>CM022950.1:17995653-18312401 GCA_012931725.1 Litsea cubeba
CACACAACATCCTTTGCCGAAATCTCCAAAAAGATAAAGGCAAGGCTCCTCAACAATCACCGGAAGAAAACAAACCATTCGATAAATCTGAAGAGAGCATTCAAACTCCCTTCACCATCTCCCTCAAACCTTCAAAGCCTTTGGTCATCACAACTAAAGTGAAGAAGGCAAAGCAAAAGCCTGGGGGCAAATTTGTTGTCTCTTTCATGTCTATCATGCAAGAAACGAATTCGGATTCAGAGCCAGAAGACGACACATCATCAAGCCAAGCTGACACTCAGCTAGCTCAGCCTGCTTTCACTCCATTGGAGACAACTTCTGACATAGAAGATCCTACATCAGCTTCTTTCGTTGTTCCAGCAACTTCAGTAAAGGAAAAGCCGATCTTCTTCCATAGAACGGATGCTTCTTCATCAAACTCCATGCTTGAACCTTTCCAAAATGAAGGTATGCCTCAACTATCCTTATATAGTTCTGTGGCACAAGCTATTATGAAGAAGATGGGCTATGACGCTCAAAACCCAGTCGGTTTGGGAGAAGGACGCGGTATTCTCATGCCATTGGGGCCCGTCTTGACCAAAAGCCAGCTGGAAGATTGGAGACTCTACGGCTATGTAGAAAAGTCTTCACACGGGTTAGGGTATGATCCCGTCACTCCCCTGAGACAGTTGACACAAAGCTTAAAAGTCAATATACTGACCAAGCCTCAACATCTCAAGTCCATGAAGACATCGATCTCCCTGGATATCTCTTTGATGAGTCACCTGACAAGATCCAGGAAGCTCATCCAATTGGCACGATTTCTCTGAAAATGAAGGAGTTGTCCCATGGCACAGACGTGTGGTCTTCTGACCCAGAAAAACCCTCATCTCCAAAAGAAGTAGCCTACTTCGACCCGGTTTCAACAGGCGATTAGGATCATCTCATAGCAAGCCTTGGGAAAATTACCGATCAAGAAGACCCGTGGAAAGGAACAAAACCTTGGTCTGGAAATGCCTTTGAAACCCCAAAAGGTTTCGTTGAGCTGGAAGCCTCCAAAAATACCGTGGAGGAACCACTTCGAACCTTCCAACAGAAGATCCTGTTCAAAAGATAGAGTTGGGAACACCAGATAACCCATGTCCTGTATTCATAAGCAAGAATATAAAGGATGATGAGTTACCCGAGTATATCACCTTTCTTCGTGAGTTCGTTGATTGCTTTGTATGGTCTTGCGCTGAAATGCCTGGCTTAGACCCCAAAATAGCGGTTCACAAACTCAATCTTCAAGAAGACATCAAGCCTGTCAAGCAAGGCCAAAGAAGATTCCGTCCAGATGTGATGGATAAAATTGAACAAGAAGTTCAAAAACTCAAAAGCGTCGGCTTCATCCGTGAGGAACAATATCCTGAATGGTTGGCCAACATTGTCCCCGTGACAAAGAAAAACGGGCAGATCAGGGTCTGTATTGACTATAGAGACCTGAACGGCGCATGCCCTAAAGATGAATTTCCGCTCCCCATACCAGAGGTAATGATTGATAATACCTGTGGATTCGAGCGAATGACATTCATGGATGGTTTCTCTGACTACAATCAGATAAAGATACATCCTGAAGATGAAAAACATACATCTTTTCGGACCCCATTTGGCGTGTATTGTTACACTGTCATGCCATTTGGTCTGAAAAATGCTGGTGCCACATATCAGAGGGCTATGATGAAAATATTCCAAGATATGTAGCACAAGACGGTTGAATGTTACGTTGATGACCTCGCCGTCAAAAGCAAAAGAAAAGAAGATCATCTCAAAGACCTTCGAGAAGTCTTCCTCTGGCTTTGCAAACACAAACTACGGATGAATCCTTTGAAATGCTTCTTCGGCGTCTCGTCGGGTAAGTTCCTCGGATTCTTAGTTCGGAAAGCTGGAATAGAGCTTGACCCCATTGTCAGACCCCGACCCAGGTTTGGAATATTTAATTATGTTTTAACCGTGATTAGTAGATAAGTGGGGTTAGTGGACGATTAGCTTATTTTATTAAGCTAGATTAGGTTGTTTGATTAGCTTTGAGAACCATTGTTAGCCTTTGACTTAAGTTGACACGGGCCGGGGCGCCCGTGGATTGTGTGAATTGTTGAGTTTGTTCATGATGCTTGTAAAATCCAATTTAGTGTATTTGACTTATTTCATCTAGATCGTCAACTTTCATGTTTTGGCCAACTTGATTTTGTGATCAGAAATCGCGTTTTTCGAGAAAAAGGGCAAAACTGACATTTCACACAAAACCTGTACCCAAATTTCGAAAATTCCAGAAATTGTCAAAAATATACTTTTTGGAAAGTAGAAATTTCGCCGATCATTTTTGTCTTCTTCGTCGTTTTCGTTCGGGGCCCGCAAGTACCGTTTCTAGGCTTGTGAAGATCGGGGCCCACAATGGCTTGTCTCTTAAGAAGGGCTCTTCTTCTCCTTCTTCATTCCATTCCAGCAACTCTTTGCTAGGGTTTTTCCTCTTCTCCCTTCTCACTCTCTCTCATCTGGAACTCTCACTTGGTGAGGTGCTCTTGGAGGATTGATCTCCTCAAACTCTTCCTCCCTCTTCAAGCTTCCCAAAGATACCATTCTTGAGGAGTTTGAGCTAAGAGAAGCCCCTTCAAGCCTCTCTTCTTTGTTAGGGTTCCTCAAGGTTAGCAATAGTTTTCCTAAACTCAAGATCCTTGCTTTCCTCTCCATTTGGAGTGCTTTTAATCCCATTTGCTAAGGTTTTCATTGAGGATTCACAAATGTTGACATTTTAGGGTTCTTGGGAAAATTTTGGGGTTTTTGTAGATTTGGAGCTTGAAGCTCTAAGGCTTGGTTTAAGGAGTGATTTTGATCTTATCTTGGCTAGAGGCAAGTATATTCAACAATTATGTGATGTTTCTCTCATTTGGTTCTATTTCTTGATTTTCCCTTTTGTGTTAATCTCTTTAGTTTATGGTTTGCTTTGATTTAATGGACCATCTTAATAGTATCTTAATTTATGTTGTTTTGCTCTAGTATGCATTGGAAGTTTGTTCTCTTTGGTTCTTGGAAGTTTGTTTCATTTGTTCAAATGGGTGTTCAAAGAAATGGATTCTTTTAAAAAGTGTAGTTTGTGTTAATTGATGATTATGGATGATGGTTAATGATTTGTGGAGGTTGAGAAGAGGCCCAAGATGTTGTAGAATGGTGTATGGAAGAAGGGAATGGAAATGAGCAAGAAAAGAAGAAGAAAACAAAAAAAAAGGGAGTTTCCTGCACTCGGGCCGGACTGGGCAGGCCCAGTCCGCTCGAGCGACCCACTGGGTCGCTCGAGCGGACCAGGCACTGTCTGGGTCCGCTCGAGCGACCCAGCTACTGTCTGGGTCCGCTCGAGCGGACCTGGGTCCGCTCGAGCGAGCCCAGCTCAGTCTGGGCTCGGGTTGGGCCTGATTAAGGGCTATTAGGGCTGTTTGATGGCCCAATTGAAGATTTGATGAGCCCATTTCTAGGTGTCTTTTGGGCCTGTTTTAAGGTCAATTCTTGGGCTGTTTTTGAGTCCTAATGTTGGGCTATGTATGACATGAATTGTGGGCTATGTTAGGGATTGTTTGGGCTTGTTTTCAATGGACTGTTGAGCTTGGATAAGGCCAGCTGTGGGCCTGATTAAAAGGGATTTAAACCTACTTCTAAGGAAGACTTATTCTATATAATTTCAAGTCCACTTCGGACCTATGTCTAAGCTCAATTCAGCCCAAACCCTCCTATAAGTGAAGCCCATTCAACCTTTTCAAGCCTAGAATTCATGGTGAGAAGTGTCTTGGACTATGACCAATACCACTTAGGAAAACCCTTAGTCTGAATGTACACTTAATCCCTTATGATTGTCAAGATCTTCGGTGGCACCAAATCACTTTCTTTAATGACAATAAAGGGGTCAAATGTATATCGAGACTACCCGCTTAGTCGACCGAACCATCATACATTCTTTTGTGTAAAAAGACTTTTGTTTTGGTTCTTTCTCCAATTCTTTTATGTTTTGAAGTGGGTTACCCCATATTTAGAAATGATGAAGAAACTACTCACCTATTTTGCTCGGATCCGCCAATATGCATTGTTTGGAGTAGTTTACTTATCGATTTGGAAATGTATCTTATAAATAGAATTGCATTTCTTCGAGGTTTCGGATTTTCACTAAAATGGCACCACTAGGCTTAGGTCACCTTGTCGGACTGATCATCCGGCTTGGGGTCTTTATTTGTTGCCAGCTGCAGTTTGGATTCCGTTTGTACCGACCATGGCAACGGTAATTATCCGGTCCCACGAGTAGTGGCTACGGTTCTGTCTGATAACGACTATGTCGTTCCGGTCCCACGATTAGTGGCTACGGTTTGTCTGCTCCGGTTACTTCGGTAACAGGAGAATATAGCTTTATGTGGGTTGCCATGTTTTTATGCATTGATGTTCATCTCATGGCATTTATTTATGTTACTCATCATGACATTGGATTTGTAAACCATCGAGATGTATCTTCTATCTTACTACTTCGACATTGTTATTAATCGTGATTTCATCGCAGCTCTTACTTATCATGTTTTGTTTTACTTTCATCTTATTATTGTTGTAATTGCTTGCCAGACCGTCGTGTCTGACTCTCTTTTGTTTGGTGTCAGATGTCGAGCCCCTCGCGGTTGAGGCGCACTTCGAGGCGGAACCTATAGTTCCAGTGGAGGGCGAGTGGCGGCCCGATGATGTCAATTAGACGTCGGGTTGCCTTGGAGCTGCGATCACATTTGGGGATCACATGATTACATTTTGGGTTTTTGTCATGGCCATTGTTGGCTTATTTTCTTTTGGGGAAAATTTGTAATTAATGCTTAACTTTACTTTTGTATCAACTTAAACTAACTTTGGGGCCTACAGTAAATGTTTCTCTTTTGATGCTAGTCTCTTGCGTTCTCATTTTATACCGTTTGAGAGACTTTTATGTTTGCTACATGCTTCCGCGTAATTCATTTGTATGAAAGTGATTCTTATACATCACTATTGATCGGATTCCGTGAATCCTTACCGCGGAAACCTGTGGGAAACTAGCGTGTGCGGGCGGAATTTTCCGGCCCGTCGCGCCGCGTCCCCGGATTAAGGCCTCGTTTAGCGGGACCTCGGTCCGGGGGCGTGACAGGCTTGGTATCAGAGCGAGAAATATTTGAGGCAATTAAAATTGGATTAGAAACATAAGGACGTGGCAAGGATTCGTTAGCATTACCGTTAGTTAGCATCGATTTGGGGTTTGGGGACGCTATATTATTATATTCTTGTTGTACTAACAGTTGTTTTGATCAGCACTATGCCGCCGCGTCGACCTCACCGGCAAAATGCGAATGTCAACAGGTAGCAATCATGACAGCGAGATTGAAAACCCGGTAACGGGGTCAATTCCAACAAACTCATGCAAATGTTAGTTGAACAACGCAGCGAGCCAATGAAAATCAAGCGCGATTTCAAGAACAAATGGCCAAGAAGGAGTGAGGAATTGACTCAAGTGCAAAGGCAACTGCTTGAAGGGTTGGGTAGAAGGCCGAACCAGTAGCTAATGGTGGAAGCGGTGCAGAATAGGGACCGAGATCCTAATATCCTATTGAGAAGTTTAGAAAAAGGGGTCCTAAAGAATTAACCGGGTCAGGAAGACCCTTTGACAGCAGATGATTGGGTGGCTCATACCGAGAACATCTTCGACATGTTTGTATGTACAGGCAGACAGCGGGTTCACTTGAGCAGCATCCATGTTTACTGGGTTGGCAGACATTTGGTGGAAGACTGTCAAGGAAGGCTATCAGAATATTGCAGATGGGGATTGCTTGGCCACTTTCAAGCAGCAGTTTAGGTGAGAAATATGTCCAGCGCATATTAAGAAGCAAAAGGGCAGCGGAGTTCCAGTTGCTTAAGCAAGAAGATATGACTGTCCTGGAATATCTTACCAAGTTTGAAAAGTTATCTCGCTATGCTCCAGAGTTGGTGGACACCGAGGAGAAAAAGATTACTAAGTTTAATGGATGGGCTCAATCCCATTATTTTGAGAGATGCTTTGGGTGTGGTACCACCAACCACCTTTTCAAGAGGCTATCAAAAGGGCCTACAGGTTTGAGGATATAAACAATCAGATTATTAAGGACAACCAAATAAAGAGGCAGCAGTTTCAGAGTGGGCAGAAATCTTACCAAGGAAAGAAACAAAAGAAACAGCAGAATGCTCCAACTCAAGGCGGGTGTGAGCATTGTGGCAAGAATCACCCTTCTCAGCAGTGTTATCGAATTTCAGGTGCATGTTTCAAGTGTGGTAGCTCAGACCACCAAGTGAAGGATTGCCCGAACAATAGGAACCAGGGCAATAGGGCACCTCAGCAGCCGCCTAGGCAAGCCCCTCAGCAAAATCAACAAGTAGTTCAGAATCCATCGAGGCAGCAGCAGAACCAGCAGCCCCGTCAACAGCCACAGAACCAGAATGCCGTCCACAGCAGCAAAATAGGAATATGCAGCTTGGGAGGACCAAATCAGAATCAGAATAGACCTCGTCAGCAAGGCCGTCTCAATCATATCAATCAAGTGGATGCAGAAGCGGCGGGTGATGTTGTGGAAGGTAACTTCTAATTTGTGATGTAGAAGCTAAAGTGTTGTTTTGACCCCGGGATTCTACCCATTCTTTCTTATCCCTTGTGTTTGCTAAGAAGATTAGTGTTCCTGTTAGAGAGTTAGAGTTTGTTTTGACTGTTACTACTCCAGTAGGGAAGCAAGTGGTGTGTAGTACTTTTTACCTTGGCTGTCCAGTGAAGATAGGAGAAGTCATTTTCCCTGCAGACCTTATTACTTAGTGATGCATGACTTCGATGTTCATCTAGGCATGGATTGGCTAGCGGGTCATCATGCCTCCATGGATTGCTATAGTAAGACCATCATGTTTAGGTTGGATGGGTCGTCCTCCGGAGTGAAGTTTCAGGGAGAGAGAAGGATTTCCCCAGTTAGGTTTATTTCAGCTCTTTCTGCAGCTAAATTGTTAAGGTCAGGTTGTGAGGGATTTATTGCTTTTGTTTCCAAGGACGAACAGTCCCTAGGGGTGGAGAATATTCCGATAGTGTGTGAGTTTCCCGATGTTTTTCCAGAAGAGATTCCAGGGTTACCACCTGTCAGAGAAGTTGAGTTTACAATAGAGTTGGTGCCAGGAACTGCTCCGATTTCCATTGCTCCTTATAGGATGGCTCCAGCAGAGTTAGGAGAATTGAAGTTGCAATTGCAAGAGTTGCTAGATAAGGGCTTGTTAGGCCAAGTGTTTCCCCATGGGGAGCCCCAGTACTTTTTGTCAAGAAGAAAGATGGAAGTTTGAGGATGTGTATAGACTATAGGAAGTTGAATCAAGTGACCATTAAGAACAAGTACCCCTCTGCCTAGGATAGACGAGTTGTTTGATCAGTTGCAAGGTGCAAAGTTTTTCTCGAAGATAGATTTGAGGTCCGGATACCATCAGTTGAGGGTTAGAGAATCAGACATCCCGAAGACAGCTTTTCGAACTAGATATGGGCACTATGAGTTTTTGGTGATGCCCTTTGGACTAACGAATGCACCAGCGGTATTCATGGCTCTCATGAACAAGATTTTTGCACCCTATCTAGATCAGTTCACCGTCGTCTTCATTGATGATATTCTAGTGTATTCCAAGTCAAGAGAAGATCATGAGCAGCATTTAAGGACTTCTTTGCAGTTGTTGAGAGATAACCAGTTGTATGCGAAGCTTGGGAAGTGTGAGTTTTGGCTAGAGCAAGTCTCTTTTCTTGGTCACATTATTTCTGAAGAAGGGCTAGCAGTTGACCCATCAAAGATTGAAGCAGTTATCAATTGGGAGAGACCGAAAAATGTGACTAGAGATTAGAAGTTTTCTGGGTTTGGCAGGTTATTATAGGAGATTGTTCAAGGCTTTTCGTCTATTGCAGCACCGTTGACTAAGTTAACCCGAAAGAATGTGCCGTTTGTATGGTCAGAGAAGTGTGAAGCTAGTTTTGAAGAGTTAAAGAAGAGGTTGACTTCGGCGCCTGTCCTCACCTTACCTTCGGGGAGTGGTGGTTTCGTTATATTTACGGATGCTTCAGGAGAAGGACTCGGTTGTGTGTTGATGCAAAATGGAAATGTGATTGCATATGGCTCGAGGCAACTGAAGGAACATGAAAAGAAATATGCGACGCACGATTTGGAGTTAGCAGCCATAGTTTTCACGTTGAAGATGTGGAGACATTACTTATACGGAGAAAAATTTGAAGTTCATTCGGATCACCGTAGTCTCCAGTACTTATTCTCTCAGAAAGAACTAAATATGAGGCAAAGAAGGTGGATGGAGTATATCAAGGACTACGATTTTTCGATTATCTATCATCCGGGGAAAGTTAACGTAGTGGCTGATGCGTTGAGTAGAAAATCAGTTTGTTTGGCCAGTTTGCATGGGTTTTATAATTTTCAGCAATTTGAGGATTTGGGAGTAGAGTTCGAACCTTTGAGGGAAGGAGTTGTGTTGGCAAATATGATAGTGTCCGAGCCAGTCTTCATTCAGAAAATTAAGGACAATCAGATGCAAGATCCAGACTTGGTTAAAATGGTGGAGCATATCTCGGAAAGGCCAGATTTTCAGATGTTGGATGGAGTTTTGTACTTCCGTGGCAGACTTTGTGTTCCTAAAGTAGACAATTTGAAAGATGACATTATGGTAGAAGCTCATAATACGAGGTATTCAGTGCACCCAGGGAGTACGAAGATGTATCAAAATTTGAAAAGTCGCTTTTGGTGGAACAATATGAAGAGAGAGATAGCAGCCTTTGTGTCTAGGTGTATGACTTGTCAATTAGTGAAGGCAGAACATCAGAAACCACCTGGTCTTTTGCAACCGTTAGAAATCCCAGAGTGGAAATGGGAGCACCTGACAATGGATTTTGTATCAGGTTTACCGAATACAAGCAAGGGGAACAATGCCATTTGGATCATAGTGGATCGGTTGACGAAGTCGGCACACTTTATTCCTTTGAAGACCGGTAAGAAGATGCACATGTTGGCTTTAGCGCAAGCTTTTGTAAAGGAGATCGTTAGTCGTCATGGTCAGCCGGTTTCCATCACTTCAGATCGGGATAGTAGATTTGTTTCGAGGTTTTGGAAGACTTTGCATGAGTCGATGGGAACGAAGCTTCAATTCAGTACAGCGTACCACCCGCAGACGGATGGTCAGTCGGAAAGGACCATTCAGACCCTCGAGGATATGCTTAGGGCTTGTGTCCTTGATTTCAAGAATCAGTGGGACGAGAATCTACCGCTTTGTGAATTTGCATACAACAATAGTTACCATTCAAGCATAGGAATGGCCCCTTTTGAAGCGCTTTATGGCAGGAAGTGTAGAACCCCCGTGTGTTGGGAAGAAGTCGGAGAACGCAGTTTTCATGGTCCATCTTTAGTTGAGGAAACAAGTGATAAAGTTAGAATCATCCATGAGAGATTGAAGATTGCGAGGAGCCGACAGAAGAGCTATGCTGATGTTAGAAGAAAGGATCTCCAATTCCAAGTTGGAGACAAGGTATTCTTGAAGGTATCTCCGGTCAGAGGGACGCTGAGATTTGGGCAGAAGGGCAAATTGTCTAAGAGATTTATTGGACCGTATGAGATCTTGAGTCGGATCGGGGAAGTGGCGTACAGATTAGCTTTGCCTCCAGAACTGTCGGGTGTGCACAACGTGTTTCATGTGTCCATGTTAAGGAAGTATGTTTCAGACCCTTCGCACGTGCTACATCATGAGCCGTTGGATGTCAGAGAGGATGCCACATACATCGAAAAACCGGCAGAGATTATTGACACCAAAGAGCAAGAACTGAGGAATAGGACAATTCAGTGGGTTAAAATTCGTTGGGAGGATCATGGACCAGAAGAAGCCACTTGGGAGCTTCGTGAGCAAGTTCAAAAGAAGTACCCTCAGCTATTCCCAGAGGTTAGTGATCATTTTGGAGGACCAAATGTGATTCTTAGGGGTGGAGGATGTCAGACCCCGACCCAGGTTTTGAATATTTAATTATGTTTTAACCGTGATTAGTAGATAAGTGGGGTTAGTGGACGATTAGCTTATTTTATTAAGCTAGATTAGGTTGTTTGATTAGTTTTGAGAACCATTGTAGCCTTTAACTTAAGTTTGACACGGGCCGGGGCGCCCGTGGATTGTGTGTGAAATTGTTGAGTTTGTTCATGATGCTTGTAAAAATTCCAATTTAGGTGTATTTCGACTTATTTCATCTAGATCGTCAACTTTCATGTTTTGGCCAACTTGATTTTGTGATCAGAAATCGCGTTTTTCGAGAAAAAGGGCAAACTGACATTTCACACAAAACCTGTACCCAAATTTCGAAAATTCCAGAAATTGTCAAAAATATACTTTTTGGAAAGTAGAAATTTCGCCGATCATTTTTGTCTTCTTCGTCGTTTTCGTTCGGGGCCCGCAAGTACCGTTTCTAGGCTTGTGAAGATCGGGGCCCACAATGGCTTGTCTCTTAAGAAGGGAACTCTTCCTTCTCCTTTCTTCATTCCATTCCAGCAACTCTATGTGCTAGGGTTTTTCCTCTTCTCCCTTCTCACTCTCTCTCATCTGGAACTCTCACTTGGTGAGGTGCTCTTGGAGGATTGATCTCCTCAAACTCTTCCTCCCTCTTCAAGCTTCCCAAAGATACCATTCTTGAGGAGTTTGAGCTAAGAGAAGCCCCTTCTTCAAGCCTCTCTTCTTTGTTAGGGTTCCTCAAGGTTAGCAATAGCTTTCTAAACTCAAGATCCTTGCTTTCCTCTCCATTTGGAGTGTTTTAATCCCATTTGCTAAGGTTTTCATTGAGGATTCACAAATGTTGACATTTTAGGGTTTCTTGGGAAAATTTTGGGGTTTTTGTAGATTTGGAGCTTGAAGCTCTAAGGCTTGGTTTAAGGAGTGATTTTGATCTTATCTTGGCTAGAGGCAAGTATATTGCAACAATTATGTGATGATTTCTCTCATTGGTTCTATTTCTTGATTTTCCCTTTTGTGTTAATCTCCTTTAGTTTATGGTTTGCTTTGATTTAATGGACCATCTTAATAGTTATCTTAATTTATGTTATTGCTCTAGTATGCATTGGAAGTTTGTTCTCTTTATGGCTTCTTGGAGAGTTTGTTTCATTTGTTCAAATGGGTGTTCAAAGAAATGGATTCTTTTAAAAAGTGCTAAGTTTGTGTTAATTTGATGATTATGGATGATGGTCTAATGATTTGTGGAGGTTGAGAAGAGGCCCAAGATGTTGTAGAATGGTGTATGGAAGAAGGGAATGGAAATGAGCAAGAAAAGAAGAAGAAAAACAAAAAAAAAGGGAGTTTTCTGCACTCGGGCCGGACTGGGCAGGCCCAGTCCGCTCGAGCGACCCACTGGGTCGCTCGAGCGAGCCCAGCTCAGTCTGGGCTCGGGTCTGGGCCTGATTAAGGGACTAATTAAGGGCTGTTTGATGGCCCAATTGAAGATTTGATGAGCCCATTTTCTAGGTGTCTTTTGGGCCTGTTTTAAGGTCAATTCTCGGGCTGTTTTTGAGTCCTAATGTTGGGCTATGTATGACATGAATTGTGGGCTACTTTAGGGATTGTTTGGGCTTGTTTTCAATGGATTGTTTGAGCTTGGATAAGGCCAGCTGTGGGCCTGATTAAAAAGGGATTTAAATCTACTTCTAAGGAAGACTTATTCTATATAATTTCAAGTCCACTTCGGACCTATGTCCAAGCTCAATTCAGCCCTAAACTCTCTCCTATAAGTGAAGCCCATTCAACCTTTTACAAGCCTAGAATTCATGGTGAGAAGTGTCTTGGACTATGACCAATACCACTTAGGAAAACCCTTAAGTCTGAATGTACACTTAATCCCTTATGATTGTCAAAGATCTTCGGTGGCACCAAATCACTTTCCTTTAATGACAATAAAGGGGTCAAATGTATATCGAGACTACCCGCTTAGTCGACCGAACCATCATACATTCTTTTGTGTAAAAAGACTTTTGTTTTGGTTCTTTCTCCAATTCTTTTAATGTTTTGAAGTGGGTTACCCCCATATTTAGAAATGATGAAACTACTCATCTATTTTGCTCGGATCCGCCAATATGCATTGTTTGGAGTAGTTTACTTATCGATTTTGGAAATGTATCTTATAAATAGAATTGCATTTCTTCGAGGTTTCGGATTTTCACTAAAATGGCACCACTAGGCTTAGGTCACCTTGTCGGACTGATCATCCGGCTCGGGGTCTTTATTTTGTCTGTCAGCTGCAGTTTGGATTCCGTTTGTACCGACCATGGCAACGGTAATTATCCGGTCCCACGAGTAGTGGCTACGGTTTTGTCTGATAACGACTATGTCGTTCCGGTTCCACGATTAGTGGCTACGGTTTGTCTGCTCCGGTTACTTCGGTAACAGGAGAATATAGCTTTATGTGGGTTGCCAATGTTTTTATGCATTGATGTTCATCTCATGGCATTTATTTATGTTACTCATCATGACATTGGATTTGTAAACCATCGAGATGTATCTTCTATCCTTACTTCGACATTGTTATTAATCGTGATTTCATCGCAGCCCTTACTTATCATGTTTTGTTTTACTTTCATCTTATTATTGTTGTAATTGCTTGCCAGACCGTCGTGTCTGACTCTCTTTTGTTTGGTGTCAGATGTCGAGCCCCTCGCGGTTGAGGCGCACTTCGAGGCGGAACCTATAGTTCCAGTGGAGGGCGAGTGGCGGCCCGACGATGTCAATTAGACGTCGGGTTGCCTTGGAGCTGCGATCACTTTCTGGGGATCACATGATTTACATTTTGGGTTTTTGTCATGGCCATTGTTGGCTTATTTTCTTTTGGGGGAAAATTTGTAATTAATGCTTAACTTTACTTTTGTATCAACGTTAAACTAACTTTGGGGCCTACAGTAAATGTTTCTCTTTTGATGCTAGTCTCTTGCGTTCTTATTTTTATTCCCGTTTGAGAGACTTTTATGTTTGCTACATTGCTTCCGCGTAATTCATTTGTATGAAAGTGATTCTTATACATCACTATTAGATCGGATTCCATAAATCCTTACCGCGGAAACCTGTGGGAAACTAGCGTGTGCGGGCGGAATTTTCCGGCCCGTCGCGCCGCGTCCCCGGATTAAGGCCTCGTTTAGCGGGACCTCGGTCCGGGGGCGTGACACCCATAAAAGTCAAAGCCATTCTAGAAATGCCCTCTCCAAGAACCTTGAGAGAACTCAAAGGGCTTCAAGGGAGATTGGCCTACATCAGATGGTTCATCTCCAATCTTTCGGGGAAATGCCGTCCATTCTCCCGGTTGATGAAAAAAGGTGTAAACTTTGTCTAGGATGCTAACTGTGAAGCTGTTTTCCAAGACATCAAGTCATACCTGACAAAACCTTCAGTGTTAGCTGCTCCTACCACTGGAAAACCATTCATCTGGTACACAAGAGCCCTTGATCACTCTTTGGGAGCTCTGCTTGTGCAAGAAAATGATAAAAAAAAAGAAGCTGCTCTATATTACCTCAGCCGCATGCTAGTAGGTGCAAAGCATCGCTACTCTCCAGTCAAAAAAGATCTTGCAGTGATGTTCGCCGTACAAAAGCTGCGTCACTACTTGCTTTCCAACACAGTATACCTGGTCTCGAGGGTCAACCTCTTGAAGGTCCTTGTCACAAAGGCAGGTTCTCTCAATGCTCGACTGGCAAAATGGTCCATCCTTCTGTCACAATTTGATATTAGGTATGTACCACAAAAGGCAATCAAAGGGCAAGCTCTAGCGGACTTCCTCGCAGAGCATCCATTGCCCAAAGATTCTCCGCTTAGAGATGATCTCCCAGACGAACCAGTCTACAATGTAGAGACTTTCTCGCAAAGTGCCTCCTGGGACATATACTTTGACGGTGCAACCAAGACAAATGAAAAAAGACAGCTGATCTCGGGAGTTGGCATCCACTTTGTTAGCCCCGATAAATAAATGATTCCACACGCATTCTCGCTACTGGAACCATGCACAAACAATGCAGCTGAATATCAAGCTCTGATCCTAGGATTGGAACTCGCCATCAAATCTGGTATCACCATGCTGGAAGTCTTTGGAGACTCTCAACCGATCGTCAACCAGATGAATCAGAAATTTGAAGTCAGGAAGCCAGATTTGCTGCCTTACTAGAACAAGGCACAATCGCTTCTGCAAAAGTTTGACATCTGCCACCCACATTCGTAGAGGTGAAAACATACGTGCAGATGCCCTAGCTGGACTTGCCATATCCATGGCAATCCAGGAAGGGGAAAACATGCAAATCACAGTGTGCGAAAGAAGAATCCTTCCTCCTCTTAACACACACCAAGCTGTTGCTGAATGCCACCAAGTGGTTGGAAGTCGGATTTCAATCCTTCAAACTTCAATCGGCGACTGGAGGGATCCGTTCATTGATTACATTATGTTTGGAATCCTACCTGAAGATCCAAAAGAACGGGTAAGCATCCAAAGGCGAACCCCAAGCTTTCATTTGGATATTCCTTCAAAAATCCTTTACAGGAAATCCTTTAACGGAGTACTTCTACGCTGCTTGTCATAACAAGAGGCTGAAGAAACACTCAAAGAAGTTCATGCTGGTCTTTGCAGAGCTCATCAGGCTGGTCCCAAGCTCTATGATCAGATAAAAAGGTTAGGATATTACTGGCCTACCATGGTAGCTGACGTAATGCAATTTGTTAAGCGCTGCCAACAATGCCAAGTTCATGGAGATTACATTCACATACCTCCAGAATGGCTGCATCCTACAGCGATTTCATGGCCTTTCGAAGCCTGGGTTATGGACATCATAGGTCCTATTTCTCCCCCTTTGAGCAAAGGCCATCGCTTCATCTTCGCCGCTACGGATTATTTCTCCAAGTGGTCAGAAGCATTTGCGTTCAGCGAAATGAAGACCTCATCAGTCCTTCAGTTCCTACGCACCAACATCATTTGTCGTTTCGGCATACCCAAAAGATTCTTCCATGATAACGGACCACAATTCCGGGATCATCGATTCTACAGGTTCTGCGACAAATACAAAATCCAAAGCTATCCTTCGACTCCATATAATCCGGCAGCAAACGGGTTAGCGGAAGCTTTCAACAAGACACTCTGCAAAATCCTTAAAAAAATGGTCTCTAGTCACAAAAGAGACTGGAGCGATAAAATGTCTGAAGCTTTGTGGGCCTATCGAACCACCGTTCGAGGTCCAACCCATAGCACACCATTCTCCTTGGTCTATGGATGCGAAGTTGTCGTGCCCTTGGAAGTACAAATCCCTTCCTTGAGGGTATCCTTGCAAAATGACATGACTCAAGAAAGCAATGTCAAATTGTGACTCCTTGAGCTGGACAATCTTGATGAGAGACGGCTCGAAGCTCAACAAAGCAATGAACTTTACCAAGCACGCATGGCAGGGTCTTTTGACAAAAAGGTCAGGCAACGCACCTACAAAAAGGGTGACTTGGTCCTTGCGGTAAAAGGACCAATGGTCTTCGCTCACAAGTCCAAAGGCAAATTTGAGCCAAAATGGGAGGGACCTTACGTCATCGATAAGGTTTTCTCCAACGGCGCATACGCACTCCTAAACATGGAAGGTGACAGATGTATGCTGCCCATCAACGTCAAGTTCTTAAAGTGGTACTACCCTTGAAGACTTACCGAACTGGGTAAGAGCAATGCCTGTACGGCCAAAACCAGTTTCCAGGTACACGCTCGCTAAACCCACCTTTTTTTTTAGAATTTTCATATCAAATGTTGAAATTTCTAGAAATTTAAACAATGCTTACTTCCATCGTTTCATTGTTCAAAAATCCAAGTTTAGGAACCTTTCCCTAACTTGACCAAAATTTTCTACCCTTGAACCCAAAATTCTTGGTTTGAAACAAAATCCGGATTTAGGGATTTCCACCCTAGTCCACCCTACCTTTTACCGCCTAAATGGTTTTAGGTCAAAACTTATGACCCTCGTGTCTTTAAACAAAAAAAATGGTTTTTCAAAAAACCGCGGGGAAGCGACGCTTAGTTGATACTCGCACAAATCGGAAGCATGCGAACCACGTTCGACACTTCCAAAATCACAGGGAAGCGACATTTCGTCGATACTTGCAAAATCCAAAACCGTGGAGACGCAACATTTCAGTTGATATCCATAACCCAAATTTCAAAGGTTCGAGAAAACCTAAAAAAACCATGGAGACGCAACATTTCAGTTGATATCCACAACCCAAATTTCAAAGGTTCGAAAAAACCTAAAAAAACCATGGAGACGCAACATTTCAGTTGATATCCATAACCCAAAGGTTCGAGAAAACCACAAATTTCAAAAACCGTGGGGAAACGACATCAAGTCAGTACCCGCAAAACCAAAATTTTTGAAAAGCAAGGATGCGACATTCCATCGATACTTGCACCCAAATCCGCGAGGATGCGACATTCCATCGATACTCGCAACCGAATGAGCAAGGATGCGACATTCCATTGATATTTGCAAGAACATTCAGCAGGGAGGCGACTTTTAGTCGATACTTGCATTTTTGAAAACCAAACCGGCTATAAATGCCACAAACCGGCTATAGATGCCACCAAAACCGGCTATAAATGCTATAAACCGGCTATAGATGCCACCAAAATAGGCTATAAATGCCACAAACCGGCTATAGATGCCACCAAAACAAACCCGGTATTAATGCCACAAACAAAATTTTTTTTGGCTTTCAAAAAACCCGGCTATCAATGCCACAAACTCGGCTATCAATGCCACAAATCGGCTACCAATGCCACAAAAAAGCTAGCTCTCATGCCAAAAATCGGCTTCCATGCCAAAACAATCATTTGACAAAAGATTTTCACAAAATGATAAATTTTTGATCAAATCCCATTTAGCAATTAATTTTATCACAAAAAGATTTAAGTAAGCGCAGGGAAAATAAAAAAAAGGCATCCCATTTAGCAATTACTTTTGTCACAAAAAGATTTAAGTGAGCATAGGGAAAAAAAAACATCCCATTTAGCAAAATTACTTTCATCACAAAAAGATTTAAGTGAGCGTAGGGAAAACAAAAAAAAGAGTACCAAAAAAATACATGTGGTACAAAAAAAAAGAAAGTGTTCACAAGCACTAAAAAAAAAATAGGGTACCAAAAAAATACAAGTGGTACCAAAAAAGAGAGAAGGATGGTTTCCGTTAAAAAAAAAAAAACAGGAGCTCAATCAAAAACGGTCTCCAGCCAAGAGTTCAGCTCCTCAAGCAAACTTTTGGCCTCAGCCGTCAAGGATTCCAGGGCACGATTCTTCAAGAACTTGCCATGAGATGCTGGGGTGGGTTAAAACCCTTCTTTCGCACCGGGAAGCTTATCCCGAGCAGTTTGCCAGCGTTCATTTTCTTGATATTTCCTTTCAAGAACTCGATTGGCATCTGCAACCTGGCGAATCAGAGCACTCTCCCTGTCACGAGCCTCTGTTATTGCAGTCCACTTGGCGGCGACTTGTGCCTGCAGATGCTCAAGACGTTTACTGGCATCATCGACCTCCCTATCAAGGATGTTAAGGTCATGTGTCAGCCCAATGATGGTTAGCTCTTCTAAGTTCTTCTCTCGGACTACCTGCTTCTTGCTTTGTGTAGCCTCATCCAGGTTAGACTGAGCCTTATCCGCAGGGTCCAGGTACATCTCCTTGAAGAACTGGTCGTCAGGAAAACCCATGGTCTCAAACCACCTGTCACCCAGCTCAATGATCCTATCAACGATCGCCCTGGCACTTGTGACATCCAGACCAGCCTCTTCGACATCATCAAGAATCTCACGTACATGCTGGATCATCCCAAATCCGGCATCTAAGTGCCCAGAAAGCAGAGTCTCAATCCAAGAGCTCAGAACCCGCACCACCACCTTCTTCGCAAAAAGAAGAGATGGCCCAGCTGAAGATTCACCCAACTCCGTTGGTCGACTGCTCATGTCATCACTCATTGGAAGAGTAACAAAAGAACTCTTTCCAGTTGAAGCTGCTCCTGCTCGGGAAGGAATCTCAGCACGAGGTATCTCCTCAATAGTGTTAGAACTGGTCCCAGGAGTCTCTACCTCTAGATCAACCTCTGGTATCCCTTGCTCTGGTTCTGAAGGAAGCGACGGACTCTCCTCTGTCACTTCAAAACCTACCAAAGAAACACAAAAAGGTATGAATATAATCCTATTTGAAAATCATTATCAGGGTTATTACTACAAAATACCTTCTTCGACGACTGGCGGAAGACTCTCTTCCTCCATGCACGCATCGGAAGCATCATCAACATTTGCTTCCATCTATGGTTCAAAGTCATCGGAATCCTGTGGCATGTCAGCTGGCAAGAAAAATGTTAGCAAACCAAGTCACAGACAAAAAAAAAGAAGAAAACAAAAGAAGTCATACCAATTGGAGATTCTGGATTCACTCCAGAGTCCCTCGGTTCTTCTTCAGGTGCCCCGACAGGATCCGTCACCACCTCATCGGTTGGAACCTCAGGCATCACCAAGTCTTCCTCTAGAAAAAAAAAGAAGAGAAAAGCAGAAACAAGAAGCAAATCAAAACATGGAAAAATCCCATGAAAAGAAATGGAAAGAGAAAAAGGAAGAATCATACCTTCACCGACGGTCTCTTCTTCTCGGCTTCTCTTCTCTGGAGGCTCGTCAGCATCCACTGCCACATCCTCATTGATAGTAAGAGGGACTTCCAAGTCAGGAGAGTCCTCATGCTGCCCCTTGCTGTGATGATGACTCCTCTTCCTCTTACTCATGCGGGCTCACTTCTTAGAGGAACCTGCCCCGCTGTCAGAGTCAGGTTTCCCACTTGACTCCTTACTGGATGGTCTACTCTTGCCAGTAGACTCCACGGAAGCTTGCCTCTGTGCCGCTTGCATCCAAGCACCAAGTTCGGCTTCCTCCTATTCTAGCTGCTCTAAAGCCTCATCAGGTATTTCTCGAACAGCTTCAGAACCAATGACGCCCTGGTCACCGAGAAAGCCTATCTTGTGCTTCTCTCCAGAAAGGAAGGCCCAAACTTCCTCTCGCCGGACGCCATCCAACTTTCCAAGGCCCTTTCCAGATGCCAGCTTCACATCAAGCTCCTTCTTGGAAAGCCCCCAATATGCTGAAAAGCTCTCCGCGAGCCACTTCGCAAAGCCGGCAGTCCGGGAAGTCAACAACATAGGATAAGAGATCATGGCTGTAGTGTCTTCAGCACTATAGAAAGCCCATGCATTTCTCCAGTCCTGTAAACCTCCAAAGCGCTTCACCATGCTTGAAGGCGCTCCAACAACGCCTTGAGAAAAGCCCAGCTGCAAAGCAAAGTGAGAGGGTACATACGGCTGGATGTCAACGAAAAGATGTCTGCGGTACACCATCGTGCCGACACGTATGCTGAAAAGCCACTCTCTCTCTGCATTCGTCAAGGAGTAATGCCTTCCCGACCCCGCCCTGGTAGAGTCTCGGGAGGCACCAATATCAAAAGCCTTCTTCCGCAACTCCGGAGAAACCTTCACTGAAGACTGCCCTATCTCGATGTCCCTGAACCGTCGGATCCTCATGCGGGCAAACAAAAGTGATTCGGACACGGCTTTGCCCTTAGCCAGTCGAATCATCAGAGGATCATCATCATGTGCAGCACCCAGCTGGTGGAAGCCAGGACAGTGGTACACGTACCACGAATAAAAGATGTGGGCTGAAAATGCCCTATTCATGGGAAACCCAAGCCGAACCAAAAAAGCAGCAGCCTGCAGTTCGACAAAGAAAAGAAACTTTCTCAAAAAAAAAAAAGCGGGAGAAAGAAAAGAACAAAAAATATATATATAGAAAACTTTCAAAAAAAAGGGGAAAGAAAACAAAAAAAAAAGAAAAAAATAAAAAAGGGATGGCCCACAGGCCACGTGGCCGTATGGCCAGATCCGTACGAATCTATCCGTACGGCCCACAAAACAAAAAAAAAACACATGCAAAAAAACAGAAAAGAAGAAAGCAAAAAAAAAAAAAAAAGAAGCAAACACGTGGAGAAGAAAAAAAAAGAAAAGAAAAGAAAGAAACAAAAAAAAAGAAAGAACTTTTTATTTTTCCTACAATGGAGTTTTCTTGAAAAAGGGAACTTACTTGAAGCCATTGACGGAGAAGAAGAAGAAAAGTCTTGAAGATCTTGAAGAAGAAGAACTCTTGGTCTTGAAGCACTCTTGAGAATGTTGCAAAAGAAAGTAATAAGAGCAAGAGATCCAACCTCCTCCTTGCTTTTATAGAAGAGAGCAAACCAAAGAAGGAAAGAAGAAAGATGTAAGTGTTACTAATTAGTAACCTTACCAAAAGAAAGAGATTAGAAAGATTCTTTCCCAAAAGAAAGATATCTTAAGGGATTCTCTCCCAAAAGAAATCAATGAGAGATTTTCTCCCAAAAGATAGGATCAATAGAAGATTCTTTCCCAAAGGAGGATATCTTGAGATATTCTCTCCCAAAATAAAGGGAACATGAGAGATTCTCTCCAAGTAAAGATATTCTTAGATATTCTCTATCCAAATGAGATATTTTTGGATATTCTTTACAAAAATGACACCATATGAGATCTAAGCCATTTCAAAAGCTTAAGGTCCCATGGGTTTGTTGGAATTTGAGATGCATTGAGTTGAATCTTGAAGCATTGGTGTGTTTGGTGTCTCAAGCATCAAATTGTATTGGAATTATTGTCAACACTATGTCTCAATCATGTGTTGAAAGAGTGGAAGTGATAGAGCTCAAGAAGAATGAAAAAGGAAAACAGTGAAGAAATCAGTTTTTCCTGGTGCAGTGTACCCGGTCGACCAAGCTCCCTGGCCGGTCGACTGAGCATGAAGAAAGTGCAAAATCAGAGCTTACAGTTATTTTTTGACACAGAGGTCATCCGGTCGACCGAGGCTTCCAGGATGTCGACCGAGCTCGGTTCCAGAATTTGACAACTTACAACTTTTTAAAAGTTCGTCAGGCGCCCAGTTCACCCGGTCGACCGAGGTCCCCAGCCGGACGACCGAGCACTCACAGACAGCAAGTATTGCAGAATTAGAAGTCTTTTGCTAAAAGTTAGGAATTTTTGGTAATCGTTTGGGACTCTTTCTAAACGAATTGTAGCCTATTTTGGACACTCTTTGGGGTTGCTAAAACCTATATAAACACTCCTAATCTCGTTTTCAATAACAAGCATCAAAGAAAGAAGAGTTTGAGAGAGTTTTAGAGAGAAGAGTGCTTGGAGAAGAAGGTGCTTGTGTCTTGCTGTTGTGGAGCAACTTTCTACAGCAAGTGTGGACGAATTTGAAGCCTCATGAAGATGGTATTTTCGTTCATAAGATAAGTCTCTCTTTTATGCTTTAGATTTCTATTTGTAAGGGATTGAGAGAGAGAGAATAGTAGAGGGGAAAGGGCTGTAGATCAGTTTATCTTCTTTGCTGTAATCATCAAGTTGGTGCTTGGTGTTTTGGGGTTTGGTGATCCTGTCTGTGGGTGCAGACAAATTGTAAAGGGAGTTGTAGCTTCCTAGATAGTTGGTGCTATCTGAAACCTAAGGGAGTCGGTGCTTCCTAGATAGTTGGTGCTATCTGAAACCTAAGGGAGTCGGTTGCTTCCTAGATAGTTGGTGCTATCTGAATTTAAGGGTTGGTGCTCTTTGTCGTCGGTGCGACTAAATAAGATTCAGACCTGTACCGGATTGTTGTTCGGACGGGATTGAACCGTGGACGTAGCCTTTTGGTGAACCACGTAAAATCTGGTGTCAATTGTGTGGTTTGATTTGAATTGTTGTTAGCAAGGACCTGTTTAAAAGAGATCACTGATTCACCCTCCCCTCTCAGTGATCACGAGATCTAACAATTGGTATCAGAGCGTAAGGTTTCCCTTGATAAGCTTAACACGCTAAGGGTGATCTTTGTCAAATCACATGGCAACCAGCACAGCGAATATGAAAGCACCGTTGTTTGATGGTTCTAATTACACCTTTTGGAAGATTAGAATGCAGGCCTTCATCAAATCTCTTGGCTATGATGTCTGGGAGACTGTCAGAGTCGGTTACAATTCTGCCATTGTACCCACTGATGCTGCAACGAAGAAGTTAGCAGACAACGACTCTAAGGCGCAGAATGCACTCTTTAGCGGCCTTGTTGACAGCGAGCTGATCAAAGTTATAGCATGCAAGACAGCCAAGGAAATCTGGGATAAGCTGAAAAGCATCCATGAAGGAGATGAGAAGATCAAAGAAGCGAAATTGCAAACTCATCGCTCCCAATTTGAGTCTCTTCGCATGGAGGATAACGAGAATGTTGATTCTTACATGCAACGGGTGAATGAAGTCACGAATGACATTCGTGGACTAGGAGAGGAGATTAAAGAACCAGTCATCGTCAAAAAGGTTCTAAGATCTCTCCTTCCCCGGTTTGATTCTAAAGTCTCAGCCATAGAAGAAGCCAAAGATCTGAACGAGTTTTCAATGGATGAGCTGCATGGTTCTCTCACTGCCTATGAGATGCGCATAGGTAAGACGTCTTCATCGGATAGAGAAGCGGCCTTCAAAGTTCAGAAAAAGGCAAAAGAGATTGCTGGTCATGATTCTGATGATGATGAGCTTGAGGCTCAATTTATTAGAAGGCTGAAGAAAGGAAGCAATGGCAAGTATAAAGGGAAGCTACCCTTTAAATGCTTCAATTGTGGCGGTGTTGGCCACTTTGCTGCGAAGTGCCCGCTGAAAGAAGACAATGATAATGACTCTTATGTTGATAAGAGTAAATGGAAGAAGAATTTCAGAAAGAAGGGCAAAGCAAAGAGCTTCATCAGTCAGCATAATGACAGCACGTCTGAATCTTCGACGATGATGAATCAGTCGAGGCGACTGAAGCACTCTTCATGGTTACTATTGAAGAAGACGATGAGCAAGAGCTGGAAAACGAAGAGGAGGCTGAAGTGAATCTTGAAGAAGAGCTCATTGCTGCACTTGAGGAGCTTAGCAAGGAGCGAAGATCAAGTAAGAAAAATCTGAAACTTCTTCATGAATCTGAAACTTCAGTTATTGCTTTGAAAACTGAATTAGAAGAGTATAAAGAATGGTAGATGTCCTAGAAATACAAATCTGTACCAAAACTGAGGAAGTGATGAAACTTGAGAATGAAATCCTTGGAGCAAGGACTGAAAATATGCAAATGAAACAAAAGCTCAAGGATTTTCAAGCTATCAATGGTACATTGAAGCTGAATGAAATTTTGAAAGTTCAAAGACCCCCTCACTTCAGATTTGGAATAGGATTTGAGAATGGAGAATCTTCTAAGGTTACACCTTCTGTAGAGACGGTGTTTGTAAAGCAAGTTACTACACCTTCCAATTCTGTGAAGCCCACACTGCCTAGAAAAGAGCCCATTCAAGTGAGAAAGGACATGAAGCCTAACCAGCCATATAAAAGATACAAATTTTATGGCTATTGTTATCATTGCAATAGGTATGGACATAGAAGGGCAGATTGTAAATTCTATGTGAGAAACAGCCCAGTTGTGAGAAGGAACCCTTTCTCAATCCTAAATAGCCACAATATTGAGTGCTACAAGTGTCATAATTTTGGACACATGGCTAGGGATTGTAGGCTGCCTACTGCTAAACCAATTCAGGTTGAAAAGAAACCCAAGTTAGTCAAAACTTGGAGGGCAAAGAAAAGTGCAGAAAAAGGCAAGAAATCTCTCATTGTGCAAACCGCTTTCAATGCACAAAAGAAGACAGCACCATGGGTCCTTGATAGTGGCTGTTCGAGTCATATGACTGGTGATAAAGAAAAATTCATCAAGTTACAGCACTATGAAGGTGGTTCGGTAAAGTTTGGTAACAATGATGGTGCCCAAAATTGTTGGAAAAGGTGTTGTTCAGCTGATGGCAAACAAGATCAGATCTGAAGAGGTCTTATATGTGTCTGGATTGAGACACAATCTGTTGAGTGTGAGCCAGATCTGTGATAAGGGCCACGAAGTTGTTTTTACAAAGAATGGGTTTGCTATCAAGAAGAGTAGCAACGGCAAAACAGTGGCTACTGGGTCAAGGACAGCTGGAAATCTTTACACCTTGTCAGATGGAGCTGAAAAGACATGCTTATTGAGTCGGTCAGAAGAGAGTTGGTTGTGGCACAAACGCCTTGGGCATCTAAACTTTGGCAACATGTCAAAGATTTGCAATTCAAAGGCGGTTAGAGGTATGGCTACAGTTGAAAAGCCTTCAAACCCCATTTGTGACTCTTGTCAAAAGGGAAAGCAAACGAGGGTAATGTTCAAGACGAAGGAGCATCATACGAAGAAACCTCTTGAGCTAGTACACACTGATCTCTGTGGACCGATGCGGACTCAAAGCACCAATGGAGATAAGTATTTTATGCTTTGCATTGATGATTTTACTCGCATGACATGGGTATTATTTCTTAAGCATAAACATCAAGCACTTGATCGGTTCAAAGTGTTTAAAGCACAGGTTGAAAACATGCTAGGGAAGCAGATCAAGACGCTAAGGTCTGATCGTGGAGGCGAATTCACATCTGATGAATTCACTAAGTATTGTGAACATCATGGCATCCAAAGACAATACTCAGCCCCTAGAACTCCACAGCAGAATGGAGTTGTTGAGCGCAAGAACCGCACTGTGCAAGAAATGGCACGCACCATGCTGGTTGAAAGTAAGATGGCTGATAAGTATTGGAAAGAGGCGATTCATACGGCTGTTTATATTCAGAATCGTTGCTTGATCAGGCCACATGAAGATAAAACACCTTATGAGCTATGGTTTGGAAGAAAAGCTACAGTCAAGCACTTCAGAGTCTTCGGTAGCAAGTGTTACATCAAGCGGCTCGAACAAAATCCGGGCAAATTTGAAGAAAGAGCCGATGAAGGTATTTTTCTGGGTTACTCATCCTCTAGTAAAGCTTACAGATGCCTTAACAAAAGGACCAGAAAAATTATTGAAAGTGCTGATGTTAGAATTGATGAAAACCATGAGTCAAAGAAGGTAACTCATAATGACAGTCCAGTGTATGAGGACTCGAGTGAGATTGATGATGAAGTGGCTGAACCTGATTCTGAAAAGGCAAAAGATGATTCAGAGGATACTTCTCCTAGAAAGAAAAGTACTTGGGTAGAGCAACACCCTAAGGATCAAATCATTGGAGATCCTGAGGCCGGTGTAAAAACTAGACAAAGTGTAGTTAGCAATTACTCACTTGTGTCCACCATTGAGCCCAAGACAGTAGCTGAAGCTAGTCTAGATGAAAGCTGGTTAAAAGCTATGCATGAGGAGTTGGAGCAGATTGAGAAAAACTCCACATGGGAACTAGTCCCTAGACCTACTGATAAGAATGTGATTGGTACAAAATGGGTCTTTCGGAACAAGCTGAATGAAGATGGTCAGGTCATACGAAACAAGGCAAGGTTGGTTTGTAAAGGCTATGCACAAGTTGAAGGCATAGATTTTGAAGAGACCTTTGCACCGGTGGCTCGTCTGGAAGCCATTCGTATGTTTCTTGCATTGGCTGCCTATAAAACCTTCAAGGTATTTCAGATGGATGTTAAGTCAGCTTTCTTGATGGTTTACTTGAAGAAGAGGTCTACATTGAGCAACCTGATGGCTTTCTAATTAGCAAAAATTCAGACTTAGTTTGCAAGCTGAAGAAGGCTCTATATGGACTGAAACAGGCGCCAAGGGCATGGTATGCAAGGCTGGATCTTTATCTTCGCAAGATTGGTTTTGGAAAAGGACTAGTTGATAGCAATCTGTATGTCAAATCTGATTCAAGCAAACAGCTGGTGGTTATTGTTTATGTTGATGACATAATATTTGGAGGCAATGATGAGAATATGTGCAGGATTTTTGCTGAAGATATGACGAAAGAATTTGAGATGTCTATGCTTGGAGAGCTAAAGTTCTTCCTAGGATTACAAGTTCAGCAGCTGAAAAATGGTATTTTTATATCTCAGATGAAATATATAAAGGAAATGCTGAAGCGTTTTAACATGGAAGACAGCAAGCCCGTGAGCACGCCAATGACAACCAACACGAAACTTAGCAAAGATGATAAGGCTTCGTCCGTTGATCACACCACCTATCGTTCTATGATAGGAAGCTTGCTTTACTTGACTGCTACAAGACCAGATCTTCTACAAGCAGTATGTATGGTGGCTCGATTTCAAGCATCACCAACTGAGACGCACCTTACAGCAGTGAAAAGGATATTTCGATATCTAAAAGGTACTATGGAGCTTGGAATATGGTATCCTAAAGGTAAATCCTTTACTCTTGTCGCATACTCAGACGCCGATTGGGCTGGTTGCGTAGATGATCGCAAGAGTACAAGTGGTGGTTGCATTCTATCTTGGTGATAGATTAGTAGCTTGGCACAGCAAGAAGCAAGACTCCGTCTCACTTTCGACAGCGGAAGCAGAATATATTGCAGCGGCAACTTGTTGTACGCAAGTGTTATGGATGCGGCAAATGCTCTCTGATTTAGGAGTTCCAACAACAGATCCTACGCCGATCCTCTGTGATAACACTAGTGCAATTCATATCTCCAAGAATCCAGTTCAGCATTCAAGGACTAAGCATGTTGCAATCCGCTATCACTTTCTCAAGGATAAAGTTGCAGATGGTGAGGTAAAGTTGGAATACGTTCCTACTACTGAGCAAGTGGCTGATATCTTCACAAAACCTTTGCCAAAGGAAGTCTTCGAGTATCTCCGAAAGAAATTAGGAGTTACTCACTCTCCTACACCTTAGGAGATGTGCCAGAAAGGGGGAGCAATGAATTCGTTGAATATCTTATTTGCTCCTCGATTGGTCCCTTTGGAATTATTGTCAAAGGGGGAGAAGATTATGCATGGAAAGGTTGATATGCATGTCATCTTGAGAAGGTTATCTGGAGATTGGTATCAAGTTATGCTGAGAAGATTATGCAAGGAAAGACTATATGCATGTTGAAGTTAGTCTTATGCTATCAAGTTATGCTGAGAAGATTATGCAAGGAAAGACTATATGCATGTTGAAGTTAGTCTTATGCTAAGAAGATGGAAATATGATAGCATGAGGAAGATGGAAGATTGGAATGAAAATTGGTATCAAGATAGTGAATGAGAAGATCATGTTCCAAGGGGAGTTTATTGTTCTAAAAAGGCTCTATGATGTCAACATGTTCCAAGTGTCTGTGTTGAAGTTCCAAGTGTTGCCAACAATTCCAAAGGGGGAGATTGTTGGAATTTGAGATGCATTGAGTTGAATCTTGAAGCATTGGTGTGTTTGGTGTCTCAAGCATCAAATTGTATTGGAATTATTGTCAACACTATGTCTCAATCATGTGTTGAAAGAGTGAAAGTGATAGAGCTCAAGAAGAATGAAAAAGGAAAACAGTGAAGAAAATCAGTTTTTCCTGGTGCAGTGTACCCGGTCGACCAAGCTCCCTGGCCGGTCGACCGAGCATGAAGAAAGTGCAAAATCAGAGCTTACAGTTATTTTTTGACACAGAGGTCATCCGGTCGACCGAGGCTTCCAGGATGTCGACCGAGCTCGGTTCCAGAATTTGACAACTTACAACTTTTTGAAAGTTCGTCAGGCGCCCAGTTCACCCGGTCGACCGAGGTCCCCAGCCGGACGACCGAGCACTCACAGACAGCAAGTATTGCAGAATTAGAAGTCTTTTGCTAAAAGTTAGGAATTTTTGGTAATTCGTTTGGGACTCTTTCTAAACGAATTGTAGCCTATTTTGGACACTCTTTGGGGTTGCTAAAACCTATATAAACACTCCTAATCTCGTTTTCAATAACAAGCATCAAAGAAAGAAGAGTTTGAGAGAGTTTTAGAGAGAAGAGTGCTTGGAGAAGAAGGTGCTTGTGTCTTGCTGTTGTGGAGCAACTTTCTACAGCAAGTGTGGACGAATTTGAAGCCTCATGAAGATGGTATTTTCGTTCATAAGATAAGTCTCTCTTTTATGCTTTAGATTTCTATTTGTAAGGGATTGAGAGAGAGAGAATAGTAGAGGGGAAAGGGCTGTAGATCAGTTTATCTTCTTTGCTGTAATCATCAAGTTGGTGCTTGGTGTTTTGGGGTTTGGTGATCCTGTCTGTGGGTGCAGACAAATTGTAAAGGGAGTTGTAGCTTCCTAGATAGTTGGTGCTATCTGAAACCTAAGGGAGTCGGTGCTTCCTAGATAGTTGGTGCTATCTGAAACCTAAGGGAGTCGGTGCTTCCTAGATAGTTGGTGCTATCTGAATTTAAGGGTTGGTGCTCTTTGTCGTCGGTGCGACTAAATAAGATTCAGACCTGTACCGGATTGTTGTTCGGACGGGATTGAACCGTGGACGTAGCCTTTTGGTGAACCACGTAAAATCTGGTGTCAATTGTGTGGTTTGATTTGAATTGTTGTTAGCAAGGACCTGTTTAAAAGAGATCACTGATTCACCCCCCCCTCTCAGTGATCACGAGATCTAACAGGGTTAGCCCATATGAGCCAGGTTTGACCACCTAGGCACTTAAAAAAAAAAATTTGGGCTTTTAGTCAAAGAGAAATCCCTCTTACCAAGAGTATACAAAAATGGTTCCATGCCTCTTTTGAGTTGATTGGACCATACAAAGAAAATTCCAAGCCCCATGAGCTTCCAAAAATCAAACCATCCGGCCTCATATACCAAATTGAGCCAAAATCTTAAAATTGACATTCCACAAAAATCCAAACCAAATCCTGGTCCCCTAACTTGCCACATACAGCTTGTTAGGTCACAAGACCAAAACCAAAAACCAAAACCTGATCCCCTAACTTGCCACATACAGCCTGTTAGGTCACAAGATCAAAACCAAAATTGATCCCCCAACATTCCACATCCAGTTTGTTGGGTCACACGGTCAAAACCATACCCGACCCCCTAACCTGCCACATACAGCCTGTTAGGTCATAAGGTCAAAACCCAAATCCACATCCCTGATGTCATCTTCAAAACTTTGCCTCGAGATGGTATGTGATCCCTTTCACTACCATAAAATTCCCCTGGAAGCTCAAAAGGATACAAATACCAAAAAGAAAGACTGCTCGAAGACTCTTGGTCAAGTCACAGGCTCTCCTTCACAAACCTCTTCGAGGCACATCGACTACAAATGATAAGCAACTCGTCGCTGTACCTCGAGGGGGCATTTCTTGACACCAAAAATGTCACTTTGCCTCTTCAAGATCCAAAGAGCTACATGAAGTCGCAACCTGCCATAAATAGGCAATGCTACTTCCAAAAAATCAAATCTTGTCAGAATCAAACAAAAACTGCAAGATCCTTCAAGACAGCCAAAAGAGGAGTATACAAGAAGTTTCGGGCCATTTCAAAATCATTTGGCCTAACTTCGCTTCTCCGGCAGTTGAAAAGGAGCTCCCGGCGGCGAAAGCATCGGAGACACCAAATCTTCGATCGGAGCCGATGGATGGTCTCAAAATACATCTGAAAGGCTCTACTTCAAGTTCTGAGTCAAACCGACAACGTTTGACCCTACATAAACCCTCGAACATCTAAATCAAGCCTCTCAGCGACGAGAACCACCGAGGCCATCACTCATCAGATAGAGCACATGGACGGCTTCAAAATGCTTACAAAGAGCTACACGTCAAATTTCAGGTCATTTCGACAACATTTGACCATACTTTGACGCTCGGAAGCCAAATCAGGCCTCTCGGCGGTGAAGCTCCCCGGGACCATGGTTTCCAAGATAGAGCCTATGGATTATCTTAAAATGACTCCAATAGGTTCCCTGTCAAATTTCAAGTCAATCGGACATCGGTTGACCGCACATCAAACCGCGACATCTTCATCGTGACAAAAGCAAGTCTACTGGTGATAGGACCCCAAATGGCTTCAAAACTCAAACAAAAGCCTATGGTTGGTCTTATTTATTTTTCAGCAGGCTTCAACCCAAATTTCAGGTCATTCCGACATCGTTTGACCCAGTTTCAGCTTCTGACGGAAAATCGGCAGCTCTGCGCGACAAAGTCTTCCGGTTTCTCAGAAAATTAGAAACTTTGCAAAACAAAATGCAAGGATTCTCATCAGGTTTTCTACAGGGAAATCAGGCCAATAAATGATAAAAAAATGTCAAGGAAAAATGCAGAAGAAAAAAGAATCGAAAAATAGCAAAAACGGACACAAAACGGGACAAAAGGGGGAAAACCCCCCAGGGTCGCCGGCCCCTGCGACCCTGGGCCAGGGTCGCCGGCGACCTTAGGGCCCAGGATCGCCCGGTGGGCCCTGGAAACCCCGTTTTTCGCCGTTTTTTCTTGATTTGAAGCTTCCGGCCTCTGCTATTTTTCAAAATTGATACTTTTGAGACACCAAATCCTCTGATATCCGTAAAAAACATGGGTTAATCATCAAGAGTATTGAAAACAACATTGATCGCCACCCGGTCAACCAAAAAAAATTTGCTTTCTACCCGACCGATCGAGAAATCGACAGGACAGATGGCACCGACCCGCTGTTGGCAACCAACACCTAAAGTTACATGGTCATCCGTTGTCGATCTACATAAAGATCCATCGATGATCATCGCCAGAAGAATCCCAAAAGACGCGGCACGGCCCGCGACTCTTCAACTGCTCGGCGACCACTTAATACGATTAATTGACTAGCTTTATTACAGTCATTAATCCATTTCTTTGGACGGACCAATCAGAAGCAAGCATCCGGGAGTTACAAGTCAAGAGATTCATGGCATTTAACCCATGAAACTCCTCCCATCATGGCGATTAAATGCCCTCAATCTCCTCCGGCCAATCAGAAGCCAAGAAAAAGGAGTTACAAAATAAAGAATTCAATCTTGTAACTCCTCCCTTTATGTAGCTTTATGACAATTAAGGCTCATAAACCCTCCTAAATGGCTACCTAAAAGCCTATAAATAGGAGAGCATTCCAAAGAATTCCAGATCGGAAAAAAAACACAGAGACACGGACAAAGCACATAAATTCAGAGAAGGAAAAGAGAGAAAACTCTAGGGAAGTTCTACACCAACCACCGCTACAAGGTGACAAAAGTCCCTTGGGGCGTACCCCTCCCCTCCAAAGTCCTTGCCTTCTCCTTCTGCCTCCAAATGGCTTAGACGTGGCTTTTCAGCCCGTCTACTCGGCTTTTTATTGTACATAGGACCTCCTTTTGGTCTTTGTTCTCTAAAAACCTGAGGGTATAGCCAAGCCAAGCGAATCAATAGCATCATCTGTTCTCATCTGCATGCATGATGGTGAAGTCCACATATGGCTTGCGACCGTCAATCTGAAGGGGTCCCCCACAATCTACTGAGAAGTTAGATCCTTCTTTTCTTGCTTTTCAGTGTAGTTTTTATTTTTTTTAAAAGAGACAAAAATCACAACTCTTGTCTTTCATTATTGATAAGGATTGTAAATCGGCTATAAACGCCAAAATCGGCTATAAACGCCAAAAATCGGCTATAAACGCCAAAATCGGCTATAAATGCCCAAAAAGTCGCCTTTCACGGTAAATCAAGAAAATGTCTCTTTTCTTAAATATATGTGCAATGGAAAACTTGAAAGAAGTTGATTTCGTTTTTACTTGCGAAGGTTGATCTCCGGATCACCACTTGCAATTCCAAGTAAAATAGAAAATCTGGCACACCGACATAAAAAGAAATGTTGATGCACGCCATTGGCCCCCGGTTACGAAAGGGTCGGACCCAACGGACTCCCACGTCCGCCGACCTCGGTAAGACCAGGCAGGAGCGTGGTCCATCAGAGAAGAGGACAACAACCTCTGCGCACGATGAGAAGAAGAAGAAGAGGGTTTGATGCGGGAAGAAGAAGAAGGAGAAGGCCCTCTGAGATATGCTTCAGCACATGAATCAGAGATTTGACTTTACAAACCAATCGTGACACATTGTTGAAAATCGTTACATGTTGAGGACCACTTCATTACATGTTACGACAGTTATAGGGGTATTTTAGTCCTAAAAAATGAAACATGTGGGTTTAGGGACCTCTCGCTGCAAACATCCTAGCTGAGTGGACCATAGGCTTTAAAAGTATTTGCTTTGACTAGAGGCTGGAAACATTGACTTATAGGGACATTTCGCTAATTTTGCCTTTTAATTATGCCTCTTTATTTAGTAGGTAATTGGGACTATCTCCCAAGATCAGAATAATTAAGGAGATCAAATAATAGGTTCAATGTTTACATTTTTTTTAGAGGATTTTACCCAAAAAACCCCTTAAGACTGGTTAAAAGCCAAAAGCACCATCAACATCTTATAAAGACCACAGTAGTCTCAAAGGTCCTGTTTGGTATTTTTTTAACTTTTTCTTTAAGTGGGGATATCCCTGCTCCTTTCCTTTAAACAAACCCCAAAACCCTTTTCTCCCTTTTTCCATTCGACTTGTTCTCTCTTCTGGATTTTCCTAACCTGAGAGATCAGAAAAATCCAGTCAGGCGCTGCTCAGGATTTTGCAACCCAGTTCCAGCGCATACATAGATCATGCACAACCCAGTTCCGTCGCATCTCCATCGCCACGCATGGATTATGTTGCAGAAACGAAATAGGACCAGTCAGTCTATCCTCGAGTTTCTGGTTGCGCCTCACGTCGCCGACAGCGGTTCGGCCGGCCCCTTCCATCTCGCCAGAGATCAAGTAGAACAAAGGCAGCAGGGCGCTGCATCCTGGTTCTGATTATAAAACCCAAACTCATTTTAGAACATCAGAGGAAGAAAAAGACAGTGCACGCCCGTGCTCCGTCGTCGCTGCATACACCTCACCAGAGAAGAGAACTAAGAAGGTTTTTAAGTTCCCAGGTTTTGTTTGCAAAACTTAGACTGGTACAGTTTTTGTTGCAGAAATGCAAGGGGGAAGAAAACCCAGTTGGGTCGGTTTCCAGGCCAGTTCAAGTCTAGGTAGGCCTAACCCGACCCAGTCTACGCAGAGAAGCCCACCAGCATTTCAGCAGCCAGCAGGGGCTGGCGTCTGCTGGTCAAGAAGCAGAGTTGACCCCTCTTCATCAACTATCTCTTCTTCAGGTATCTCTCTTTTAGTATTTCTCTCTTTTAAGTGTGTATCTCTTATATTTGAATTGTGGTTTTGTCCTAGGTAAGCTTTAATTAGGTTTTAAAGCAGGTAGAATATTGGTTTGTTCGTAAGTTTTTATGTTGGTGTTGTTTGCTTGCTTCCAGTCACTCACTGAAACTAAAGATAAAACATCTAATCTTAAGTGTGCTTGGATCTATGTAATGAGGTGCTGGTAATTCCATGTTCAAGTGTTTGGATGCCTCACAGGTAAGTTTGGTTGCTGTGAAATCCTCATACTTTAATAACTTCTCAACTGCTAGGGATGGGGGTTTAAGCCTGTAATTCTAGGCAATCATATTTACATGCAGCTTTGGAGACCAATTGTTTGGTGACATTTGAGATGATATAGGAACTCATGCTGGGTCAAATGTAAATGGGAAGCAGCTAATGTGGTAAGCAGATAATTTAATTGTTTAGTAAGGATGATAGGTGGGGATGAAGAAATGGAAGGGTGGAAGAAGAAAGGGCATGGAAAGAGGAGGAATGGGTTCTGCTAAGAGCATTTTGGGTATTTTAAAAATAGTGAGGAAAGTTGCTAAAAATCAAGATTTGAAATGAAATGAATGTTGGAGAATTAATATGGAAAATTAATATGAAAGTTGCCAAAAATTAACCATTTTTTCTCACTGGATGTCTTGATTTGAAATGAATATGGAAAACCTAAGCCCTGTTTGAGAATTATGATTTTTTTCCTTTTTAGCCATGATTTGGAAACTTGCGCTATTTTGAAAACTTTCTTAGGTCAGAATCCTTGGGCAAATCAAGGTTAGCTAATAAACCTCAATAGATTTTGTTCTTAAGACTTCCTCATCATCACCATACCTTGCATTGACATTGAAATGTAAACCGAAAGACTTTGACACGCCCATTCATCAACCACAAAGCACAGATACCCTAAAAAGAAAAATAAATTATGTTTTTATAATAAAAAAATGAAAAGAAGATTCATTTCAAAAAACTTGTGCAAATTATATGCAAATCAATCTATGACCACCCCAACAAACTTCAAACTGTGTTTTTTGGTGGGAAATGTTATTAACCACTATCATTCTAGTATTTGTTTTCTAGTCTTTGATGTGCAGAGTCAACTTGTGTGTTCAAAACATTAGAAACTCCTCTAAAGTACATAGTGCAATATCTGTATGTTGTGCCATTTGCAACACAGTGATGAACTACTTTTAGGAGACTTGGTTCATTATCATGCACTACATAACTGATGTTTCATACATGCAGATGGACGAAAAAAGACCTCAAGGAACTGAAAATATCCTTCTATATGAACAGCATAATCACATATCTGAAGGGATCTAGCACGGAGTGGTATATCATGAATGTTTATCTCATTATATTGATACGTGATTAGATATAGTATTTGCGCTTATTCACTATCTTTCTTTTTCACATTATTGATGTTGATAGGAACTAGGGCGCTGTAGATGTATCACTTCTAACCCAAAAAATTCAATATGGAAATTGAACAAGACATAATGGGGTTATGAGAGGCGTACTGGTTTGCATCATCTTGCAGAGATAGATGAGATGAGAATAGACCATGCATTAATAACAGGTCTTATAGAAAGGTGGAGACCGGAGACAAATACGTTTTATTTTCCTTTCGGGGAGGCCACAGTTACCTTAGAAGACGTGGCCTACATATATGGTTTCCGATCAAAGGTGAACTAGTCGTTGGATGGACTCACCCAAGTGAGAAGGTGGTGAGTTTATGTGAAGATCTCCTTAGAATGTCACCCCATCTAGAGGTGGACACACAAGGGCTGTGCATAAAATTAAAGTGGATAGAGGATAACTTCTTGCCTCCGGAGAAGAAGATAAAATTGTCAAAAAAAGTTGAGATTTGCAACACAAGGGCCTTTTTATTTCATTTGGTAGCTGGACAAATCTTTATGAACGGATCGAGCACTAGAGGACCAGCTTACCTACTCAAACTATTTAGAAAGTTCAAGCCATATGCATGGGGCCCGACATGTCTTACTAATCTGTACAGAATGTTGGCAAAGGCTGTAAAGTGGACAGCTGATAGAAATGAGAGTGGAGAAGACGTAGCTACACCTAATGGGAAGGACAAAAATAAAAAAAGTATTCCACCATCCACTTCAAGACCCTAACTGGACCATTGCAGCTTTTACAAGTATACTTCAATAACTCTTAACCTTGTGCAATGTGTTGTCTTATTTAAAACTACTCATGATATTGATTATTTACATAATGTGCATGGCAGATATGGGCCTACTCCCGCATATCCATTGGTCGGTGTCCTACCCCAAAGGATAGTTGGAAGAAAGACATTAAATTTCCACTATTCAAAACATGGGAGGCTAGGTTGGATGGATATAAAGCTCTGACTACTATAAAATAAGTCCGTCATTAATTGAACAATATGCAATCAGACTCGGTGATTGATCTATCATGAATGAACATGTTTAGTTCTTGATGTGCAAACATTAACTACTAAAACTTTATTATATCTATTAAGTTTCATATTTATTTGTTGCAGTTTGCTTGGATGCTGATGGACCGCGCCCCGGATGCTCGGGTTCCTACCGAGGTCGGCGGACGTGGGAGTCCGTTTGGTTCCGACCCTTTCGTAACCGGGGGGCAAGGGGGCGTGCATCAACATTTCTTTTTTTGTGGGTGTGCCAGATTTTCTATTTTACTTGGAATTGCAAGTGGTGATCCGGAGATCAACCTTCGCAAGTAAAAAGGAAATCAACTTCTTTCAAGTTTTCCATTGCACATATATTTAAGAAAAGAGACATTTTCTTGATTTGCCGTGAAAGGCGATTTTTTTGGCATTTATAGCCGATTTTGGCGTTTATAGCCGATTTTTGGCGTTTATAGCCGATTTTGGCGTTTATAGCCGATTTACAATCCTTATCAACAATGAAAGACAAGAATTGTGATTTTTGTCTCTTTTGAAAAAAATACAAACTACAATGAAAAGCAAGAAAAGGAGGATCTAACTTTTCAGGAGATTGTGGGGGACCCGTTTAGATTGACGGTCGCAAGCCATATGTGGGCTTCGCCATCATCCATGCAGATGAGAACAGAGGATGCTATTGATTCACTTGGCTTGGCTATAACCTCAGGTTTTTAGAAGACAAAGACCAAAAGGAGGTCCTATATCCAATAAAAAGCCGAGTAGACGGGCTGAAAAGCCACATCTAAGCCATTGGAGGCAGGAGGAGAAGGCAAGGACCTTGGGGGGGGGTACCCCCCAAGGGACTTTTGTCACCTTGTTGCGGTGGCCGGTGTAGAACTTCCGCAGAGTTTTCTCTCTTTTTCCTTTCTCTGGATTTCTGTCTGTGTGTTTGTGCTTTTTTCTCTGATGTTTTCTGCTTTCTGTCTGCTGTCCTTTCTTCTTGGAGAGCCCTCCTATTTATAGGCTTTTAGGTAGCCTTTTAGGTGGGTTTATGGGATTTTATTGTCATTAAGCCGCATAATGGGAGGAGTTACAAAATTGAATTGTTTATTTTGTAACTCCTTTTTCTTGGCTTCTGATTGGCCGGAGGAGATTGAGGGCATTTAATCGCCTTTAATCGCCATGATGGGAGGAGTTTCATGGGTTAAATGCCATGAATCTCTTGACTTGTAACTCCCGAATGCTTGCTTCTGATTGGGCCGTCCAAAGAAATGGATTAATGACTGTAATAAAGCTAGTCAATTAATCGCATTAAGTGGTCGCCGAGCAGCTGAAGAGTCGCGGGCCGTGCCACGTCTTTTGGGATTCTTCTGTTGATGATCATCGATGGATCTTCATGTAGATCGACATCAGATGATCATGTAATTTCAGGTGTTTGTTGCCAACAGCATGTCGGTGCCATCTGTCCTGTCGATTTCTCGATCGGTCGGGTAGAAAGCACACTTTTTTTGGTTGACCGGGTGGCGATCAATATTGTTTTCGATACTCTTGATGATTGACCCGTGTTTTGGACGGATGTCAGAGGACTTGGTGTCTCAAAAGCATGAATTTTGGAAAGTACCAGAGGCTGGGCTCTTCGAATCGCGAAAAAACGGCGAAAACCGGGGTTTCCGGGGCTTTCCCGGCGACCCCGGGTTCCAAGGTCGCCGGCGACCCTGGGGGGTTTTCCCCCTTTCGTGTCCCGTTTTGCGTCCGTTTTTGCTGTTTTTCGATTCTTTTTTCTTCTGTACTTTTCCTTGACATTTTCACCATTTATTGGCCTAATTTCTTTGTAGGAAACCTGATGAGAATCCTTGCATTTTATTTTGCAAAGTTTCCAATTTCCTGAGAAAGCCGAAGACTTTTGTCGCGCAGAGCTGCCGATTTTCCGTCAGAAGCTGAAACTGGGTCAAACGATGTCGGAATGACCTGAAATTTGGTGTGAAGCCTCCTGAGCAATAAATAAGACCAACCATAAGCTTTTGTTTGAGTTTTGAAGCCGTTTGGGGTCCTATCACCGTAGACTTGCTTTTTGTCGCGATGAAGATGTCGCGGTTTGATGTGCGGTCAACCGATGTCCGATTGACTTGAAATTTGACAGGGAACCTATTGGAGTCATTTTAAGATGATCCATAGGCTCTGCCTTGGAAACCATGGTCCCGGAGAGCTTTGCCGCCGAGAGCTCCTTTTCAGCTGTCGGAGAAGCAAAGTTAGGCCAAATGATTTTGAAATGGCCCGAAACTTCTTGTGTACTCCTCTTTTGGCTGTCTGGAAGAATCTTGCAGTTTTTGTTTGATTCTGACAAGATTTGATTTTTGGAAGCAGCATTGCCTATTTATGGCAGGTTGTGACTTCATGTAGCTCTTTGGATCTTGAAAAGGCAAAGTGACATTTTTGGTGTCAACAGATGCCATATGCTACTTATGTGAAGAAATTTACTCAGTATGTACCAGAAGTTGATCGACGATTGTTCGCATCAAATACAATCTTGATTCATTATTGGATCATGGAGTACCATAACTCTAATCGTGTCATGAAACAATTTGAGATGAGTCAAGTGGTACCTCCAACTTTTCGGATGCCCCTCCTAAGGGTGGAAAAGGTTGAAAGGATGTCTAAGGACTATACACATATCCCGCCTAAAGTATCTTCTATGTGGGATGCAAGAGTAGATGTGATCTTACAAGGACAGACGGATGTGTCCCCAAGTCATACAGATGAATATTTCAAGCGGTATATCCCCAACATGCGGATGCGTATAGGCCACCATAGGCGAGAACCTAATTCAGAAGACGAGAGGAAAGCTAAACCGAATATTCCTTGTCACACCCCGAGACCGGGCCCTGCAATGATCCGACCTCGGGATGCGAGATTTTGGGATTATTTAAAAACTTTTGCTTTTTTCCCAAGATCCGCGTGAACGAGGATAATAAAATTTCATCACGGTCAGAATATATTTTCGTGGAAGCTAAACATGGCGTTGCGACCCGGAGCCCGTGGCCATCGGATTCCGTGTCACGCTCAACCAATATCATAAAGCCATCAAATGAGCAGACTGGTACAAATCATAAATCATAGAATACTGAGCTGGCAGTAACGGGACATCTTGTTTCCCACATATGTTAAAGTTACAAAACACAAGTGTCTTAATTACAAATCCCAAGAAAAATGCTAACAAAGCCATTCCAAAATACCCAACTAATTAGAAATACTACCCCCAATATTAGATACGAACTCTGGTGCAAAACTTGACATCTAGATGATATCAATGGGCAGCCTCTCACGTCAGACCGGTGGCACAACCGCCTCCTCCAATCAAACACCTAAAAAAAAGGGAAGCAAAAGAGTCCTGGCACCAAACAAAGGGGGGCCAGACACGACGGTCTGGCAAGCAAAATAAAACAGATAATATGAAGAACCTTATGAAAACATTCTAAATGCATTTTAGAGTTCTAAACATAAATAATGATGAAATAAAGGAACGATTCCTAAATCATCGACAATATCGAAGAATATAATGCATTTAAGATCTGAAACAAGAACCAATGAAATTAGTACCCTTTTTCTTTTTCAATTTCAAATAATAGAACAATCCGAATAAAAGCAATGACAAATCTCAATAAAATATAACGAAGTGAATAAATCAATAATGTCCAAAAAAATTAGTGACATTCAAATGAATCAAGAACAAATGAATAAACCAATAGAAATCAAACAGAAAACATTGGCAAACCACATAAAGCTACATTCTCTTATTATCGAGATAACAGGAGCAGACAGAACCGTAGCCACTACTCGTGGGACAGGAACGAACAAAGTCGTTATCAAACAGAACCGTAGCCACTACGTGTGGGACCGGAACAAAACCATTGCCATGGTCGGTACAGACAGAATCCAAGCTGCAGCTGGAAGACAAATTAAAGATCCCAAGCCGAGTGATCATCCCGACAAGGTGACCTAAGCCTAGTGGTGCCTTTAGTTTTCAAAACCTAAACCAATACAAATCAAAATAATAATCCCTTTGGCTCATGGACAAAGCTCTGGCCCCATCTTGCCTCGAGGTTTTATTTTCAAAATAATAGTCTTATCGATATATTTCCAAATGTGGCGAACCACTCAAATCTCCTTCCAAATCGATTCGTAGAAAACATACGAATTTCCATGGTAAACCACTCAAATACACATAAAAGTAATTTGTATAAAAATCATACAATCGATCCTTTCGAACGTGGAAAGCCACTAGATTCTATTTCAAATCACCGATGCTTTCAAACGTAATGAATCACTTAAATCCTTTCACCATAGTTTATCGAAGAATACACATATATTTTCTAACTTGAAATGAAATGGAATAGTGTATAATGATTTAATGGTTCACCGAGGGATATCTCAATGCACACTTAAATCCTTAAATGTTGATTTATAATTATATGTTTGGTGCCAATGAAAAACCACAACTATTTAAGTTATAAAGTATGCATTAAGACTAATAAAATTCCTATCAATTCTTTCCCTCATCTCTCCCATTCAATTTACACATTCCCAAGTATTATAATTTATCAAAACTCATCAATAGGCTTTTAAACATTATAAGGAAATTTACGGGTCTCAAAACAGATAGGAGAGAGGAGATGAAATGGGCCTAAAACAGGTTTTAGGAATGACCCATAAAATAGTTCCAAACAGACCCAAAAAGAATCAAAAAACAGTCTATAAGTAGCCTAGAAAAATGGTCCCTGGACAGGTCTGGGCTCGCTCGAGCGACCCAGGGTCCGCTCGAATGAAGCCCAGACAAAACCTGGTCCGCTCGAGCGGCCCACTGGGTTGCTCGAGCGGACTGGGCCTTGTCCAGTCCGCTGCCAGTGCAGAAATGCACTTCTTCCTCCCTTTTTTTCTGATTTTTTCTTTCCCTTCTTCCTTTCTCACATGTTTCCATATATATATTTGGGCTCCTCCTTCTATTTCAATTCCATTAAAACACTAATACACTAAATCATTCCATTCCTATCCAATAAATCGAATACAACAAAACATTTCCATCTCAAGAATACTAACATTGAAACATTCATAGTTGATCCAAGAAGATGCATTACCAAATGATTTTAAATTGTTGAAACATCAGTTTGGAAAGGAATAAACAATACTAATGTTCAATCATTCATAGTTAAATCCATCCATTTGTAGGAATAAAAACAATGTAGAATAAAAATCCATGAAGTCACTCATATCAAGTAATAATCATCATATTAGCTGGATAATTTACTTGCCTTGGTCAAGAGATTCACAAAATCACTCCAAACACAACTCTCTAGGGTCCAAGGTCTTCCATCTACAAAAGCCCCAAAATAAATCAAGAGAAACCTTGAAAATCAATCATTCTCAAAATCTCCATGAAAACTCTTTGCATAAATGATAAAAATGATCCAAATGGTTTGAGAAACCAAGACTTAAAGAAAGAAAAGCTTTTGCTAACCTTTGTAGCTCAAACAAGGAAGAAAGGCTTGGAAGAGGGGTCTTCTCTAGCTCAAATTTCTTGAAAATGGCATCTTAGGATAGCTTGGAAGATGGGGAAAAAAGTTTGGAGATCATTCCCCCATTTAGCACCCAAAAATAAAGCATATATGAGGAGAGAGAGTGGCTGGAAAAGGGTTCCAGCCACAGCTGGAATAGTTGCAGGGAATGGGAGAAGAAGAAGAGGGTTCAGCCCCTTTTATAAAGTGGGCAAGTGGGTCCCATGGGCCCTAATCTTCAAGTGTTAAAACTGACATTTGTGGGTCCCGAATGAGATAGACGAAGAAGACAAAATCGATCATCGAAATATTTACTTTCCAAAAAGTATATTTTCCCCAAATTCTGAAAATTTTGAATTTCAAATACAGATTTAGTGTGAAAAGTCAATTTTGCCCTTTTTCTCGAGAAACGTATTTTCTGATCATCAAATCAAAATGGTCAAAACATGAAAGTTGTTAAACTTAGTAAAATGAGTCAAAAGGAGTAAAAATTGTAATTTTTCCAAAATAAGAATAATCACTCACAAAAATACAAATCATATGGACCGGGTCAAACCAAAGTCAACGGTCCTTAAATCTCCAAGGCTATGAAAAAATCTAGTCAAACTCAAAGACAATGTCAAACCAACTCTAATCTCACTTAAAAAGCTAAACCATGATTAAAAGAATACTAAACAAAAGAACTGGGGGTCGGGGTCTTACATCCTCCCCCTCTTAGAACCCATTTGGTCCTCCAAATGGTCTAAACCAAATAAAAATAAAAATAAAAACCCAAAAGACTAAACAACTACTGACTCCTTACATTGAACCTCGGCAACTGAGATACCCTCTGATCAAACCTGACGTTAAGGTGCGCCGGCAACAATATATTTGTTTCGGTTAAAGGCTTCACACTGTCACACACATTTGCTCAACAACGTACTCCTCTGACCAATCTAGTGTTCAACGATTCTTCTTCAATGATTCTTCTAATCGTCCTTGGTGTCATCTGTCGTTCCTGTACTGGATCATTTCTTTTACTTACCTTGTCAGTTACTATTGGTCTAAGAAACTGCAAGTTCTGTCTCTTTCTATCACTTTGGAATTCTGTGCCTTAAGTCCTACAAAACTGTACATGGTGCTCCTGACGCTTGTACGGGAATGTGATCGTAGACATGCTTTCTCTGAAATAATCTCTACTTCAAAAATTTCTGGAATTCCATATACCTACTTATACTGTACCATTCAGATTCTGGCTTGAAACTCTTCTATCTGGTCTTGTCTTCGTGGAATTAGTGAAATTGAAATCCTACCAAGTGCTAGTCTCTTCATCCACTGTGATTCGGAATCCTGAAACAATCCATCATCTCTATCAAAGCTATCAACGCAAGCGTCTCATATCAACACGTTAACTTCGAAGTGAGTGACTTAGAAATCTATTGGCTCCTCGAATGCATCATCAGCTTCTGGCCTCTAAGTATATCGTCAATCCTTCTTCGTTCTGAAATCACAAACTCCAAATTCTATAGGTCTCCTGTCTCTGACTTGGTCTGCTACAACCCAGATGTCACTCTGCTATAAACCAGATGTTAAACTGCCAGCTAAGGGACCAAACCGAGGAGCGAATAGGATATTCAATGAATGCATTGCTCCCCCTTTCAAGCACAACTCCTACGGTTTAGGAGAGTGAGTAACTCCTAACTTTTTCCGGAGATACTCGAAGACTTCCTTTGGCAGAGGTTTCGTGAAAATATCAGCCACTTGCTCAGTTGTTGGAACATATTCCAACTTGACCTCTCCATCAGCAACTTTATCTTTAAGAAAATGATAACGAATTGCTACATGCTTTGTTCGAGAGTGCTGAACAGGATTCTTAGATATATGAATTGCACTCGTGTTGTCACATAGGATCGGCGTAGGATCCGTTGTAGGAACTCCTAGATCAGAGAGCATTTGCCGCATCCATAACACTTGCGTACAACAAGTTGCCACTGCAATATATTCCGCTTCCGCTGTCGAAAGGGATACTGAGTCTTGCTTCTTACTATGCCAAGCAACTAATCTTTCTCCAAGATAAAATGCGCCGCCGCTAGTACTCTTGCGATCATCTACGCATCCAGCCCAATCGGCATCAGAATATGCAACAAGAGTGAAGGATTTGCCTTTGGGATACCAGATACCAAGCTCCATAGTACCTTTCAGATATCGAAAGATTCTTTTCACTGCTGTAAGGTGCGTTTCAGTTGGTGCTGCTTGAAAACGTGCAACCATACATACTGCTTGTAGAAGATCTGGTCTTGTAGCAGTCAAGTAGAGCAAGCTTCCTATCATAGAGCGATAGGTGGTATGATCAACGGACGAGGCCTTATCATCTTTGCTAAGCTTCGTGTTCGTTGACATTGGTGTGCTCACTGGCTTGCTGTCTTCCATATTGAACCGTTTCAGCATTTCCTTAATGTACTTCATTTGTGATATGAAGATGCCATGTTTCAGCTGCTGAACTTGTAAACCAAGAAAGAACTTTAGTTCTCCAAGCATCGATATTTCAAATTCTTTCTTCATCTCTTCAGCAAAATTCCTGCATATCTCCTCATCATTGCCACCAAAGATTATGTCATCAACATAAACAATGACAACCAGCTGTTTGCTTAACTCAGTTTTGACATACAGATTGCTATCAACCATTCCTTTTCCAAAACCGATCTTGCGGAGATAGAGATCCAGCCTTGCATACCATACCCTTGGCGCTTGTTTCAGTCCATAAAGAGCCTTTTTCAACTTGCACACTAGATCTGAATTTTTGCTGATGAGAAAACCATCAGGTTGCTCAATGTAGACCTCTTCTTCAAGTAAACCATTCAAGAAAGCTGACTTTACGTCCATCTGAAATACCTTGAAGGTTTTGTATGCTGCCAATGCAAGAAACATACGAATAGCTTCCAGACGAGCCACCGGTGCAAAGGTCTCTTCAAAATCTATGCCTTCAACTTGAGCATAGCCTTTACAAACCAACCTTGCTTTGTTTCTAATGACTTGACCATCTTCATTCAGCTTATTCCGAAAGACCCATTTAGTACCAATAACATTCTTAACAGTAGGTCTGGGAACAAGTTCCCATGTGGAGTTCTTCTCAATTTGCTCCAACTCCTCATGCATAGATTTCAACCAACTTTCATCGAGACTGGCTTCAGCCACAGTCTTGGGTTCAATGGTGGACATAAGTGAGTAATTGCTAACTACACTTTGTCTAGTTTGAACGCCTGCCTTAGGATCTCCAATGATTTGATCCTTAGGGTGTTGCTCTACCCAAGTGCTGTGCTTCTTAGGTGTAGTATCTTCTGAGTCATCCTTTGATTTCTCAGAATCATTAGATTCAGCCATCTCATCATCAATCTCACTCGAGTCCTCATAAACTGGACTGTCATTATGAGTTGCATTCTTTGATTCAATATTCTCATCTATTCTCACATCAGCACTTTCTATGATTTTTCTGGTTCTTTTGTTAAGACACCTATATGCCTTGCTAGTAGAGGAGTAACCCAGAAATATACCTTCGTCAGCTCTTTTTTCAAATTTGCCCGGATTTTGTTCGAGCCGCTTGATGTAACACTTGCTGCCGAAGACTCTGAAGTGCTTGACTGTTGCTTTTCTTCCAAACCATAGCTCATAGGGAGTTTTGTCTTCATGTGGCCTGATCAAGCATCGATTTTGAATGTATACAGCCGTATGAATTGCCTCTTTCCAATACTTGTCAGCCATCTTGCTTTCACTTAGCATCGTACGAGCCATCTCTTGTACGGTGCGATTCTTCCGTTCCACAACTCCATTTTGCTGTGGAGTTCTAGGGGCTGAGTACTGTCTTTGAATGCCATGATGTTCACAATATTTAGTGAACTCTTCAGATGTGAACTCGCCTCCACGATCAGACCTTAAAATCTTGATACGTTTTTCCAATTGATTTTCAACTTGTGCTTTAAACACTTTAAAACGATCAAGTGCTTGATGCTTATGCTTAAGAAACAATACCCATGTCATACGAGTATAATCATCAATGCATAACATGAAATACTTATCTCCATTGGTGCTTTGAGTTCGCATCGGTCCACAGAGATCAGTGTGCACTAGCTCAAGAGGTTTCTTGGAATGATGCTCCTTTGACTTGAACATAACCCTCGTTTGCTTTCCCTTTTGGCAAGAGTCGCAAATGGGATTGGAAGGCTTTTCAACTGTAGACATGCCTCTTACAGCCTTTAAATTGCAAATCTTTGACATGTTATCAAAGCTTAGATGCCCAAGGCGTTTGTGCCACAACCAACTTTCCTCTGTCCGACTCATCAAGCAGGTCTTTTCAGCTCCATCTGACAATATATAGAGATTTCCAGCAGTTCTTGATCCAGTTGCCACTGTTTTGCCGTTGCTACTCTTTTTTATGGCAAACCCATTCTTTGTGAAGATGACTTCGTGACCCTTGTCACAGATCTGGGTTACACTAAGCAGGTTGTGTCTCAATCCAGACACATATAAGACTTCTTCCGATCTGATCTTGTTTGCCATAAGCTGAATAACACCTTTTCCGCAGATTTTGGCACCATCATTGTTGCCAAACTTCACTGAACCGCCTTCATAGTGCTGTAATTTGATGAATTTCTCTTTATCACCAGTCATATGGCTTGAACAACCACTATCAAGGACCCATGGTGCTACCTTCTTTTGTGCATTGAATGCCGTTTGCACAATGAGAGATTCTTTGGGACTTTCTGCACTTTACTTTGCTCTCCAAGCCTTGACTAACTTGGGTTTCTTTTCAACCTGAAATTTGTTAGCAATATGCAACCTACAATCCCTAGCCAAGTGTCCATAATTATGACATATATAGCACTCGATTTTGTGGCTGTTTAGTATTGAAAAAGGGTTCCTAGTCACAAGTGGGCTGTTTCTAACATAGAATCTACAATCAGCTCTTTTATGTCCAAACATATTACAATGAAAGCAATAACCATAGATTTTGTATCTTCTTTGTGGCTGGTTAATCTTCATTACCTTTCTAACTGGAATGGACTCCTTTCTAGGTTGAGTGGGCTTCATAGAGTTAGAAGGTGCAGTGACTTGCTTCACAAACTCTTTCTTTTCAGGAGGTGCAATCTTAGAGGATTCACCTTTCTCAAATCCTAGACCAAATCTGAAGTGGGCAGGTCTTTGAACTTTCAGTAGTTCATCGAGTTTCATAGTCCCTTCAATCGCTTGGAGCGCTTTGAGTTTTTTGCTATTTTCCAAATTTTCAGCCTTTGCTCTAGCGATCTCAGTTTCAAGTTTCATAGCCTCTTCCTTTTTGATACTTATTTGGTTTTCAAGGACTTCTACCATTCTTTTATATTCTTCTACTTGAGTTTTCAAAGCAATAATAGAACTTTCAGATTCATGGAGAAGTTTCAGATTTTTCTTACTTGTTTTGCGTTCCATGCTAAGCTCCTCAAGTGCGACTATGAGTTCCTCTTTAAGATTGACTTCAGCCTCCTCTTCCTCTTCCGGATCTAGCTCTTCTTCTTCTTCAACAGTGACCATGAAGAGAGCTTCGGTTGATTCATCATCATGTGAAGTTTCAGACGTGCTGTCATCTTGTTGACATAGAAAGTTTTTAGCTTTGCCTCTTTTTCTGAAATTTCTCTTTCCTTTACTCTTTTCAGCATAAGAGTCATTATCATTGTCTTCTTTTAGCGGACACTTCGCAGCAAAGTGACCAACACCTCCACAATTGAAGCATTTAAAGGGTAGCTTCCCTTTGTACTTGCCATTGCTTCCTTTCTTCAACTTTCTAACAAATTGAGCCTCAAGCTCATCATCATCAATATCAGAATCATGACCAGCAATCTCTTTTCCCTTTTTCTGAACTTTAAAGGCCGCTTCTCTATCAGATGAAGACGTCTTACCTATGCGCATCTCATAGGCAGTGAGTGAACCATGCAACTCATCCATGGAAAATTCATTCAGATCCTTGGCTTCTTCTATGGCTGAGACTTTTGAATCAAACCGGGGAAGAAGAGATCTTAGAACCTTTTTGACGATGACCGGCTCTTTAATCTCCTCCCCTAGTCCACGAATGTCATTCGTGACTTCATTCACTCGTTGCATATACGATTCAACATTCTCGCTTTCCTCCATGCGAAGAGACTCGAATTGAGAGCGATGAGTTTGCAATTTGGCTTCTTTAATCTTCTCATCACCTTCATGTATGCTTTGCAACTTGTCCCAAATTTCCTTGGCTGTTTTGCATGCAATTACTTTGACAAGCTCGCTGTCCACAAGGCCACTAAAGAGTGCATTCTGCGCCTTGGAGTCGTTGTCTGCCAACTTCTTCGTTGCAGCATCATTGGGTACAATGGCAATATTGTAACCGACTCTGACAGTCTCCCAGACATCATAGCCAAGTGACTTAATGAAAGCCTGCATTCTGATCTTCCAGAAGGAGTAATTAGAACCATCAAACAAAGGTGCTTTCTTATTCCCTGTATTGGTTGCCATGTGATTTGACTAGAGATCACCCTTAGCATGTTAAGCTTTTCAAGGGAACCTTACGCTCTGATACCAATTGTTAGATATCGCGATCACTGAGAGGGGGGGGTGAATCAGTGATTTCTTAAAAACAGGTCCAAACTAACAACAAAAGCAAATCAAATCACACAATGACACCAAATTTAACGTGGTTCACCGAAAGGCTACGTCCACGGTTCAAAGACTGTCCGAACACCAATCCGGGACAGATCTGAATCTTATTTAGTCGCAACAACGACAAAGAGCACCAACCCATAGTTTCAGATAGCACCGACTATCTAGGAAGCACCAACTCCCTTGAGTTTCAGATAGCACCAACTATCTAGGAAGCACCGACTCCCTTTACAATTTATCTGCACCAACAGATAGGATCACCAAACCCCAGACACCAAGCACCAACTTGATGTTCTACAGAACAAGAATAGAAACCTATTTCTATAGACCTTCCCCTCTACAATCTCTCTCTCTCAATCCCTTACAAATTGAAATTAAAGCATAAACAGAGAGACACTTATCTTATGGACGAAATACCATCTTCAAGAGCACATCCTCATCCACACTTGCTGTAGAAAGATGCAGCACAACAGCACACAGCAACAGCACTCTATTCTCTAAAAAAACTCTCTCTCTTTTCTCTTCTCTTCTTTCTCTCTTCTGGTGTGCTTTAGAACGACCCATACATGCCTTTTTATAGGTTATGTTAACCCTTAATTGTATTCAAAACAGGCTATAATTCGTTTAGAAAGAGTCCCAAACAAAATAGAAAAGAATGCTGAATTTTCGTGCAAGACTTCTATTTCTGCGCAACTCTGGTTCCCGTGCTCGGTCGACATCCTTGCTTGCTCGGTCGACATCATACACAGTCTGGAATCAGACAACTATCGCGCTCGGTCGACATCCTGGGGTCTCGGTCGACCGAAGACACACTGTGTCACGAAAATAACTGGGAGCTACCTGAATCTGTTTCTGCAGGTTTCTCTTTGCTCGGTCGACTGCATGGGGTGCTCGGTCGACCGCAGACTCTGCTTCAGGAATTCTGAATTCCTGACTGTATGAACTCTGATTCTTCTTTTCAGCTCTATCAACATTCTGATTTCCATCTGATTTCCATTGCGTAGTTGAGCTTCATCCTTTCATCATGTTGACATGAATTGACAACAATTACAACCTTAAACCATGATTACCATTCAAATCATTTAAAGCTTCTTCAAATTATAACAGATTCATTGTTCGCTTGATTTTGGAAGGCGAGGAGAAGGTTTTCCATCAGAGTTTCAATCCTCTATTGGCCTTGTTCCAACTGCTGGATGCAGGTGAATGCATCATCTTGAGGTGGATTGCGGGGTGGTGGCTCAGAATTTGTTGCCAAGACGTTCATCCTTCGTGATTCGAATGAAGAAACTGTCCTGGTGACTGAGCTGGGGCTCATTCTTTTAGAAGAAGAGCTTGAGGAAGGATCACTCTGCCGTCCTTTGCTTGAAGGAGGAAGGGATTCTTCTGAATGTCTTCTTGTCCTGGAGGCGCTGCAGGTCATCGGACGTAAGACATGGATTTTGGATGCTGACTTTTGGCGCCTTCTGGTTTTTCAACCATATGGACGGCAGCAACTTGGTTGGGTCTTTCTTTTTCGACCCATTTGGGAGAGACTTGAAGTGTAGGAGGCTGGGTCCTTTGCTTCTCTAGTCTCTTTTGTCTATACGACGCGCGGCGGCGTATGCGACGAGCAACTTGAGCTTCGGTCAACTCTGGCTAGGCTTTGACGATGAAGGATGTGCTCCCTCGGGCGCAGCAGCCGAGCCTGTCTTCTTTGTAGCTGGGCAAGGACAGGATGCGAACCCTGTCCTTCGCCTGTTGCAGTGAAGCTTTGAATTTTTAGAGTTCGGTCCCTGTAGAGATGAAGGGTCGAACTACGGGTTTGTAGGCCTTAGCAAGTGCTTGCAGAGGCCTTGTGATGCATGATTTGATTTTGGGCTTGTAGGAACAAGCCGGCTCATGCTGGTTTGACTTGGGAGTCAGGTTGGAGATGGGTCTCTCCTCTTTCATGTAAGCAAGAGGGTAGAACTGGTTCTCCTTGAGTGGGGCCAGGAATGCTGGCTTAGTGGATGTTTGGGACCTTCTTTGTTTTGGTGAAGGTCTTGGGGACCAAGTCTTGGGATAGACCTGGTCGTTTGATGGTCGAGGCTTCGTGGGGCTGCCACAGGCTTCGGGCCTTCTGGTGCTCGCCTTTGGTGTCACGGTAGTGACACGTTGAGAGGCGAGTTTCTGCTTCTTGGAGGGAGCAGTTTGTTCCTCAGGAAGTGGGAATGGTCCCAGCTTCCCAAAGATGATAGTCCGGGGAGTCAAGGTCGACCCGAAGCTCAGAGAGTTATCGAGGGAGTTGATGCTTCGGCAGCTGATGGGGCGCTTGTAGGTGCGCGTAGTTTGCTTCTGTTGAAGCATGAGTTGGTGCTTGTTCTCATCGAAAGTAATGGTAAGCGATGCTGCCATTGTTAGTTTTTTTTTTGAAAATTTCTGAAATAGGACCACATCCATTAGTAATCACAAGAATATAATGATCATAAATGGGAAGTTCTATGGTTTTGTCTTTTCAAATTGCTCGAGGAAGATGACCCAAGCAATATGAAGAAGGCAAAACGCCATAGAGGGTACAATTGTTCGATCGCAGGTATGGTAAGCCCAGAATGAGCGTTCCAGTGACTGCTAGAAGCAATTGTGAACTTAAATTCGACTTATCGAGAAGCAGAGCCTACTCGAGGTAAGAAGAATATAAAGTTGGAGTTACAAATGTGCCGGTCGCAACACATTAGACCCTGAAAGGGCGTACTAGTACCGCTAGACACAAATGTTTTGAGACCGCATCCATAAGATGAGATTCTCTGTTTTGAAAGGTCAAGATTGGATTCATCAAAGAGAGCAGATGGTATTCCGATCTGAACACGGGCTCAGCGATTTCCGCGAGCGCCAGTGCTCAGAAAGAAATGAACCATAATTTCTCGGATCTGAATCCAAAAATGATGAGTTTTTTTTTTTTTTTTGAAAGGCCAATATCGGGTTCATCAAAGAGAGCAAAAGGCACTCCAATCTGAACACGTGCTCAGCGATTTCCGCGAGCGCCAGTGCTCAGAAAGGAGAAGACCAAGATTTCTCCAATCTAAACCCAAAATGACGGAAGTTTTTTTTTGAAGATTTCTTTTTTTATTCTTTTTTTTATGTATTTTATTTATTTTTTATTTTTTTTAAGATTTTTTTTTTGAAAATTTTTTTAATTTTTTATTTTTTATTTTAAAATTTTTATTTTTAAAAATTTTATTTTTGAAAAAAATTTATTTAAAAGACGAGAGAGTACACATAGGCCTCCTTACCCAGTCTTATGAAATCTTGATTGATAGAATTGCCCCCAGGTAAGGGTAGGATTACTTAATGAAATTGTTTGGAGGACCATTGCCTAGAACAGTCAAGCTGTCTCCACACTCTGGACAAGGCTTTTCTTGAATCAACCATGATCAAAGAACGCAGTTGGTTTAACCTTAGTGGTCTATGTCTTTTTTTTTGTTTTTTTTATATTTATTTATTTTTTTTATTTTTTTGATCTTTAATGAACTCATCAAAGAGAAACAATGGCCCAAAACCTTAGTTGAACAGGCTCAACATTTCTGCAAGCGTGATGAACGATAGGAACGGATCAAGGTTTCTCAATTTTGAATCCAAAATGAGAAATCTGATTTTTGGTTTTTTTTATTTATATATATATTTTAGATCTTTAATGAACTCATCGAAGAGAAATGATGGCCCAAAACCTTAGTCGAACAGGCTCAACATTTCTGCAAGCGCGGTGAACGCTAGGAACGGATCAAGGTTTCTCAATTTTGAATCCAAAATGAGAAATCTAATTTTTTGTTTTTTTTTTTTAGATCTTTAATGAACTCATCGAAGAGAAACGATGGCCCAAAACATTAGTTGAATAGGCTCAACATTTCTACAAGCGCGATGAACGATAGGAACGGATCAAGGTTTCTCAATTTTGAATTCAAGCTGAAAAATCTGATTTTTTTTTTTTTGAAAACATAAAAAGTGGAAATAAATTCAAAGAATTAGAAATTTCCAAAAATCTCATCTCATTTTTTTTAGATGCGGAATCCAACATGGCCACCAATCAAAAAGTAGCCAAAGAATCAAGAAAAGAAGTATAAGCATAGAGCAATAGATATGATATGCAAATATTTCATTTCTAGCATCGTGTTCTCAAATGAACGGGTCCCACCGGGTGTGCCAGCTTGATGGACCGCGCTCCTACCTGGTCCTACCGAGGTCGGCGGACGTGGGAGTCCGTTGGGTCCGACCCTTTCGTAACCGGGGGGCAAGGGCGTGCATCAACATTTTTTTTGTGTGGGTGTGCCAGATTTTCTATTTTACTTGGAATTGCAAGTGGTGATCCGGAGATCAACCTTCGCAAGTAAAAAGGAATTCAACTTCTTTGAAGTTTTCCATTGCACATATATTTAAGAAAAGAGACATTTCTTGATTTGCCGTGAAAGGCGATTTTTTTGGCATTTATAGCCGATTTTGGCGTTTATAGCCGATTTTTGGCATTTATAGCCGATTTTGGCGTTTATAGCCGATTTACAATCCTTATCAATAATGAAAGACAAGAGTTGTGATTTTTGTCTCTTTTAAAAAAAATACAAACTACAATGAAAAGCAAGAAAATGAGGATCTAACTTCTCAGGAGATTGTAGGGGACCCCTTCAGATTGACGGTCGCAAGCCATATGTGGACTTCGCCATCATCCATGCAGATGAGAACAGAGGATGCTATTGATTCGCTTGGCTTGGCTATAACCTCAGGTTTTTAGAAAACAAAGACCAAAAGGAGGTCCTATGTCCAATAAAAAGCCGAGTAGACGGGCTGAAAAGCCACGTCTAAGCCATTTGGAGGTAGAAGGAGAAGGCAAGGACTTTTGGGGGGAGGGGTACGCCCCAAGGGACTTTTGTCACCTTGTAGCGGTGGTTGGTGTAGAACTTCCGCAGAGTTTTCTCTCTTTTCCTTCTCTGAATTTCTGTGCTTTGTCCGTGTCTCTGTGTTTTTTTCCGATCTGGAATTCTTTGGAATGCTCTCCTATTTATAGGCTTTTAGGTAGCCATTTAGGAGGGTTTATAAGCCTTAATTGTCATAAAGCTACATAAAGGGAGGAGTTACAAGATTGAATTATTTATTTTGTAACTCCTTTTTCTTGGCTTCTGATTGGCCGGAGGAGATTGAGGGCATTTAATCGCCTTTAATCGCCATGATGGGAGAAGTTTCATGGGTTAAATGCCATGAATCTCTTGACTTGTAACTCCCGGATGCTTGCTTCTGATTGGTCCGTCCAAAGAAATGGATTAATGACTGTAATAAAGCTAGTCAATTAATCGTATTAAGTGGTCGCCGAGCAGTTGAAGAGTCGCGGGCTGTGCCGCATCTTTTGGGATTCTTCTGGCGATGATCATCGATGGATCTTTATGTAGATCGACATCGGATGACCATGTAACTTCAGGTGTTGGTTGCCAACAGCGAGTCGGTGCCATCTGTCCTGTCGATTTCTCGATCGGTCGGGTAGAAAGCACACTTTTTTTGGTTGACCGGGTGGCGATCAATGTTGTTTTCGATACTCTTGATGATTAGCCCATGTTTTTGACGGATGTCAGGGGATTTGGTGTCTCAAAAGTATGAATTTTAGAAAATACCAGAGGCCAGACACTTCGAAACACGAAAAAAGGGCGAAAAACAGGGTTTCCGGGGCCCACCGGGCGATCCCGGGCCCTAGGGTCGCCGGCGACCCTGGGGGGGGGGTTTCCTTCCCCCTTTTATCTCGTTTTGTGTCCGTTTTTGCTATTTTTCGATTCTTTTTTCTTCTATATTTTTCCTTGAAATTTTTTATCATTTATTGACCTGATTTCCCTGTAGAAAACCTGATGAGAATCCTTGCATTTTGGAGTGCAAAGTTTCCAATTTTTCGGTAAAGCCGAAGACTTTGTCGCGTAGAGCTGCCGATTTTCCGTCAGAAGCTGAAACTGGGCCAAACGATGTTGGAATGACCTGAAATTTAGGGTGAAGCCTCCTGAGCATTAAATAAGACCGACCATAGGCTTTTGTTTGAGTTTTGAAGCCGTTTGGGGTCCTATCGCCAGTAGACTTGTTTTTGTCGCGATGAAGATGTCGCGGTTTGATGTGCGGTCAACCGATGTCTGATTGACTTGAAATTTGACAGGGAACCTATTGGAGTCATTTTAAGATGATCCATAGGCTCTGTCTTGGAAACCATAGTCCCGGGGAGCTTCGCCGCCGAGAGGCCTGATTTGGCTTCTGAGCATCAAAATATGGTCAAATGTTGTCGAAATGACCTGAAATTTGACGTGTAGCCCTTTGTAACCATTTTGAAGCCGTCTATGTGCTCTATCTGATGAGTGATGGCCTCGGTGGTTCTCCCCGCCGAGATGCTTGATTTAGATGTTCGAGGGTTGATGTAAGGTCAAACGTTGTCGGTTTCACTCGGAACTTGACGTGGAGCCTTTCGGATGTATTTTGAGACCATCCATCGGCTCCGATCGAAGATTTGGTATCTCCGATGCTTTCGCCGCCGGGAGCTCCTTTTCAGCTGCCGAAGAAGTGAAGTTAGGCCAAATGATTTTGAAATGGCCCGAAACTTCTTGTGTACTCCTCTTTTGGCTATCTTGAAGGATCTTGCAGTTTTTGTTTGATTCTGACAAGATTTGATTTTTTGGAAGTAGCATTGCCTATTTATGGCAGGTTGCGACTTCATGTAGCTCTTTGGATCTTGAAGAGGCAAAGTGACATTTTTGGTGTCAACATTCTCGTTCTGCAACAAGAAACACAAAATACCGCCTTCTCCTCTTCTGGTCTTCTTCTTCCTCGGCGACGTGAGGGCGGCAGCGCTCCCTCCTCCGGCGTCGCAAAATTGTCCTCGGTGATGTGGGGTCCAGCCGAAAAACCAAGAACCCAAATTACACCACTGTTTCACTGCGATCTGCGGCAGTGGCTGGCGAGGGTCTGCGGCCTCTTCTTCCCCAACAACGAGGACAGGGATCCAGCCCAGGAGAAGTCCAAGACAACGGAGAAACCCGGCCAGAAGGAGTGGAAGGCAGATACCTGTGCGTAGGGGCTGTCCAAACTCCCAATAGAGGGCTTTTCCGACGAGGACTAGATCGACGCCCAGTTCGCAGGTGAAGGAGAGCTCCTGGGTGTGGATTTTGGAGAAGATACCGCCATAGATGGAGAATAATGCCCTAGACGTAGATGGAGAAACCAGCGAAAGAGGAATCGAAGAAGAAGGGGATCTGGTAGGCGTTGAGGCAGAGAAAGAAAGAAGACCCAATTGGGTTCCAAGGTCAGGTTCAATTTGGGCCAGGTCTGACCCGCCCATCCCAGCCCAGCCCAGAAGCTTAGCGCAGTGTGGTCTTACTCCTGTAACATGTGTTGGGGGTTTATCTGAGTTTTTATCAAATTTATCTGAGTTTTTATCAGATTTATCTGATTTTTTGATAAAATTTATCTGACTTTTTGGAAAATTTATTTGACTTCTGACAAATCTATTTGAATTTTTCGCAAATTTATCTGAGTTTATGACAAATCTATCTGAGTTTTTCGCAAATTTATCTGAGTTGTTGGTTCCGTTCGGGTCAGGTCCGGTCCGTCCGCTTCTGAAGCCCAACAGTAGTTGTAGGGTCTCCCAGGTCTGGAGGAGTACGTGACGGAGGGAGGGCCGGGGTGGTGAGGGAGGAGGAGTAGGTGACGGAGGATACGGAGACGGTGAAAGAGCTTAGCTGCAGGCTTTACTGTGAGGAAAATTTATCTGATTTTTGATAAATTTATCTTAGTTTTCATCAAATTTATCTGAATTTTCGTCAAATTTATTTGACTTATGGACAAATCTATCTGAGTTTTTCGCTATTTATCTGAGTTCGGACACAAATGTATCAGAGTTCTGAACAAATTTATCTGAGATTTTGGCAAATTTATTTGAATTTTTGAAAAATATAGCTGAGTTTTTGACAAATTTATCTATATTTTGAGAATTTTAATTGAGTTTTTGAACGAATATTTTTGTGTTTTTTGCCAAATTTATATGTATTTTCTTAGATCTATTTGAGTTTTTGAATTTTATTTCCCCCATATTAAAATTTATTTGTATTTTTAAAAATAAATTTAACTGAGTTTTGAAAAAAATACTTGCATTTTCGGCATATTTTTCTGAAATTTGGAAAATTGATTTATCTTAGTTTTGGCAAATGTATTTGTAATTTTTAAATTTATTTACGTCTTTTGAAATTTATTTACTTTTTTAGAGATTTTTTTGAGTCTTTTGAGATTTATTTACATTTTGTGAAATTTATTTCTATCTTTTTGAAACTTATTTGCATATTTTTAAATTTATTTGCATTCTTTTGAAATTTATTACTTTTTTTAAAATTTATTGCGTATTTTGAAATTATTGTATAGGCCTATATAGATTGATTCATATTAATATTAGAGAGCTAATTGCTTAGTTTTAATTATAGGATACCATTTAAAAGCCTTATTTGTATGTTTAAATGACAAATATATGTATGTGGGTCCCACGTAGCTGAGAGGAGATGTACACGATGTAGTGCCCCAGGTTCAATTCAAGCAACGGTCTTGGCTTCTGCCGTTCTCCATCCATCTATCTGTTTAAAAGCAATGCATTAAATAACTGATTGCCAGTAAGGGATGCCACGTGTATGAAAAAGTGTAAAGAAAGGGCAAATTGTAAAGAAAGGGTAAATTGGTCTTTTCAGATTTGAAAAGTGTGAGAGGGACCTTTGGCTGTATGACCTTTTTTTTTGTGAACTGTTTGTAACAAAGTAATGTTATGAGGGACCTCTGGCCAAAGCCCCCTAATTAAAAAAACACACAAATAAATTTCAAAATAACGAAAATAAATTTTAAAAAATGAAATAATTTTGAAAAATGCAATAAGTTAAAAAAGCAATATATAATCAAATAACGCAAATAAATTTAAAAAGATACAAATAAGTTTCAAAATATCCAAATAACTTTCAAAAAATATAAAAATAAATTTCAAAAGACTCAAATAAATCTCAAAAGATAGAAAGAAAATTTTGAAAAATGTAAATAAATTTAAAATAACGAAAATGAATTTTAAAAAATGCAATAATTTCAAAAAATACAATAAATTTGAAAAGATACAAATAAATTTCAAAAGACGCAAATAAATTTAAAAAACGCATATAGATTTCAAAAAATGTAAATAAATTTGCTAAAAAACTCAGATAAATGTTGAAAAAAACTCAGATAAATTTACCAAAAACACAATGAAATATGACAGAAAACAGATAAATTTGACCAAAATTTAGATAAATTTACCAAAAAACTCAGATAAATTTTGAAAAAACCTCAAATAAATTTATCAAAAACACAAAGAAATATGACAGAAAACAGATAAATTTGAACAACACTCAGATAAATTTGACAAAAACTAGGATAAATTTGAAAAAAACTCAGATAAATTTGATAAAAAATCAGATAAATTTGACAAAAACTCCATATCCTCCACCTCTTCTTCCATCCCTCCGGCATCCTCCTCCAAATCTAGACCAGCAAGGCGTGCACCAGTCCGAGGCCTGACCTGCTTACTGTTATGGGTTGCATACTGGCCTGCTTACTGTTCTGGATCTATGCTGCGGGTTGAACCTGACCTGAACCGACCCGAGACCTGGGACACCCAATATGGGTCGTCTTCTTCCTTTCTTCAACGACCCTGCTCTAGGACAAAGCCTGAAAAAACCGCGCAGGGCCCATCGCTGCCTTTTCTTCTTCTTCTCCAGTGGGACGGACTTCCGCCAGGAACCACTTTCTCAACGACTTGCACCAATTGCGACGGGAGACAGCAGCGATGGGCGGTGATTCTGAGATTTCCGGATCTGGATTTGTTTCCCCATCGACTGGGTTCCGACACAGAACCTGCTGCGACACTGCTGCCCTTTGGCGATGGGTAGCGGAGCTGATCAAGGTGGTTCCCCCGCGCCATATCCTCTCGACATCAGTGAAACAGAACAGAGGAAGAAGGAGCATTCCAGTTTCTGGTTTTGGTGATGGGCAGCGGAGCTGATCAAGGTGGGTCCCCCGTGCCATATCTGATCGACATCAGTGAAACAGAACGGAGGAATCAGATTCGTTCCATTTTGGCGATGGGCAACGGAGCTGATCAAGGTGGGTCCCCCGCGCCATATCTGATCGACATCAGTGAAACGAAATAGAGGAAGAAGGAGCTGATCAAGGTGGGTCCCCCATCCCATAGTCTCCAAACGCTGCTGTCTTTGACATCAGTAAATAGGAACAGAGGAAGAAGGAGCTGATCAAGGTGGGTCCCCCGTCCCACAGTCTCCAAATGTTGTTGTGTTCCATCTTCGGCCACGGCGAGATAGAGATACGAAACGATTTCTCTTCTGTTTCTGAAAAGGAAGAAGAAGAAGGGGTTCTTTTGGTTAAAGATCGAGAGGATTTAGGAAGGAGGGATGAGAGAAGATTTGAAATTTGAAATTTCAAAACTTTATGCCTAAAACAGTTGAAAGGGCTAATTAGTCCTGAAAAATGTGATCATGTGGACACAGGGACCTAAGGCTGGAAAAGGTCTAGTTGAATGGATCATAGGCCTTAAAAAAAATCTCCTTGGATTGGAGGCTGGAAACATTGACTTATAGGGACCTTTCGCTAATTTTGCCTTTTAGAATTTATTTGAAAATCTGGAGATTCCATTAATCGTGGGCAATTAAATGTTAGTTTGCCATTATTAATGGGATATCCCACCAATCATGGGTTATGATTTAAAGAAAGGGTAAACTAGACATTTCAGGTATGAGAAAGTGTGGGAGGGACCTTTGGCTCTATGACTTTTTTTTGTGGATCTAAGGCCATAAAGTGAAATGTTCAGGGACCAGTCGCCGAATGCCCCTAATTAAAATATGTACTGAGATTATGGGAAGCCGAGAAATGATGGTGTCCCGAAAAATCTCAGTGACCTTCATCTGTACGAACATGAGGAATGTTCTTTCCTACATTGTGGGGCCCACCTCTTTATGTGGGACCAAGTGGATGGGAATGATGATAGATCATCTGCTTTGTGTACCGGTAATTTTTATAGAAAGATGAAATTACCACATCAAGAAATTCTATAGTTTTTAAATACTTTTCTACGGAAGTTATAATTTTTCGTTTCGTAAAAAAAGTTTTTTCTCGATGAATTGGAGTTAATGTTGTTTGGTGCGGCTGCGGATTCCTTGCTGAAACTAGTATTTAGTGTTTTTCTGAAGCAATTTTCATCGAAAAAATAACAAGTATGGAATTGTACCCATCTTGATTGTCAACGGGCCAAGGTACTAATATTAAGGGAGTTGTTTGGCAGAAATCAAGATTGTTTGTGGCCCTTCATTGCACAATTTATGTGGAGTGATTTTATGTTCTGAACGGTCCGCAACTTGGATGTGTGGTTCCACTTGGATGAGTGAATGGGTCAGCTGATGGATCCCATACGAGCATAATCTGAGGCTGGGTGACGATGGGTCAGCTGATGGATCCCATACGAGCATAATCTGAGGCTGGGTGACGATGGGTCAGCTTCATGTGAGACTTATCCACCGAGCCAGGGATAGATCACCGTGTGAGATGAGATGCCCCTTTCCACACGGGCATCTCTAGTTTCTCATTCAAATGGTCTTACTAGCTAGCCAGATTGCATTTTACATCTGCACTTTTTCAATACTTGTTCTTCGCCCTGCTGCCCTACTGCCTGCCAAGGATTGTTTCCTGCAATATTCATGGACCCCATTTAGCCTTTATTGATCTGAACCATTCAACGGCCTGCCCTGCTCTCTGGGTTTTAAAAAATTGTCTTCAGGGCTGATAAGTCCACAAAATTGTAGTTTTCATTCATCATTTTATATGACTTTGTAGACTTAATTAGAGTAATTTTTATTTAATTTCATAAAATTTTATAATTTCATGCATTTGAACATTAAAGTTTGAATTTTAGTCAAAATCATTAATCTGGCATGAATTTAATAAAATCATTGGTTTTTAAATTTTCATCATCCTTAAAATGTTACCCACACTTAAAATGTTCGTGTGGTTAGGAAGTCCAGTTTTAACTTGGAGGTCCTACGGCCTTACCCGATACATAGGGCTAGTGGGGGGTTTTATGTATCCGTGGGTTTACTAATGATCAACTGAAAGGGGTCGACGGGTTCCCATGTTACAAAAAAAAAAATAAAAATCATCATCCTAGGATCACACTAATTAGTTTTTTGGATTTAAAAAAAAATGTATGCCTACTATTTTGGTACCATAGTGCTATTTTTAGTAAGTTGAAGAAATTGGTACACCATTAAGCATGTTTGGGTCCCATGCATAGTACATTTGAATTTCTTACATATAATTTTTATGTTGAATTTAATTCATTCTCTTATGTAGGAGAATTCCAAATTGATGGGCCCCACTTGAAGAGAAATTAAAGAAAATGAAGTAAGAGAAGTCAAGGAGGCATGTTCATCATGGTTCAAAATTTGAAAGAAAGATCTGAGCTTTGGAGTTTTATCATGGGACGTTGCAAGCAAGAAGCCCTTTCCAAGAATCCCATAATTAGAAATATTTTAAATCAAGAATTGCTATCCAGCCATGAAGCACCACACGTCCAAGTTGGAATTTTTTTAAGCATGCCAAGTGAGGTCGGGAATGTTCCAAATATTGAAGAGAAAATCTGATTTTCCATATTTAAGATTTTTTTGGGCCCACACACTCCCATGGACGTCCATACATGGAGATCCCTTTATGTCACAAAATCTGGATTTTTTTAAGAAGCTCTATCACATGCAACTTTGGAGATATTTTGGAGGAGTCCAAGGAAACAAAATCAATTTGGAGGAGAATTCTTAGGGAGGCTCAATAGTATAAAGAAGACCACATAGGGCCATGGACGTGCAAGCCCATTCTCCACAAAGTATCTCACGTGCAACACACTCTCTCTCTCCTATTCCCTTCTTCTTTCTTTCTTCTTTTCCATTAGCTAGATTTTCTTTCTTTATTTTGGTAACCTTGGGCCATGTCCAATGACTTGTTTAGAAGGAGAATTTTTGTGAAGGAGAAGTTGTAAAGATAAATTTTAAATGATAAATCAAGAAGTATTCTTGGTAATGGTGGGTTAATTTTCTTGATTAGAGCTATGGATGAAGGTAAGTAACTTCTTTTTATTTATTTAGTAATTGTAATTTATGTTTCATGATTATGTGCTTAATGATTAATAGGCTTGTCTTCGTGCCCTAGGCAAATCTCCATTTTTTATTTCTAAAAATAAAAAATTAATTCTTGATTATTCATGCTTAGGTTTGATAGGCCATACTTAGATTTTAGATCTTTTGATGGTTTATGCTTACTTTTGATGGGTAGTTTTTAAATTATTTTTATTCTTTTATGAGATGAAGGAAGTTCTGAGTTTTGAATTTTTATGATTAAAAAAGAATTTTAAAAGTTAGATTTTCCAAATTAAAAACATTGAGTTTTCTTTGATTTGAAGTAAAAATTGGAACAAATTAGGGTTACTTGATAAATAATTTGTGGATGCTTATTGGATTCCTATGCTAACTACTTTCATTAATTGATAGATTTCGAATTTCTAAATTAGTTGCTTATTTTTATATCTAAATACTCAAAACTTTCCTTAATTGTTAGTTAATTAGTTTTCTTGATTTAAAAATTTCTTTAATTAGCTCCCTGTGGGTTCGACCCATTCTTACCACTGTCTCATCTAGACACCCGTGCACTTGCGGTATTTTATGATTGATAAATATCACATCAAAGGCCCCAGCTGATGGGTCAACTTCATGGTATTAGTTTTATGGTCTCAATACCAGCATATGATGTAATAAATTGATTAATTTCTTTATTTATCAATATATTCATGTTTTTCATTTCATGAGATGAATGGTGTTTGATTATATACTTGCACATAACCAATACGAATGACATGATGGTTCATGAGATGGGCCGGAGTCCATAAGTATATTGGATCATATGTATGGATGAGATCTACATACAGCAGACATGTATAACAAATCTTATACTTGAATATCTTCACAACCAGTTATAAGACTAGACATCTCATACTGACAATGTTGCAGCACTTTGATCACTATGAGATAGTGTGATTTGTCTCGATCATTAGAATGTAAGATTCTAGTTCAGAGTGCTGGTACATTAGATGTATTGAAGGATCATGAGAAGCACCTTATTAACATTGTCTTTACTTTAAGATCTGCTCTCATAATTCCCTAGCAGTAAGCTCTTAGTCCTGAGACATTAAGGGCTTGTTTGGATCGTCTTATTTTTTTTGACGTCTTAACTGTCTGAAAAAGATCTGTGAGTTTAAGATCTTATTAGAGCTGCGAGTTTAAGATCTAGTTAGCTTTTTTGTAATAAGATCGTTTGGCAACACCCGAATGCTATGAGATCTGAATTGAATAAGACTGTTTGGTTATTTCTATCATTTAAAAAAAATGGTTTTAAGCCTGAAACACATCTGTGACACTCCAAACTTTTGGATCCAAGACAAGAAGAAGGAGATCAATGTTGCCATCTTCCCGTGTACGCAGCTCTTAATGGGCGAACCACGCCAATCCTGTGTGTTCATGCATAGTTACATCTAGACCATCGATCACTGGAATTTCCGTTGTAGAACCCACCACAAGAACTGGTATCAGAGTTCAGATCGAAGGTGGGCCACCTTCTTGATCAAGGATCAGGTGTTGCTGTGCGATGCAGAGATCGCTAAGATCGTGTGATCGATGGATCCAAAAATCGGATCTAGTTGAAGAAGAGATCATTCGCAGTTGATCTCGGTGGGCCATACAGACCCTCTGTTGCAAAGTTGCTCCCGGAAAAAGAAGAAAGCGACATAGTCGATCACCAGACTGTGTGTTTTTTGTTGAAGATCGGAGTCGATCTGCGCGTGCTCTTGCAGACGTTGAAAGAATAAGTAGGGGCTCTGCTTGAAATCGCAGAGGATACGGAATCTCTCTGGCCGAAGAAGAGATCCGAACCTTCAAATTGTTACAGTCGCTGGAGGAGGAGCAGAGGACCTGGTCACCGTCGCAAATTTCAGGTTGTGTTTGTAAAGGGTCTGCACCTTGCAGAAATTGGATCTTGAGGAGACAGGGGACCTCATCTTATGTGTGCCATAACCTTGAAAAAGTGGAGACCTATTGCAAAACAGGGGATCCGATTTTATAGTCAAGGTGGGCCATCATGCACAGATCCGGACAAAGTGGAGAAGTCGAAAACGAAGAGGCCATAGTTGCAGAAATGAGCTGTGACATCTTTTAGATCCAAGACAAGAAGAAGGAGATCGATGTTGCTTGTCGCACAGGGAAGAGCTTCGTTTTAGACGCAGGAGCAACCAAAGAGATAGAGAGATTAGTGCTGCAATCATTGATATTGGTGAGGGTTATTACAGGAATTTTAAAATTATTTTAAAGTCCTAAAATTTCATACCTTTTAAGATGTTGGGGTCTTAATTCCAGGAGCTGGATTTCGAGCTCCTAGAATTAAGATAAATCTCGTCGTAAATAACAAGTCGTCTTAGCACTTAAGACATGTTGTTATAGCGTACCAAACAATCTTATTTAGTTTTTTGTCTTAGCGCTTAAGATACAAGACATTAAGACCCAAACTTAAGACGATCCAAACATTACCTATTGAACTCAAGTTTCCATTTATTTATTTGCTTTGAGTCACTAATGAGTGAGGCCAACTATAGGTCAACACCTCGGTGATTTGGGTACGTGGTAATAGAGCTGTGAGAACATTCAATGGTCAAGATGGAATCTATCTTTAATATCCTCTTATGTCAATTAATGGTTTTATCATTGGTAAGTGTACACCCATTCCGATTAAGAGTTAATTGGAAAGGTACCATGATCATTATAATTAATTGGGGCTCAATGATAATAAGATGTGGATCTAATTTGGAAGACAGGTCCAATTGATCCATGTATATTGATAGAGGGGCCTACTTGTGGTAATGTCGAACTTTAGAGTCTTCTATGTAATTTCCTAAGACTGTAGTTCAATTGCATTTATATAGTGGAGTTATTTGTAATTAACTATGGGCCCGAATTGCACATGAGATGTGAGGTCGCGAGTCCCAGTTGGAGCCAGCTTTCTAAGGAATCCCTAGTGCTCCCCACGCTAGCCCAAATTAGAAAGATACTAATTCTAGTTGAACTCTAATAGGAAAGTTACTATTTCAATTTAAAGTGAGACTTCTAATAGTGGTAATAGTAAGTTACTAATTAATAATGGAAGTGAGACTTCTATTATAATTAAGAAAAAGAGAAGGTTACTAATTTATTTGGAAGTAAGACTTCTATCAGAAATTAGTAAGTGGGAGTTGCATAAACTATAAAGAGAGGTGCAAAGGGGCTGGACGCCCACTACAAGCATCCCCATAGTGATTCACGCCCAGCCCATTCCATTGTGCAAGTGTTGCACAAAGTTCTTTCTCTTTCCCTCTTCTAGTTCCTAAGTAGTTTCTCTTGGAGATCCCACCCATCTTCTTGAGAAAGAGATTATGATTCGGGTCATAGCGTGGAAGACCATTGGGTATTGGAGAAAACTATTTGATTCGGGAAAGAGTTCGTCATCAAAGAAAGTAGCAAATTCTCTATTAGAGCACAACCGAGCTCCAAAGGTATAATCTATTTCCTTGTATGTTATAGATCTTTGTTGCATGTTTGTTGCTGGTTTTCTATCTTGTAGATAGATTGATTTACTGATCTTGATATGTGAGATTGAGGGTTTACATCTTGGATTGATTGGTAGCCTTCTGGATAGTTAATCCCTACATTAAGTGGGTCAAAAGTTTTGAAACCTATCCTAGAAGCCCACCTAATTTCTAACAATTGGTATCAGAGCCTTACCTCATCTCTTATCATGTTAGATCAGTTATCTAGATCTAATCTTTGCATGAGATGCGAAGAGGATAGACCTAGGGCTATGTAAGGATCAGATTAATAATGGTTTTGCTTAGTAGATCCATGTTTGGTATGTCACAGAAGGGTTTAAATATGATGGAAAGATGGTAGGAAGCCATTGGAAGGTATTTGGGGATCATCAGGAATACTTTGGGATCTGCAGGAAGCAAATCTGCCAAAACTCAAATTTATGGGTTCGTCAGTTCGGTCAGTCGAACTGACCAGGTCGGCTACCCGAACTCAGGCAGTATGTTTTGGTTTTTTATTCAAATTTTTCTCTTTGGCATCTTGTTTTTCCATTATGATTTGGGAACCTGGTTTTGTGAGTTGTATGGTTGTATGTGATACTAACTTGCAGATGATCTTGTCCTCTCCAAGTAGCCCACAAGTCTTATGCTTTCTATTGATGGTTATTGGTTTATTTGTGGCTAAATGTAAAGGGCACCATGGTTTCCTTGGTTTCCCATGAAAGGGCAATGCATGATGAATTTCCCTATAGCCCTTTTATTTCCATGTTTAGATTACCATGTAAGTCTCATCGTAGAGACATAGGAATTTATGTAATTTTCTAAATTTGTAAATTCTGGCGATGTCCGAGACCAAAAAGTAAAGTGAAGTTGGACTCCTAATCAAAGAGTTTGAAGATTACCAAAAGGTGTTTTGGAGTTTCCCAAAGAGTTTGAGGAATTCCAAATTTTTGGAAAGTCTAGAAGTCTAAGAAGTCTATTCCGCTTGGGCCAAGTGGAGGAGAGGACTAGTTTCTATTTTTTGCGTTTTCTATTTATGTATGAATGCTTGATTTAGAATGTTTCCAAATCTGATCCAAACATAGCAAGTTACTAAAATTGGTCAAATCAAATTAATTTTTGGAAAGAGTTCTAATTAGTGTTGATGACCCATGAGATGGATACATTGGTTACACTAATTTAAAAAACAAGACTTTCCTTAAAATAACTTGACTTGGAACCAATCTTAGATCATATCATGAGATGATTTGATGTCCATATTTATATGTGGGCCCTAATACCTTAAAAGGAAAATCCTCAATTCTAAAATATTAAGTGGGAGCGGGGCATTTAAATTGAGAAATCCCCATGGTTTTCCACCATAGGTTTATTGTAAGGAAAGTATTAGCCTCACGCCATCATGAGAATGGTCGTTCCCTACGGAGGGCTTTTATTTGTCTGGTTACTAGATATGGATCTCCATTGGATAGTGTTGGTGAGACGTGGTGGGGGTTCACTCCCCATGGAGGAGCTGCCCATTGCGGCTGTCATGCAATATTAGTTGGTGGGTCACACTTAACTAAAATAATGATGTAGTATCTCTAAGGATTTGCTTCATATATTTTAGAAACCAAAGTTAATCGGGAGTCATACATTATTTGGTATGAGATACCTAGATCATAATGAATGATGGGGATCATGGATAGCTAGTCTAAATCTTAATTTTGATAACTTTGATCCGCACCAATCTATGTGGCATTTGCACTCCCCAAGGAGGCATGCCCTAGGGGATTGAGATTCCAATGTATTCTAAATTTATTGGTTATGAGGATTCCCACATGCATTTGGTAGAATACTAAACCCTAATGTCATTCATGTTCTTTTATTGAATGTATGTTTATGTGCTTCAGTTTATACAGCATGTATTCAAATACTTTCAATCCACTTGCGACCATCCTCAACCAGAATAAGTTGGTGGGATCTAACTACGTAGACTGGAAAAGAAATCTGGATATTGTCCTGACTGCTTCAGGATACAAATATGTCCTCACCACAACCCCCCTTGATGAGCCTGTGCCAAATGCACCACAGGAACAAAAAGACCTTTATGCTAAGTGGACCAAAGATGATGAGATGGCCAGATGTTATATACAGGCATCCATGTCTAGTGTTTTGCAACACCAACATCAATCTTTTAAGACTGCATATGATATGATATCGAACTTAAAGGAGATGTTTGCGGAACAGGGCAAGCCTGCTAGGAAGGCAGCTATGAGGGTGCTTATAAGCACGAAGATGGCTGAGGGTACACCAGTACAGTACCACATGCTTAAGATGATGGACTCATTGAATGAATTAGATATACTGGGTGCCGCGTTTGATGCAGAATCACAGATTGACATAATCCTTGAGTCGCTACCAGATTCATTCAACAATTTTAAGGTCAATTATAATATGAACAAAATGAATCGGACACTAGCTGGGTTGTCTAGCCAGCTGGTAGCAACTGAAGAAATTATGAAAAAGCCAACTGCCCTGATGACAGAAAAGTCAAATGCCAGGTCCAAGCCAAAAGGCAAAGGCCGGAAAAGAAAAAAAAATCAATTCCTAAGGGTCCTAAAGTGGAAAATGGTGCTACTGGTGGTGTGGCAAAGGCTAAGGGTGCATGAACAAAAGGAAAGTGTTTCCACTTTGGTATGATAGGGCATTGGAAGAGAAATTGTCATGATTATCTATCTAATAAAAAGACCCCCAGGTATGATTGAGTTACTTTTTTTTGAAGTTAGTTTTGCAACTGGTACTTCAAAATCCTAATGTGTTGACTTCGGTGCAACTAATCACAAATGGAACTCGTTGCAGGGGTTCAGGGAAACCAGGAGACTAAGTGATGGGGAGATCATTGTCAACCTATGATCTGATGCTAAGTGTTGACACAAAAAAAAAATGTGTCACTTTGCTTCTTCAAAATCCAGAAAGCTACATGAAGTCGCAGCCTGCCATAAATAGGCAATATTATTTCCAAAAATCAAATCTTGTCAGAATCAAACAAAAACTGCAAGATCATTCAAGACAGCTAAAAGAGGAGTACACAAGAAGTTTCGGGCCATTTTAAAATCATTTGGCCTAACTTCGCTTTTCCGGCAGCTGAAAAGGAGCTCCCGGCGGTGAAAGCATCAGAGACACCAAATCTTCAATCAGAGCCGATGGATGGTCTCAAAATACATCCAAAAGGCTCCACGTCAAGTTTCGAGTCAAACCGACAATGTTTGACCCTACATCAACCCTCGAACAGCTAAATCAAGCCTCTCGGCGGCGAGAACCACCGAGGCCATCACTCATCAGATAGAGCACATGGACGGCTTCAAAATGCTTACAAAGGGCTACATGTCAAATTTCAGGTCATTTCGACAACATTTGACCAGACTTTGACGCTCGGAAGCCAAAATAGGTCTCTCGGTGGTGAAGCTCCCCGGGACCATGGTTTCCAAGACAGAGCCTATGGATCATCTTAAAATGACTCCAATAGGTTCGTTGTCAAGTTTCAAGTCAATCGGACATCGGTTGACTGCACATCAAGCCGCGACATCTTCATCGCGATAAAAATAAATCTACTGATGATAGGAGCCCAAACGGCTTCAAAACTCAAATAAAAACCTATGGTTGGTCTTATTTATTGCTTAGGTGACGTCACCCCAGATTTCAGGTCATTCCAACATCGTTTGACCCAGTTTCAGCTTCTGACGAAAAATCGGCAGCTTTGCGCGACAAAGTCTTCGGCTTTCTCGGAAAATTAGAAACTTTGCAAACCAAAATGCAAGGATTCTCATCAGGTTTTCTACAGGGAAATTAGGCCAATAAATGATCAAGAATGTGAAGAAAAAACACAGAAGAAAAAAGAATCGAAAAACATAAAAAACGGACGCAAAACGGGACAAAAGGGGGAAAAATCCCCCCAGGGTCGCAGGCCCCTGCGACCCTGGCCCATGGTCGCTGGCGACCCTGGCCCATGGTCGCTGGCGACCATGGAGCCCGAGATCGCTGGGAGGACCCCAAAAGTCCCGTTTTTTGTCGTTTTTCGCGATTCGAAGCGTCCGACCCCTGGGATTTTCCAAAATTCATACTTTTGAGACACAAAATCCTTTGACATCCGTCAAAATCATCGGTCAATCATCAAGAGTATCAAAATCAACATTGATCGCCAACCGGTCAACAAAAAAAAGTGTACTTTCTACCCGACCGATCAAGAAACCGACAGGACAGATGACACCAACCCGCTGTTGGCAACCAATACCTGAAGTTACATGGTCATCCGATGTCGATCTACATGAAGATCCATCGATGTTCATCGCCAGAAGAATCCCAAAAGACGCGGCACGGCCCGCTACTCTTCAACTGCTCGGCAACCACTTAATGCGATTAATTGACTATCTTTATTACAGTCATTAATCCATTTCTTTGGACGGCCCAATCAGAAGTAAGCATCTGGGAGTTACAAGTCAATTGATTCATGGCATTTAACCCATGAAACTCCTCCCATCATGGCGATTAAAGGCGATTAAATGCCCTCAATCTCCACCGGCCAATCAGAAGCCAAGAAAAAAGAGTTACAAAATAAAGTAATTAAATCCTGTAACTCCTCCCATTATGCGGCTTAATGACAATAAAAGCCCATAAACTCTCCTAAATGGCTACCAAGAGCCTATAAATAGGAGACAAGCCCCAATCATTCCAAAGAGACTAAAGATAATCCAGAAATTCAAACAGAAAAAGGCATCAGAAACCTAAGAGAAAGAAAGAGAGAAAACTCTGCGGAAGTTCTGCGCCGACCACCACTACAAGGTGACAAAAGTCCCTTAGGGGGTATCCCCCCTGCCCCAAAGGTCCTTGCCTTCTCCTTTTGCCTCCAATGGCTTAGACGTGGCTTTTCAGCCCATCTACTTAGCTTTTTATTGGATATAGGACCTCCTCTTGGTCTTTGTCCTCTAAAAACCTGAGGTTATAGCCAAGCCAAGCGAATCAAGGGCATTCTCTGTTCTCATCTGCATGGATGATGGCGAAGTCCACACATGGCTTGCGACCGTCAATCTGAACGAGTTCCCCACAATCTCCTGAGAAGTTAGATCCTCCTTTTCTTGCTTTTCATTGTAGTTTGTATTTCGCCAAAAGAGACAAAAATCATAACTCTTGTCTTTTATTATTGATAAGAATTGTAAATCGGCTATAAACGCCAAAAATCGGCTATAAACGCCAAAATCGGCTATAAATGCCAAAAAATCGCCTTTCACGGCAAATCAAGAAAATTCTCTTTTCTTAAATATATGTGCAATGGAAAACTTGAAAGAAGTTGATTTCCGTTTTACTTGCGAAGGTTGATCTCCGGATCACCACTTGCAATTCCAAGTAAAATAGAAAATCTGGCACACCCACCCAAAAGATGTTGATGCACGCCTCTGCCCCCCGGTTACGAAAGGGTCGGACCCAAACGGACTCCCACGTGCGCCGACCTCGGTAGAACCAAGCGATTGAAGCGCTTTCCATCAAGCCGGCTCCACCCGGTGGGACTCGTTCATTTGAGAACACGATGCTAGAAATGAAATATTTGCATATCATATCTTTTGCTCTATGCTTATATTTCTTTTCTCAATTCCTTAGCTACTTTCTAATTGGTGGCCTATGTTGAATTCCGCATCTAAAAAAAATGAGATGAGATTTTTTGGAAATTTCTAATTCTTTGAATTTATTTCCACTCTTTCTCTTAAAAAAAATCAGATTTCTTAGTTTGGATTCAAAATTGAGAAACTTTGATCCTTTTCGTTTCGCCTCTGTGCTCGCGGAAATCGTTGAGCCGGTTCGAATTGTGGAAATGGCCATTGTTTTTTCTTCGATGAGTTCATTAGAAATTAGAAAAAATCAGTTTTCTCATTTTGGATTCAAAATTGAGAAACTTTGATCATTTCCTTTCGTTCGTGTGCTCGCAGAAATTGTTGAGCCTATTCGAATTAGGATTTGGGCCATCATTTCTCTTAGATGAGTTCATTTGGGATAAAAAAACAAAAAAAAAGACATAGACCACTAAGGTTAAACTAATTGCGTTCTTTAATCACGGTTGATTTAAGAAAAGCCTTGTCCAGAGTGTGGAGACAACTTGACTGTTCTAGGCAAGGGTCCTCCAGACGGGCTCATTAAGTTATCATACCCTTACCTGGGAGCAATTCTATTAATCGAGATTTCATAAGACCGGGTTAGGAGGCCTATGTGTACTCTCTCATCTTTTAAATAAAAAATTTTTAAATAAAAATTTTTTAAAGAAAAATTTTAAAATAATAATTAAAAAATTAAAAAAAATCAAAAAAAAATCTTAAAAAAAATTAAATAAATAAATAAAAGATTTTAAAAAAAATCTTAAAAAAATTAAAAAATTACATAAATAAAAAAAAAGATTTTTCAAAAAAAAATCTTCAAAAAAAAAAAACTCGTCATTTTTAGATTAAGAACCGAGAAATTATGGTTCATTTCCTTCTGAGTACTAGCGCTCGCGGAAATTGCTGAGACCATATTTGGATCGGAATACCATCTACTCTCTTTGATGAATCCAATCTTGACCTTTTAAAATCGAGAATCTCATCTCATTGATGCGGTCTCAAAACATTTGTGTCTAGCGGTACTAGTACGCCCTTTCAGGGTCTACTGTATTCGCGACCGGCACATTTGTAACTCCAAACTTATATTCTTCTTACATCGGGCAAGCTCTGTTTCTCGATAAGTTGAATTTAGGTTCACAATTGCTTCTAGGCAGTCACTAGGATGCTCAATCTGGGCTTACCATACCTGCGATCAGAACAATTGTACCCTCTATGGCTTTTTGCCTTCTTCACATTGCTTGGGTCATATCCCTCGAGCGATTTGAAAAGACAAAGCCATAGTTTCCCATTTATGATCATTATATTCTTGTGATTACTAATGGATGTGGTCTTGTTTCAGAAATCTTTTGAAAAAAACTAACAATGGTAGCATCGCTTACCATTACTTTCGATGAAAGCAAGCACGAGCTCATGCTTCAACAGAAGCAAACCACGCGCACCTACAAGCGCCCCATCAGCTGCTGAAGCGTCAACTCTCTCGGCAACTCTCTGAACTCCGGGTCGACCTCGACTCCCCGGACTATTGCCTTTGGGACACTGGGACCATTTCCACTTCCCGAAGAACAAACTGCTCCTTCCAAGAAGCAGAAGGTCGCCTCTTAACGTGTCACTACTGTGACGCCAAAGGCGAGCACCAGAAGGCCCGAAGCCCATGGCACCCCCACGAAGCCTCGACCCGCAAACGACCAGGTCTATCACAAGACTTGGTCCCCAAGACCCTCACCAAAACAAAGAAGGTCCCAAACATCCACCAAGCCAGCATACCAGGCCCCACTCAAGGAGAACCAGTTCTACCCTCTTGCCTACATGAAAGAGGAGAGACCTATCTCCAACCTGACTCCCAGGTCAACCCAGCATGAGCCGGCTTGTTCCTACAAGCCCAAAATCAGATCATGCATCACAAGGCCTCTGCAGACACCTGCTAAGGCCTATAATCCTGCAGTTCGACCCTTCATCTCTACAGGGGCCGAACTCGAAAAATTCAAAGCTTAGCTGCAACAGGCGAAGGACTGGGTTTGCATCCTGTCCTTACCCAGCTACAAAGAAGATGGGCTTGGCTGCTGCGCCCAAGAGAGCACATCCTTCGTTGTCAAAGCCTAGCCAGAGCTGACCGAAGCTCAAATTGCTCGTCGTATACGCCGTCGCGGGTCGTATCGACCAAAGAGACTAGAGAAGCAAAGGACCCAGTCTCCTACACTTCAAGTCTCTCCCAAATGGGTCGAAAAAGAAAGACCCAACCAAGTTACTACTGTCCATATGGTTGGAAAAACCAGAATATGCCAAAAGTCAGCAACAAAAATCCATGTCCGACGTCCGATGACCCGCAGCCCGATGACCCGCAGCATCTCTAGGACAAGAAGACACTCAGAAGAATCCCCTGCTCCTTCAAGCAAAGGGCGGCAGAGTGATCCTTCCTCAAGCTCTTCTTAAAAAAGAATGAGCTCCAGTTCAGTGACCAGGACAGTTTCTTCGTTTGAATCCCAAAGGATGAACGTCTTGGCTACAAATTCTTAGCCACCACCCCGCAATCCACTTCAAGATGATGCGATCACACGCATCCAGCAGTTGGAACAAGGCCAATAGAGGATTGAAACTCTGATGGAAAACCTTCTCATCGCCTTTCAAAATTAGGCAAACAATGAACCTCCTCCGAATCATCAAGACGATGAGGTAAATGGGGAAGAAAATGAGTCACGCGCCCTTACAAAAAAGGACGTAGATAGTATCATCGCAAAAACAAAAGAAGAGGATATACTCAAGGAGCATGGGATCAAGCAATGGCGGAAAGGATCCTACTCTCCAAACATATACGTGGAAAGGATCAACTATACAGCACGTCATCCACTTCAAGATCTTGACGGGAGCTATCGCGGGTCAAGATGCACTCAAGATCCGCCTCTTTGCAAGTACCCTAAAAGGTACGGCCTTCGACTGGTACTCCACTCTGCCGGAGGACTCCATCCAAAATTGAGCCATGCTAGAGACACGCTTCCTGACTCACTTCAAAGGTGAGGATCATCCCGCTACTATGGCTCAGATGTGCAGCCTAAAACAGGGGGAGACTGAGTCAACATATGACTTCATTCACAAGTGGAAAGCGATGGCACACAAATGCTCTGATGTATTACCACAAGCGTTGCTAGTCGACATCTGCCGAAACAACATGAGAGCTAGAATCCGCTCCATGATCATCGGCAACAAATCAAAGAACCTGGGAGAACTCCTAGAAGCTTCCATGGAAGCTGAAACGGTGATTAAAGATCTCAACAGTCAGAAATCATCAAGAAAAGAGCCAACCGCCATTGCAACCTCTAAACCAAAGAAGAAAGAGGTCCTCAATGTGCAGACCAAGTCAGCTCCTCAGCCACCAAAGAAAGCTGAAAATAAAGCTGCTGGTAAGAGACCTGAACTCTCAGATGCCTTCAAAGAATGAGTAGAAAAGAAATACCCGTTCGATGAAGATGTTGATGAAATCTTTGGGGCTCTCATGGCAAACGGCAAGCTCACCTTGCCTGAACCCAAAAGACCGGGTGATGTTGGCAAAACCAACGATCCTCGGTACTATCCATACCACCAAATAATGTCGCATCCTCTCAATCAATGCTTCGTTGTGAGGGAGAAAATAAATGAGATGTGGAAAAACGGAGTCATTACCTTTGACAAAAACTATGGGTCTACCTCCGTCAACATGGTGACATGTGGACAAACATCAAAATCACCAAAGAAGAAGATCACTACTTCCTTCAAGGTGATAAACACAATCCAAGCGTCCGAAGAACTGGTTCCTTACCCGACACCAGACGGACAACCCATATGGGTACATCCCGATCTCCTGGAAGATGAAAACTGGGAGGTCGTGAAAACAAAGCCTACAGCTCAACAGCGAAGGCAGGCTAGGAAACATCTTCTCAAGCTCAAACGGCAAGAGAAGACCCAGCCAAAATAAGAAGTCCAAGAAAAGGCAGAGGCTTCCTCTACCGCTTCACTGGAGGTAACAAAAACGTCCCTTCCAGAAACTTCAAAGGGGGTAAGAAAATTCACTCTCAGTGATTTCATGCCACCTCAATTCAAAGAAGCCACGCAGGCGGCATCATACTCTTGCAACTCGGTAGTTGGATTCTCCATTGATGGATACGAGTACAGCGACACCGATGGTGGATTCAAATCCAGTTACACCGACGAGTGGGAGGAATCCCTTGAAACAGGAGAATATCTCTCCGATGAAGAATGGGTTCCTGAGACTCATCTTATGCCAGTAATCTGGTATAACCCCTACAGTCGCAAGGATCCTGGTCTAATGATGAAGAAGACCAAGAGGCTATACAAGAAAATGCTGCTGACCCAGCACCCATCATTGCTCCAGTGGAAATCAACTATGTTGAGCCACAAAGAGCTGATGAAGAAGAAGATTTGGCTCCCATACCTGATCTTGAAGAATATGCAAGGATCTTGCAGCGTCTCGCTCTAGAACAAGAGCAATACCTCTTCAATGAGCTTCCTCGCAATCCAGAGCCTGAAGTCCATGAAGACCATCAGGTACATTCTCCCTTAACTCCTGAAAATGGAGAAAATTGCTGGATAGACGATCCTCTTACATTCGAGGATGAGTCTGACTCCGATCAGGCAACGTCTCCTGTTAGAGCTTCCTGTAATGTGATAATTCGGGATTATAGCTCTTCCGAAGCATCGTCTGATGAGATCACTTACACTCCGACGACTCCTAGCAATGTATCTTCTGGAGCCACCTCATCTTACGTGACTTTCACTAAGATGACACCCTCTCAGGTTTCTTCTCCTGAGACTGTAACTTCAAAGTTCACACCCTTCCTGACTGAAGAATTCCCAGTTATTGATACTTGGGACGATGAATTGGTCAACGAAGAAGAAAGGTTGCTGGATGCTGTTTAGGACTTGTTCCCGGAAAATGCTCCATGCAACACAATCACTGAGGATGGCAACTCTGTTGCAGATATATCCTCAGCAAATGAAAAATGATAGCCTCTTGATCCTGAAGATAATCTTCCAAATGAAGACCCTTCTCAAGAAGCTCTCGAAGTTGGTAGAGGCACCCGCTCTGGCCGGGACTACCACAAAAATTACAACCAATCTTTCTTTACATATGTAAATCCTTCGGTAAAAGATATTGTAAGCGCCCCTAGTAGCAACAATGATGAACATGCAGGCCCTAAGGAGGCTTTCAAGTATGACTTGATCGAACATTTCAAGCACATACCTGCACATCTGCACAACCTAGATTTATTGTGAATGTCTCCGCACACTCGTGATAATCTCATTTCAGAATTACAAAAGCTGAATGAGGATGTCGACAAACATGCCCTGCAAGTCCTCCAAATTGAAATGGACTACCGGGTCAAAAACTCAGAAGTTTCCTCAAAGGGAGAAAAGAAGAAAACTGAGGGATCATGCATCGAATGCCTCTCGGTTAAAAAAGCAGCCAGTGCAACCATCGCCTTCACTAAGGAAGACGTCCTACTTGGCGAAACAAGGCACAACCGACCCCTGTACTTCACAGGGTACATCAAGGAAATGCCTATGCACAGAGTTCAGATCAACCCAGGTTCTGCACTCAACCTCATCTCCACTTCGACTCTCGAAGAGTTGGGCATCCCACCCAGCAAGCTGAGCCACACATCTGTATCTATCTTTGGATACGATGGGAGTACTCAAGGGCCTATCGGGTAAATCAGGTTTAAGTTGCAGATCGTTGATCTTATATCCGAGGTCACTGTGTATGCAATAAAAAATCCCTTCATGCTACAACATCCTTCTTGGACACCCCTGGATCCACGAGAATGGTGTTGTCCCTTCAACTCTACATCAATGCATCAAGTTTGTTGGCGACGACAGCATGATACATCGAGTCTTTGCGGACAGAAAACCCTTCAAAGGTAAAGAAGTCCACTTTGCAGACTCACAGATGTATGAAGGTGAGAAAGAAAAAGAGGAGAAGCAAACAACACCCTTTGCCAAAAATCTCCAGAAAGATAAAGGCAAGGCTCCTCAACAATCACCGGAAGAAAACAAACCATCCGGTAAATCCGAAGAGAGCATTCAAACTCCCTTCATCATCTCCCTCAAACCTTCAAAGCCTTTGGTCATCACAACTAAAGTGAAGAAGGCGAAGCAAAAGTCTGGGGGCGAATTTGTTGTCTCTTTCGTGTCTATCATGCAAGACACGGATTCGGATTCAGAGCCAGAAGACGACACATCGTCAAGCCAAGCTGACACTCAGCAAGTTCAGCCTGCTCTTACTCCAATGGAGACAACTTCTGACATAGAAGATCCTACGTCAGCTTCCTTCGTTGTTCCAGCATCTTCAGCAAAGGAAAAGCCGATCTTCTTCCTTAGATCGGATGCTTCTTCATCAAACTCCATGCTTGAACCTTTCCAAAATGAAAGTATGCCTCAACTATCCTTATATAGTTTTGTGGCACAAGCTATTATGAAGAAAATGGGCTATGATGCTCAAGACCCAGTCGGTTTGGGAGAAGGACATGGTATTCTCACACCATTAGGGCCCGTCTTGACCAAAAGCCTACTAGAAGATTGGAGACTCTACGGCTATGTAGAAAAGTCTTCACACGGGCTAGGGTATGATCCCAACACTCCCCTGAGACAGTTGACACAAATGCTTAAAAGTCAATTTACTGACCAAGCCTCAACATCTCGTATCCATGAAGACATCGATCCCCCTGGATATCTCTTCGATGAGTCACCTGACAAAGATCCAGTAAGCTCATCCAATTGGTATGATTTCTCTAACAATGAAGAGGAATTGTCCGATGGTACAGACGTGTGGTCTTCTAACCCAGAAGAATCATCGTCTCCAAAAGAAGTACCCTACTTCAACCCGATTTCAACAGGCAATTGGGATCATCTCATAGCAAACCTTGAGAAAATTACCGATCAAGAAGACCCGCGGAAAGGAACAAAACCTTGGTCTGGAAATGCCCTTGAAATTCCAGAAGATTTTGTTGAGCTGGAAGCCTCCGAAAATATTGTGGAGGAACCACCTTCGAACCTTCCAACAGAAGAACTTGTTCAAAAGATAGACTTGGGAACACCTGATAACCCACGTCCTGTATTAATAAGCAAGAATATAAAGGATGATGAGTTACCCGATTATATCGCCTTTCTTCGTGAGTTCGTTGATTGCTTTGCATGTTCTTACGCTGAAATGCCTGGCTTAGACCCCAAAACAGCAGTCCACAAACTCAATCTTCAAGAAGACATCAAGCTTGTCAAACAGGGCCAAAGAAGATTCCGTCCAGATGTGATGGATAAAATTGAACAAGAAGTTCAAAAACTCAAAAGCGTCGGCTTCATCCGTGAGGAACAACATCCTGAATGGTTGGCTAACATTGTCCCCGTGATAAAGAAAAACGGGCAGATCAGGGCATGTATTGACTATAGAGACCTGAATGGCGCATGCCGTAAAGTTGGATTTCTGCTCGCCATACCAGATGTAATGATTGATAATACCTGTGATTTCGAGCGAATGACATTCATGGATGGTTTCTCTGGCTACAATCAGATAAAGATGCATCCTGAGGATGAAAAACATACATCCTTTCGGACCCCATTTGGCATGTATTGCTACACTGTCATGCCATTTGGTCTGAAAAATGCTAGTGCCACATATCAGAGGGCTATGATGAAGATATTCCAAGATATGCAGCACAAAATGGTCGAGTGTTACGTTGATGACCTCGCCGTCAAAAGCAAAAGAAAAGAAGATCATCTCGAAGACCTTCGAGAAGTCTTCCTCCGGCTTCGCAAACACAAACTACGAATGAATCCTCTGAAGTGCTTCTTCTGCGTCTCATCGGGTAAGTTCCTCGGATTCTTAGTTGGGAAAGCTGGAATAGAGCTTGACCCCATAAAAGTCAAAGCCATTCTAGAAATGCCCTCTCCAAGAACCTTAAGAGAACTCAAAGGGCTTCAAGGGAGATTGGCCTACATCGGACGGTTAATCTCCAATCTTTCAGGGAAATGTCGTCCATTCTCCCGATTGATGAAAAAAGGTTTCCCTCAATGCCCGACTGGCAAAATGGTCCATCCTTCTGTCACAATTTGATATTAGGTATGTACCACAAAAGGCAATCAAAGGGCAAGCTCTAGCAGACTTTCTCGCAGAGCATCCATTGCCTAAAGATTCTCCACTCAGAGCTGATCTCCCAGACAAACCAGTCTACAATGTGGAGACCTTCTCACAAAAAGCTTCCTGGGACATGTACTTTGACGGTGCAACCAGGACAAATGAAAAAAGACAGTTGATCTCGGGAGTTAGCATCCTCTTTGTTAGCCCCGACAAATACATGATTCCACACGCTTTCTCACTACTGGCACCATGTACAAACAATGCAGCTGAATATCAAGATCTGATCCTATGATTGGAACTCGCCATCGAATCCGATATCACTATGCTGGAAGTCTTTGAGACTCTCAACTGATCGTCAACCAGATGAATCAGAAATTTGAAGTCAGGAAGTCTGATATGCTGCCTTACTACAACAAGGCACAATCGCTTCTGTAAAAGTTTGACATCTGTCACATCACCCACATTCGTAGAGGTGAAAACATACGTGCAGATGCCCTGGCTGGACTTGCCACATCTATGGCAATCCAGGAAGGGGAAAACATGCAAATAATAGTGTGCGAAAGAAGAATCCTTCCTCCTCTTAACACACATCAAGCAGTTGCTGAATGCCACCAAGTGGTTGGAAGTCAGATTTCAATCCTTCAACCGTCAATCGGCGACTGGAGGGATCCGTTCATTGATTACACTATGTTCGGAATCCTACCTGAAGATCCAAAAGAACGGGTAAGCATCCAAAGGCGAACCCCAAGCTTTCATTTGGATATTCCTTCAAAAATCCTTTACAGGAAATCCTTCAACGGAGTACTTCTACACTGCCTGTCACAACAAGAGGCTGAAGAAACACTCAAAGAAGGTCATGCTGGTCTTTGTGGAGCTCATCAGGCTGGTCCCAAGCTCTATGATCAAATAAAAAGGTTAGGTTATTACTGGCCTACCATAGTAGCTGACGCAATGTAATTTGCTAGGCGCTGCCAATAATGCCAAGTTCATGGAGATTACATTCACATGCCTCCAGAATGGCTACATCCTACAGCGATTTCATGGCCTTTCGAAGCCTGGGGTATGGACATCATAAGTCATATTTCTCCCCCTTCAAGCAAATGTCATCGCTTCATCTTCGCCGCTAGGGATTATTTCTCCAAGTGGTCAGAAGCGTTTGCGCTCAACGAGATGAAGACCTCATCAGTCCTTCAGTTCCTGCGCACCAACATCATTTGTCATTTCGGGATACCCAAAAGATTCGCCCATGATAACGGACCACAATTCCGGGATCATCGATTCTACAGGTTCTGCGACAAATACAAAATCCAAAACTGTCATTCAACTCCATACAATCCGGCATCAAATGGATTAGCAGAAGCTTTCAACAAGACACTCTACAAAATCCTAAAAAAAATGGTCTCTAGTCACAAAAGAGACTAGAGCGACAAACTGTCTGAAGCTTTGTGGGCCTATCGAACCACCGTTCGAGGTCCAACCCATAGCACACCATTCTCCTTGGTCTATGGATGCGAAGCTGTCGTACCCTTGGAAGTACAAATCCCTTCCTTGAGGGTATCCTTGCAAAATGACATGACTCAAGAAAGCAATGTCGAATTGTGACTCCATGAGCTGGACAATCTCGATGAGAGACGGCTCAAAGCTCGACAAAGCATTGAACTTTACCAAGCACGCATGGCAGGATCTTTCGACAAAAAGGTCAGGCAACGCGCCTACAAAAAGGGTGACTTGGTTATTGCGGTAAAATGACCAATGGTCTTCGCTCACAACTCCAAAGGCAAGTTTGAGCCAAAATGGGAGGGACCCTACGTCATCGACAAGGTTTTCTCCAACGGCGCATACGCACTCCTAAACATGGAGGGTGACAGATGTATGCTGCCCATCAACGGCAAGTTCTTAAAGCAGTACTACCCTTGAAGACTTACCCAACTGGGTAAGAGCCATGCTTGTACGGCCAAAACCGGTTTCCATGTACACGCTCGTCAAACCCACTCTTTTTTAGAATTTTCATATCAAATGTTGAAATTTCTAGAAATTTAAACAATGCTTACTTTCATCGTTTCATTGTTCAAAAATTCAAGTTTAGGAACCTTTCCCTAACTTGACCAAAAATTTTAACCCTTGAACCCAAAATTCATGGTTTGAAACAAAATCCAGATTCAGGGATTCCACCCTAGTCCACTCTGCCTTTTACCGCTAAAATGGTTTTAGGTCAAAACTTATGACCCTCGTGTCTTTAAAAAAAATGGTTTTTCAAAAACCGCGGGGAAGCGATGCTTAGTCGATACTTGCACAAATCGGAAACATGCGAACCACGTTCGACACTTCCAAAATCGCAGGGAAGCGACATTTCGTCGATACTTGCAAAATCTAAAACCGTGGAGATGCAACATTTCAGTTGATATCCACAACCCAAATTTCAAAGGTTCAAAAAAACCAAGATACCGTGGAGATACAACATTTCAGTTGATATCCACAACCCAAATTTCAAAGGTTCGAAAAAACCTAAAAACCATGGAGACGCAACATTTCAGTTGATATCCATAAACCAAAGGTTCGAAAAAACCACAAATTTCAAAAATCATGGGGAAACGACATCAAGTCAGTACTCAGAAAACCAAAATTTTTGAAAAGCAAGGATGTGACATTCCATCGATACTTGCACCCTAATCCGCGAGGATGCGACATTCCATCGATACTCGCAACCGAATGAGCAATGATGCGACATTCCATTGATACTTGCAAGACCATTCAGTAGGGAGGCGACTTTTAGTCGATACTTGCATTTTTGAAAACCAAAACCAGCTATAAATGCCACCAAAATAGGCTATAAATGCCACAAACCGGCTATAAATGCCACCAAAATAGGCTATCAATGCCACCAAACCGGCTATCAATGCCACAAAATAAAAACTTAGCTTTCAAAAAACCTGGCTATTAATGCCACAAACTCGGCTATCAATGCCACAAAAAAGCTGGCTCTCATGCCAAAAATGGCTTCCATGCCACAAAAAAAATCTGGCTACCATTCAAAACAATCATTTGACAAAAGATTTTCACAAAATGACAAGCTTTTGATCAAATCCCATTTAGCAATTGCTTTCATCACAAAATGATTTAAGTGAGCGTAGGGAAAACAAAAAAAAAGCATCCCATTTAGCAATTGCTTCCATCACAAAAAGATTTAAGTGAACGTTTGGAAAACAAAAAAAAGAGTACCAAAAAAATACATGCGGTACCAAAAAAAAAAAAGTGTTCACAAACACTACAAAATAAAAAAGAGTACCAAAACATACATGTGGTACCAAAAAAAAAGGATAGTTTCTGCTACAAAAATCAGGAGCTTAGCCAAAAATGGTCTCCAGCCAAGACTTCAGCTCCTCAAGCAAACTTTTGGCCTCAACCGTCAGGGTTTCCAGGGCACGCTTCTTCAGGAACTTGCCATGAGATGCTGGGGTGGGCTGTAACCCTTCTTTCACACCGGGAAGCTTATCCCGAGCAGTTTGCCATTGTTTGTCCTCTTGAAACTTCCTTTCAAGGACTCGATCAGCATCTAAAACCCGACGAATCAGAGCACTCTCCCTGTCGCGAGCCTCTGTTATAGCAGCCCACTTGGCAACGACTTGTGCCTTTAAATGCTCAAGACGTTTCCTGGCCTCATCGATCTCCCTATCAAGGATATTAAGGTCATGTGTCAGCCCAATGATGGCTAGCTCTTCTAAGTTCTTCTCTTGGACTATCTGCTTCCTGCTTTGTGTAGCCTCATTTAGGTCAGACTTAGCCTTATCGGCAGGGTCCAGGAACATCTCCTTGAAGAACTAGTCGTCAGCACAACCCATGGTCTCAAACCACTTGTCACCCAGTGCAATGATCTTATCAACAATCGCCCTGGCACCTGTGACATCCAGACCAGCCTCTTCGGCATCACTGAGAATCTCCTGCACATGCTGGATCATGCCAAATCCGGCATCCAAGTGCCCAGAAAGGAGAGTCTCAATCCAAGAGCTCAGAACCCGCGCCACCACTTTCTTCATAAAAAGAAGAGATGGCCCAACTAAAGATTTGCCCCGCTCCGTCGGTTGGCTGCTCATGTCATCACCTATTGGAAGAGTAACAAAAGAACTCTTTCCAGTTGGAGCTACTCGGGAAGAAATCTTAGCACGAGGTATCTCCTCAACAGTGTCAGAACTGGTCCTAGGAGCCTCTACCTCCGGATCAACCTCTGGCATCTCTTGCTCTGGTTCTGAAGGAAGCGACGGACTCTCCTCCATCACTTCAAAACCTACCAAAGAAACACAAAAAGGTATGAATATGATCCTGTTTGAAAATCATTATCAGGGTTATTACTACAAAATACCTTATTCGACGACTGGTGGAACACTCTCTTCCTCCATGAACTCATCGGAAGCATCATCAACATTTGCATCCATCGATTATTCAAAGTCATCGGAATCCTGTGGCAAGTCAGCTGACAAGAAAAATGTTAGCAAACCGAGTCACAGATAAAAAAAAAGAGGCAAAAGAAGTCATACCAATTGGAGATTCTGGATTCACTCCAGAGTCCCTTGGATCTTCTTCTGGTGCCGCAACAGGATCCGTCACCACCTCATCGGTTGGAACCTCAGGCATCGCTAAATCTTCCTCTGCTAAAAAAAAAGAAGCAGCAGGGGGAGAAAACAAATCAAGACATTGAAAAATCACATGTAAAGAAATGGAATGAGGAAAAGGAAGAATCATACCTTCACCGACAGTCGCTTCTTCTCAGCTTCTCTTTTCTGGAGGCTCGTCAGCATTCCCTGGCACCTCCTCATTGATAGTAAGAGGGACTTCCAAGTCAGGAGAGTCCTCATGTTGCCCCTTGCTGCGATGATGACTCCTCTTCCTCTGACTTTTGTGGGCTCGCTTCTTAGAAGAACCTGCCCCGCTGTCAGAGTCAGGTTTCCCACTTGACTCCTCACTGGATGGTCTACTCTTGCCAGTAGACTCCACGGAAGCTTGCCTCTGTGCCGCTTGCATCCAAGCATCAAGCTCAGCTTCCTCTTGTTCTAGCTGCTCTAAAGCCTCATCAGGTATTTCTTGAACAGCTTCAGAACCAATGACGCCCTGGTCACCGAGAAAGCCTATCTTATGCTTCTCTCAAGAAAGGAAAGCCTAAACTTCCTCTCGCCGGACACCATCCGACTTTCCAAGGCTTTTCCAGATGACAGCTTCACATCAAGCTCCTTCTTGGAAAGCCCCCGATATGCCGAAAAGCTCTCCGCGAACCACTTCGTGAAGCCGGCAGTCCGGGAAGTCGACAGCATAGGATAAGAGATCATGGCAGTAGTGTCTTCAGCACTATAAAAAGCCCATGCGTTTCTCCCATCCTGCAAACCTCCAAAGTGCTTCACCATGCTTGAAGGCGCTCCAACAACACCTTGAGAAAAGCCCAACTGCAGAGCAAAGCGAGAAGGTACATACAGCTGGATGTCGATGAAAAGATGTCTGCGGTACACCATCGTGCCGACACGTATGCTAAAAAGTCACTCCTTCTCTGCATTTGTCAAGGAGTAATGCCTTCCCGACCCCGCCCTGGTAGAGTCACGGGAGGCACCAAAATTTGAAGCCTTCTTCCGCAACTCCGGAGAAAGCTTCACTGAAGATTGCCCCATCTCGACGTCCCTGAATCGTCGGATCCTTATGCGGGCAAACGAAAGTGATTCAGACACGACTTTGCCCTTAGCCAGCCAAATCATCAGAGGATCATCATCCTGTGCAGCACCCAGCTAGTGGAAGCCAGGACAGTGGTACACGTACCACAAATAAAAGATGTGGGCTGAAAATACCCTATTCATAGGGAGCGCAAGCCGAAAAAAAAAAGCAGCAGCCTGCAGTTCGGTACACAAGTAGGAGTAAAGAGCTGGCACCAAAGCAAGCTGCTCTCCAAACGCCATCTGACAAACCAGAAAAATATAATGCGACCTGATGTGCATTCCATCTCCTCCAGCAAAAACGGCCTCACCAAGCCAATAAGTGAGGTAAACAGAGAGATCTCTCCGCAGTGCAATGTCAAGACATATGGCATTTATACTCACACAGAAATCTCTCAACTCTTCTTGCATAGCCAAGATCTTCTTCGAACCCGGATCCTTAGCCCTGTCTTCCCGGGTCATGCTATCAGAAGGCTCCCCACTTTCAAAGAAGTTAGGAGATGAAGAGTTAAAAGTCTTCCAACTGCTGGATCTAACTTTCAAGCCCTCCTTCTCCTTCAAAAAATCATAGAAGGCAACGAGCTGAAAGTACAGAAACCTAAACTCCTCAGACTGCTCCTCAAGGACGCTGTCGATCGGCATAAACTCTTTATAGAGTCTGCCAAGGATGGGCAATCCAATAATGGCGCTCAACTCCTTCAAAAAAAACCAATCTCACCATTCGTCACAATGAAGGTATTGGTTTGTGGAAGGAATGACTCTAACATAGCCATGAAAGCCTCGTCGGAAAAGATCACGGTCTCCCTAAAGGCGCGGACCGCATCAAAAATCTCGGCTTCCTTCAAAACAGCGCCACCAATCAGCAGGACGCGATCAGTCCACGACTTCCACTCGGAGTCAGCACTGAAATGGCCACGAAGTCGAAAAGGCTTCACCCAATTGCTGCCGTCACCGCTGAAAATGCCAAGGCCCACCGGTCCCAAATCGACCGACGGATAATCAGAGCCTTGGTAGCCGCTGGCCGGCATCAACATGTCCATGTCTGCAGGCGACTTCTCCGCATATCCAGGAGAACCACCAACAAAAACCCCGGTCTTGATTACATTTGTCCTTCTCACCCAGCTTGGAGGATCTTCCCTCTTAGAGCACGTGGAGGCAAGGCTCATGATCGAAACGGTGCGATCAAACGTTGACCCGGTAGCAACAGTCTTCTTCTCACCATCAGCTGTGAAAGAAAACTGAAAACATCTCCTCTGATATGTCATGTCATCAGGGATGGCATCACCAAAGAAGAAGGTAGGCTCGGGCAAAACCCTCTGATCGTCTATCACCCATAGACGACTGCTTACCATGATCTTATAAAATTCCTCTCCCTTGAGAGCGATCAGTCGCTGCCTTATCTCATCTTTGTTGAGAGAGTCACACTCTTACAGATTTCTCTCAACATACTGAACCTTCTCCCAAGCCTGCTGAACGGCCGGATTAGAAGATCTAGTAGATCGACAAGGTACGCTTGTAGCAGGCACTTTACCCTTGTTCTTCTGGAGGAACCACCTGCAAAGGATGGGAAAGAAAAAGATCAATCATCAAAATGACAGGATTTTGCTAAAGGAAAATCTGGCGAAATTTTGACATGATTCCGGGGCAATTTCGAAGAAAAGGAACTGCTCCGAAAGGAATAGAAAGCTTGAAGATGGGCTCAACATTGCTGCGAGCTCCAAAACTCCAAACTTTCGAAACCTAAAAGTCTCCGCAAAATCAGGAAGGGCTCAACATCGCTGCGAGCTCCAATTCCCAAATTTGCAAAACTTTTAGGTATGCTATCATATCAGGCTACAAATTTACAAAAAAAAATGCATGCATGAACATCTTGATTTAAAAAAAAATGCATTATCATGATGAGCAAAAAAAAAAAAACTTTCTAAAAAAAGGAGAAAGAAAAGAACAAAAAAAAGAGAAGAAGAAACAAAAAAAGGAGACTGGCCCACAGGCCGTGGCCTGGGCCACGTGGCCGTACGGATCTGTCCGTACGGCCCATAAAAGAAAAAAAAATGCAAAAAAAAAAAGAAGAAAGCATAAAAAAAACTTGTAAAAAAAAAGAGCAAACACGTGAAAAAAACAAAGAAATAAAAGAAAAAAACAAAAAAAAAGAGAGGAAAGAACTTTCTATCATCCTATTTCCTACAATGGAGTTTTCTTGAAAAAGGGAACTTACTTGAAGCCATTGATGGAGAAGAAGAAGAAAAGTCTTGAAGATCTTGAAGAAGAAGAACTCTTGGTCTCGAAGCTCTCTTAGGATTGTTGCAAAAGAAAGCAATAAGAGCAAGAGATCCAACCTCCCCTTGCTTTTATAGAAAAGAGCAAACAAAAGAATGAAACAAGAAAGAGGTAACTGTTACTAATTAGTAACCTTACCAAATGAAAAAAATTATAAAGAGTCTTTCCCAAAAGAAAGGTATCTTGAGGGTTCTCTCCCCAAAAAGAAAGCAATGAGAGATTTTCTCCCAAAAGATAGGATATTTGAGATATTCTCTCCCAAAAAAAGATATCTTGAGATATTCTCTTCCAAAATATATTCTCTTCCAAAATAAAGGGAACATGAGAGATTCTCTCCAAGTAAAGATATTCTTAGATATTCTCTATCCAAAGGAGATATTTTTAGATATTCTTTACAAAAATGACATCATATGAGATCTAAGTCATTCCAAAAAGCTTAAGGTCCCATGGGTTAACCCATATGAGCCAGGTTTGACCACCTAGGCACTATAAAAAAAATAAAAAAATTTAAAAAATTTTGGGTTTTTAGTCAAAAGAAATTCCTCTTACCAAGAGCATACAAAAATGGTTTCATGCCTTTTTTGAGTTGATTGGACCATACAAAAAAAAAAGAATTCCAAGCCCCATGAGCTTCCAAAAATCAAACCATCCAGCCTCATCTACCAAATTGAGCCAAAATCTTGAAATTGACATTCCACAAAAATCCAAACCAAATCCTGATCCTCTAACTTGCCACATACAACTTGTTAGGTCACAAGACCAAAACCAAAAACTAAAACCTGATCCCCTAACTTGCCACATACAACCTCTTAGGTCACAAGATCAAAACCAAAACCGACCCCCCAACATTCCACATACAGCTTGTTGGGTCACACGGTCAAAACCAAACCCGACCCCCTAACCTGCCACATACAGCTTGTTAGGTCACAAGGTCAAAACCCAAATCCACATCCCTGATGTCATCTTCAAAACTTTGCCTCGAGATGGTACGTGATCCCTTTCACTACCATAAAATTCCCCTGGAAGCTCAAAAAGGCTACAATACCAAAAGAAAGACTGCTCAAAGACTCTTAGTCAAGTCACAAGCTCTTCTTCAAAAATCTCTTCGAGGCACATTGACTACAAAAGTTAAGCAACTCGTCGCTGCACCTCGAGGGGGCATTTGTTGACACCAAAAAAATGTGTCACTTCACTTTTTCAAAATCCAGAAAGATACATGAAGTCGCAGCCTGCCATAGGCAATGCTACTTCCAAAAATCAAATCTTGTCAGAATAAAAAAAAAACTGCAAGATCCTTCAAGACAGGCAAAAGAGGAGTACACAAGAAGTTTCGGGCCATTTCAAAATCATTTGGCCTAACTTCGCTTCTCTGGCAGCTGAAAAGGAGCTCCCGGCGGCGAAAGTATCGGAGACAACAAATCTTCGATTAGAGCCGATGGATGGTCTTAAAATACATCCAAAAGGCTCCACGTCAAGTTCCGAGTCAAACCGACAATGTTTGACCCTACATCAACCCTCGAACAGCTAAATCAAGCCTCTCGGCGGTGAGAACCACTCATCAGATAGAGCACATGGACGGCTTCAAAATGCTTACAAAGGGCTACATGTCAAATTTCAGGTCATTTCGACAACATTTGACCAGACTTTGACGCTCGAAAGCCAAAACAGGTCTCTCGGCGGCGAAGCTCCCCGGGACCATGGTTTCCAAGACAGAGCCTATGGATCATCTTAAAATGACTCCAATAGGTTCCCTGTTAAATTTCAAGTCAATCGGATATCGGTTGACCGCACATCAAGCCTCGACATCTTTAACGCGACAAAAACAAATCTACTAGTGATAGGACCCTAAACAGCTTCAAAACACAAATAAAAGCCTATGGTTGGTCTTATTTATTGCTCAGGAGGCTTCAACCCAAATTTTAGGTCATTCCGACATCGTTTGACCCAGTTTCCGCTTCTGACGGAAAATCGGCAGCTCTACACGATAAAGTCTTCGGCTTTCTCAGAAAATTAGAAACTTTGCAAAACCAAAATGCAAGGATTCTCATCAGGTTTTCTACAGGGAAATCAGGCCACTAAAAGATCAAGAATGTGAAGAAAAAACACAGAAGAAAAAAGAATCGAAAAACATCAAAAATGGACGCAAAACGGGATAAAAGGGGGAAAAACCCCCCCAAGGTCGCAGACCCCTGCGACCCTGGCCCATGGACGCCGGTGACCATGGAGCCCGGGATCGCCGGGACGGCCCCGGAAGCCCCGTTTTTTCATCGTTTTTCGCGATTCGAAGCGTCCGACTCTTGGGATTTTCCAAAATTCATACTTTTGAGACACCAAATCCTTTGACATCCTTCAAAATCACGGGTCAATCATCAAGAGTATCAAAATCAACATTGATCGCCAACCGGTCAACAAAAAAAAGTGTACTTTCTATCCGACCGATCAAGAAATCGACAGGACAGATGACACCGACCCGCTGTTGGCAACCAATACCTGAAGTTACATGGTCATCCGATGTCGATCTACATGAAGATCCATCGATGATCATCGCCAGAAGAATCCCAAAAGACGCGGCACGGCCCGCGACTCTTCAACTGCTCGGCAACCACTTAATGCGATTAATTGACTAGATTTATTATAGTCATTAATTCATTTCTGTGGACGGCCCAATCAGAAGTAAGCATCCGGGAGTTACAAGTCAATTGATTCATGGCATTTAACCCATGAAACTCCTCCCATCATGGTGATTAAAGGCGATTAAATGCCCTCAATCTCCACCGGCTAATCAGACGCCAAGAAAAAAGAGTTACAAAATAAAGGAATTAAACCCTGTAACTCCGCCCATTATGCGGCTTAATGACAATAAAAGCCCATAAACTCTCCTAAATGGCTACCAAGAGCCTATAAATAGGAGACAAGCCCAAGCATTCCAAAAAGACTGAAGATAATCCAGAAATTCAGACAGAAAAAGGCATCAGAAACCTAAGAGAAAGAAAGAGAGAAAACTATGCGGAAGTTCTGCACCGACCACTGCTACAAGGTGACAAAAGTCCCTTGGGGGGTACCCCCCCCAAAGGTCCTTGCCTTCTCCTTTTGACTCCAATGGCTTAGACGTGGCTTTTCAGCCCGTCTACTTAGCTTTTTATTGGACATAGGACCTCCTCTTGGTCTTTGTCCTCTAAAAACCCGAGGTTATAGCCAAGCCAAGCGAATCAAGAGCATCCTCTATTCTTATCTGCATGGATGATGGCGAAGTCCACACATGGCTTGCGACTGTCAATCTGAACGAGTCCCCCTCAATCTCCTGAGAATTTAGATCCTCATTTTCTTGCTTTTCATTGTAGTTTGTATTTCGCCAAAAGAGACAAAAATCACAACTCTCGTCTTTCTTTATTGATAAGAATTGTAAATCGGCTTTAAACACCAAAAATTGGCTATAAACGCCAAAAATCGGCTATAAATGCCAAAAATCACCTTTCACAGCAAATCAAGAAAATGTCTCTTTTCTTAAATATATGTGCAATGGAAAACTTGAAAGAAGTTGATTTCCGTTTTACTTGCGAAGGTTGATCTCCGGATCACCACTTGCAATTCCAAGTAAAAAAGAAAATCTGGCACACCCACACAAAAAATGTTGATACACGCCTCTGCCCCCCGGTTACAAAAGGGTCGGACCCAAACGGACCCCCACGTCCGCCGACCTCGGTAGAACCGAGCGATTGAAGCGCTGTCTATCACTAAGGCAGGAGCGGTTTCATTGGGAGTTATTACTTTAGTATTTTCAAATGATAAATTGATTTTGTCAGATACTCTTTATGTACCATCTTTAAGATGAAATTTAATTTCAGTTTCTAGTTTGGTGAATAAAAGTTATTCTATTACTTTTGGTACTGAAGTTGTCATAAAGAGGAACGGCACTTTTATATGTTCTGGCAAGGTAATCAATTGGCTTTATTTGTTAACTCCCATAATGTATGAGATACGTGATACCGAAATAATTAATAGACCATCGTTAATGAGGAAGTCACCCTCATCTAATCCAACAAAACTTTGGCGCCTGAGACTAGGTCATATAAAACGAAACAGAATTGACAGGCTAGTGAAAGATGGTATCTTGTCTTCATTGGCTGTAGAACCAATGCCTGTCTGCGAGTCCTGTCTGGAAGGCAAAATGACCAAAAGACCCTTTTCATCTAAGGGTAATAGGGCCAAAGATTTATTGGAATTAGTACATACTGATGTGTGTGGACCCATAAATGTTAGAGCAAGAGGAAGATATGAGTATTTCATCACTTTCATTGATGATTACTCAAGATATGGATACATATACCTTATGCATCGCAAGTCCGAGGCTTTTGAAAAGTTTAAAGAGTTTCGAGCGGAAACGGAAAATCAATTAGGTAAAAGTATCAAGACTCTTCAATCAGATCAAGAAGGAGAATATCTCCCTGCTGACTTTATTGGATACTTATCAGAGAATGAGATTCTATCCCAGTTGTCTGCTCCTAGAATGCTTCAACAGAACGGAGTAGCAGAAAGAAGAAACCAGACTCTTTTAGATATGATCAGGTCTATGATGAGTTTCTCAGGATTACATATATTCTTTTAGGGTTTTGCCTTAGACACTGCTATGTACATACTAAACCTCGTACCATCTAAGTCTGTACCTAAGACTCTCCCGGAGTTGTGGTTCGGGCGAAAACCTAGTCTACAACATTTACACATTTGAGGTTATCCAGCACACGTGCTGAGGGTTAAGACGGATAAGTTGGAATCGAAGTCGGAAGTATGCACTTTTATAGGATATCCCAAAGGAACTAAAGGTTGGTTATTCTATAATCTCAGAGAGCAGAAAGTGCTCGTCAGCACCAATGCGGTTTTTCTGGAGGAAGATTATATGATTGACCGAAAGTCTCTAGAAAAGGCTATCTAAATTCAAGGGCGATTAATTCCAAATTCAAATGTAACCAAACTTGAAGAGAACCAACCCACACCTGACCCAGTAGTTACACCAGTGCCTCATTAGTGGGAGAATTATCAGGCCTCCTGTGAGGTTCTCGCTTTTGGGAGAGTCTTACGAGGCAATCCCGGAAGAGCAAGAACAAGATTCCTGTAACTATGATGAAGCAATCAATGACATAGACTCGGGACGTTGGCAGGAAGCTATGAAAGCCGAGATGGAGTCTATGTACTCCAATCAAGTTTGGACTCTTGTGGACTTGCCTGCCAAGATTATATGGAAGAGTGGAGACCTTTAAGGCCAGGCCTGTTGCGAAAGGATATACTCAAAAAGAAGGCATCGATTATGAGGAACATTTTTGCCGATAGTCATGCTCAAGTCCATCCAGATACTCTTATCCATTGCGGCTCATCTCGATTACGAGATTTGGCAAATGGATGTCAAGACGGCGTTTCTTAACGGCCATCTTAAGGAAGACATCTATATGATGCAGCCAGATGGTTTTATAGCTAACAACCAAGAGTAAAGAGTTTGCAAGTTGCAAAAGTCCATTTATGGACTAAAGCAGGCATCCCGGAGTTGGAACATCTGTTTTGACGAGGCAATCAAGTCATTTGGTTTTTGTCAAAATCCAGATGAGTCAGTGTGTACATGAAAACTGAAGGAGGCAGGGTAGTTTTTCTAGTATTATATGTCGATGACATCCTTCTATTAGGGAGTGATATAGGACTGTTGTCAACAGTGAAAGTTTGATTGGCTAAGACTTTTTATATGAAGGACTTAGGAGAAGCAAGCTACATCCTAGGGATTAAACTCCATCGAGATCGGAAAAATAGGATGATAGGCTTATCCCATGCTGAGTACATAGATAAGGTACTGGTACGGTTTGCTATAATGGATTCCAAGAAGGGTATCATACTTTCAGGCATGGAATGAACCTTTCCACGGATCAGTGTCCTAAGACACCTGAGGAAAATGAACAAATGAGAGCGATACCATACGCTTCGGCAGTTGGTAGCATCATGTATGCTCTGCTATGTACTAGATCGGATATCTGTCATGCAGTGGGCCTAGTCAATAGATATCAGTCTAACCCAGGGCCTAATCATTGGACTGCTGTAAAATATATTCTCAAATACTTGAGAAGGACTAGAGATTACATGTTAATTTATGGCAATGATGAGTTGATTACAGTCGGATACACGGATTCTGACTTCATGTCAGATAAGGATTTTAGGAAATCAACTTCTGGATATATGTTTATACTTGGTGGAGGAGTATTAAACATGAATGTACCGCTGATTCCACCTCGGAGGCTGAATATGTAGCAGCTTGTGAAACAGCTAAGGAAGCAGTATGACTCAAAAGATTCTTTCTGGAACTTGGATTGGTACCTTTGGCGCGACAGCCACTCATAGTTTATTATGACAGCAGCGGGGCAATCGCACAGTCCAAGGAACCCAGGAGCCATAAGAGCCAAAAACATGTACAGAGGAAGTTCACTTGGTCAGGGAGATTGTGCAGAGAGGTGATATTGCTATCACCAAGATAGCCTCTGCAGACAATCTGGCAGATCCCTTTACCAAGCCTTTAACCACCAAAGTCTTTGAGCAGCATGTAGATGGAATGGGCATGATATGCCACCCAGATTGACATTGAGCCCAAGTGGGAGATTGTTAGTTTTATAGTCTCAATATTAGCATATGATGTAATAAATTGATTAATTTTTTTATTTATCAATATATTCATGTTTTCCATTTCATGAGATGAATGGTGTTTAATTATATACTTGCACATAACTAATACAAATGACATGATGGTTCATGAGATGAACCGGAGTCCACAAGTATACTAGATGTAATACATGTGTATGAATGAGATCCACATACAGGAGACATGTATAACAAATCTTATAATTGAATATCTTTACAACCAGTGATGAGACTGGACATCTCATACTGACAAGGTTGAAGCACTTTGATCACTATGAGATAGTGTGATTTGTCTCGATCATCAGAATGTAAGATTCAGATTCAGAGTGCTGGTACACTAGATATAGAGTGCTACTACTGGCACACAATTTTTTCCTTTTCCTACACAATTTCTCTCCACACACATTACTAAAATTTAAAAATTAAAGTAGTTCTTTCCACAAACATCAAAAGTTCATAAAGTGCCCATATCTCCATTCCCCTTTTTCTTCTTCCCACACACATCTCCATCCATTTCTTCCCACACACAATTGAGACACAAGACTCCATCGACGGTATCCTTGATTTTCCGGGGACTCTCTGGCGTGCCTCCGGCGTTCCTATTCCTCTACACATTCTTCTCTTTCAAAGGTAAATGGATCCTACTAACATTACCATTTATTCTTCTTCCCTATCTATTCTTTACCATTTTTTCCATCTTAGATTACCTTTTTTTCCATGACAACTTGTTATTAGGATAGATTATCATTCAATGTAAGTTTTGAGAAACAATGTTACTATTTTCTAAGGGTTTTGGGTTGCATTTGATCCCTCATCGTCGCGGTTTTAGGTTCAGAAATCGCGACTGTTCGGTCTCTGGTTGACCGAACGTACTGCAAATGTTCGGATACTAATCTTCGGACAAATTGATAATGTTCGGAAACTAATGTCCGAACAAATTGATAATGTTCGGACACTAATGTCCGAACAATCCAATTTTGTTCGGAAACAAAGTTCCGAACAAAAGAAATATGTTGGGACACTCAGGTCCGTACATACAGAGATCCAATCAAATAAAAATTTTATTTTTGTATTTCAGACATGGACCGGCCAAGCTCTTCTAGGGTGCGACCTACCGCTTCAAATAGGAAATGAAGTCAGCTAGTAGAAGAGGTTGTAGAAGAACCAGAGGTATCTGAGGAGGAGGTTGAAGAACAACAAGAGATGGAAGAGCAACCAGCTCCGGGGCCAGAAGATAGGTCATTATTGACCAGCTTTGATACACATATAGCTGGGTTCATTTGGGTTCAACAGGTGTGTTTCATTTGTTTTATATGAAAGTTTTATTTATTTATTAATTTATTTAATAATGTATTAATGGTTGAATGCAGGACCAAGGACCACTGAAATGTCTAAGTCATGGCCAGAAAGTGCCATTGTGGCAACTGAATGAGTCTAACAGGTTTAGAGATTTAGTCTCGAGGTCCAGATTGGCTCCCTTAGCGACTGCATCTTACCGCTTCGTCAATAAGATTATTGTATATGGTTTTGTGGAAAGGTGGCAACCTGAGACTAACACCTTTTACATGCCTTTTGGTGAGATGACCATCACCTTAGATGATGTTGCATTTATCCTAGGCATCCCAGTGATTGGGTGGACTGTCTCTTATAATGAAAGAATGTCATATGAAGAAGCTCAAGGACTCCTTGTTGATGCACTAGGAGTAGAACCGGTGAGGCACATGAAGAGCTCAGTTAGATTGGAGTGGTTACAGGAAAGGTTTGCCGGTGTATCTGACGATGATGGCGACGAGATGATTGACTGTGGAGTAAGAGCTTACCTTCTGTACTTGTTGGGTTGTACGTTGTTCACTAACAAGAATGGCACATGGGTGCCGATCATTTTTCTTACAAAACTCGAGGATGTAGAGGCCATATGTTCATATGCATGGGGTACTGCTGCACTGGCATACTTATACAGGCAGTTTAGTTTAGCAACCAGGCATGAAGTGAAACAGATAGCCGGTAATTTGACTATACTAGAAGCTTGGGTGTATGAACACTTTGAATGTTTGGCTCCGACTCCAAACTTACTCTATGAATCCAATCAGCCCCGAGTCCATCGATGGGTTCCTCGTAGAGAGTCTGCTCCTTTACAAGGACTACGAGAGAGACTTGATGCCATGACTACTGACCAGGTAATTAACTTAATATTTCTTGTACAGATTGTATCGGATTAAGTTATTATTTTGTATTATATACTTCCATATCTTACGCTTGGATTCACTACTTTCAGGTGACTTGGGACCCATATCGTGATGTCAGACAATATCACCCTTTCAATGAAGTGGCATACTACTGTGGGTGCATCAAATGCATGGATGTTGTTGAGCCTTATCATCCAGACAGGGTACTTAGACAGTTTGGGAGAGTTCAGACTATTCCTCCACCGCCATTAGCCCCTATTCGCGCTACGCGAGGTCCGACTGCCTGTGACTATCAAATCGCGTATCAATATATCAATCAAGTTTGGGAGGGATGGCCTAATCACCTACTATCTGCATTGAACCGTAGTCAACCAGTTAGGCGTCCTGCAGATTGCGTTCCTGGGTATATGAATTGGTATGTACGAGTATCCTGGAGGATATTACAGCACCCAAACTTTCATTCTAATTTCGCGCCCCGTCCTGAAGAAAATGAGCAAAGCGGTAGCGGTCACATTGACTATTAGTGGCATAATTCGGATGCACTGATCATTCTTGATGAAGTGAAAGAAAAAGGTGAGGACCATTGGGTTGAAGACCCATGGGGACTATATACCCATGTGAATCAGGTGGCACATGTGTTATGAGGAATTTCAATTGACGATGCTCAACAAACCTTTCGACATCCCCACATGAATTCACAAAGCTACAGTCGCACTAGGACTAGGAGGGGAAGGGACAGTTGCAGTTGAAGAAATCTAAGGACTTATTTTAATTGACCAAAAATAATTAACCATTGTTATATGTTTTTGTTAAGTACTTGAATGATTGTTTTAAGATGATGTTTTTTTTTTAATTTCAATACGGATGTACTTGTTGACAATTGTGTTTTAGTTAATTCATGTTTTTTTTTTTATTACTTTAGACTATGCTTGAATTGTTACATATGTACAGGATGAAATCTTTTCAGTATATGTGAAGATTGTCAAAGTGGGATAACTTAACATCCGTATGGATACACAGTGCAGAACATTGCCACATTGTTCAGTACTGAAGTTCCGAATAGTATTTGTAATGTTCGGACACTCAGTACCGAACAGTATGGAAATGTTCGGTACTGTGTGTCCGTACGGAGTTTCATTTATGAATTTTATTTTCAAAATAGAAGTCTCACTTCCATAATAATTGATAACTTATTGTATCACAATTGTTAGTTTATATGGATTCAATCCAGTAGATGATATAATAAATTGATTAATTTCTTTATTTATCAATATATTCATGCTTTCCTTTCATGAGATGAATGACGTTTTATTATTTACTTGTACATAACCGATACGAATGATATGATGGTTCATGAGATGAATCGGAGTCCACAAGTATATTTGATGTAATACATGTGTATGGATAAGATCCAGATACATGAGACATGTATAGAAAATCTTATACTTAAATATCTTCACAACCAGTGATGAGATTGGACATGTCATCTGACAAGGTTGCAGCACTTTAATCACTATGAGATAATGTGATTTGTCTCGACCATCAGATTGAAAGAATCTGGATCATAGTACTGGTACATTGGATGTATTGAAGGACAATGAAAAATACCTTATAAACACTATCTTACTTTAAGGTTTACTCTCATAATTCCCTAGCAATAGGCTCTCAATCCCGAGACAATAATGAACTCAACTTTATCTATTCATTTGCCTTGAGTCACCAATGAGTGAGGCCAATTGTGGATCAACACCTCGGTAGTTTGGGTACGTGGTAGTAGAGTTGTGGGAATATTCAATGGTCAATATCGAATCTATCCTCATTATCTCATCAACCATGATCAGTAAATAAGTCTATCTAGAAGATAGAAGGAACATCTAACAAGCAACAATAAAATCTACAACATGCAAGGAAGTAGATTATACCTTTGGAGCTCGGTTGCGCTCTAATGAAGAACTTGCTTCTTTCTTTGATGATGAACTCTTTCACGAATCAAATTAGAATATCCAAGACCCAATCGTCTTCCATGCTATAACCCGTGTCAGATTCTCTTTTCTAAAAAAGATGGGTGGGATCTCCAAGAGAAAGTAACGAGAAAATCTATGGAAGAAGTAGAAGAGAATTAGAAGAGGGAGAAGAGGAAGGGTGTGCAACTCTTCCAAAAAGGGCTGGACGTCCAAGGCTTGGGCGTGAATCCCTAGGTAGAACAACAACATGGATGTCCAAGGCTTTGTTTCCTCTATATATAGCTATCAAGCCATCTCCTCTTTCTAATTGAAATAGAAGTCTCACTTCTCTAACAATTAGTAACTTTCTTCTTTCTAATTTAAATAAAAGTCTCACTTCCATTATAATTAGTAACTATCTATTTTCTAATTAAAATAAAAGTCTCACTTCTATTAATAATTAGTAACTTACTATTACCACTATTAGAAGTCTCACTTTAAATAGAAATAGTAACTTTCCTTTTAGAGTTCAACTAAAAATAATATTTTTCTAATAATTGGACTAGCGTGGGAACCACTAGGGATTCCATAGAAAGCTGGCTCCAACTGGGACACGTGGCCCCACATCTCATGTGCAATTCGGGCCCACAGTTAATTGCAAATAACTCCACTATATAAATGCAATTGAACTCCAGTCTTAGTAATAAATTACATAGAAGACCCTAAACTTCCCTATGACCACAAGTAGGCCCCTCTATCTATATCATGGATCAATTGGACCTGTCCACCAAATTAGATCCATATCTTATTATCCTTAAGCCCCAATTAATTATAATGATCATCGGTACCTATCCAAGTAACTCTTAATCGGAATGGGTGCGCACTACCAATGATAAATCTATTAATTGGCATAAGGGGATAATTAGGATATATTCCATCTTGACCATTAAATGTTCCCACAGCTCTAATACCACGTATCCAAGCCACCGAGGTGTTGACCTACATTTGGCCTCACTCTTTGGTGACTCAAAGCAAATGAATAGATAGAAACTTGAGTTCATTAATGTCTCAGGATTGATAGCCTATTGCTAGGGAATTATGGGAACAAACCTTAAAGTAAAGACAGTGTTCATAAGTTGCTTCTCATGGTCCTTCAATACGTCAAATGTACCGGCACTATAATCCAAAATTTTACATTCTGGTGATCGAGACAAATCAACTATCTGATAGTGATCAAAGTAATGCAACATTGTCAGATGAGATGTTCAATCTCATCACTGGTTGTGAAGATATTCAAGTATAAGATTGGTTATACATGTCTCCTGTATGTGGATCTCATCCATACACATATATTACATCTAGTATACTTATGGACTCCAGTTCATCTCATGTACCATCATGTCATTCGTATCGATTATGTGCAAGTAAATTAAAAAACACCATTCATCTCATGAAAGGAAAGCATGAATATATTGATAAATAAAGAAATTAATTAATTTATTATGTCATCTACTGGATTGAGTCCATATAAACTAACAATCTCCCACTTGGGCTCAATGCCAGTCAGGGTTGCATCTCATGCCCATCCCGTCTACATACTGCACAAAGACTTTGGTGGTCAAAGGCTTAGTAAAGGGATCTATCAGATTTTCTGCAGAGGTCATCTTGGTGATCGTAACATTACCTCTTTGCACAATCTGTCTGACCATGTATTACTTCCTCCGTACATGCTTTTGGCTCCTGGGTTCCTTGGATTGAGCGACTTCCCTGCTGTTATCACAATAAACTGTGAGCGGCTGTCGCGCCAAAAGTTCCACTCCAAGTTCCATAAGGAATCTTTTGAGCCAAACTGCTTCCTTGGCTGCTTCACAAGCATCTACAGCACAAACACATACCCAAAGGTTGATATCCTGGAATCCTTACATGACATGAAGTCAGTATCTGTGTAACCGATTGGAATCAACTCATAACTGCCGCAAATCAACATGTGATCTCTAGTCCTTATCAAGTATTTGAGAACACATCTTACAACAGTCCAATGATAAGGACCAGGGTTAGACTGATATTTGCTGACTAGGCCCACTGTGTGACAGATATCTAGTCTAGTACAAAGCATAGCAAACCGTACCAGCACCTTATCTATGTACGCAGCTTGGGATAAGCCTATCATCCTATTTTTCCGGTCTCAATGGAGTTTGATACCTATGATGTAACTAGCTTCTCCCAAGTCCTTCATCTCAAAAGTCTTAGCCAATCAAAACTTTTACTATTGACAACATCCTTGTCACTTCCTAAGAGAAGGATGTCATCGACATACAATACCAGAAAAACTACCCTGCCTTCTTCACTTTTCATGTACACTCATGACTCATCCGGATTCTGAAGAAAATTAAATGACTTGATTGCCTGGTCAAAACCGATGTTCGAGCTTCAGGATGCATGCTTTAGGCCATAAATGGTTTTCTGCAGCTTGTAAAACTCTTTGCTCTTGGTTATCAGCTATAAAACCATTTGGCTGCATCATATAGATGTCTTCCTCAAGATGGCCGTTGAGAAATGCCGTCTTGACTTCCATTTGCCAAATCTCGTAATCGAGATGAACCACAATGGATAAGAGTATCAGGATGGACTTGAGCATGGCTACCGGCGAGAAGGTGTCCTCATAATAAATACTTTCTTTCTGAGTATATCCTTTCTCAAAAGCCTGACCATAAAGGTCTTAACTCTTCCATCCGGTTTTCTCTTTCTCTTGTAGACCCAATTGTACCTAATAGGTTTAATATTGGCAGGCATGTCCACAAGTGTTTAGGACCTAATTGGAGTACATAGACTCCATGTCAGCTTTCATAGCAATGCCAACTTCCCGAATCTATGTCATTGATTCCTTTATCATAGTTACAGGGATCTTGTTCCAGTTCTTCCAAGATTAGCTCGTAAGACTCTCTCAAAATAAGAACCTGTCAGAAGGCCTGACAGTACTCCCACTATGACGAGGCACTGGTGTAACTACTGGGTCAAGTATGGGCGGATTTTATTTAAGTTCGGTTATTCTTGGATTTGGAATTGATTGCTCTTGAATTTCTTCAAATATAACATTTTCTAGAGATTTCTGGTCAATCATATAGTCTTCTTCCAGAAAAACCGCATTGGTGCTAACAAGCACTTTCTGTTTTCTCTGTGATTATAGAACAACCAACCTTTAGTTCCTTTGGGATATCCAATAAGCGTGCATACTTCTGACTTCGATTCCAACTTAACCATCTTAACCTTCAGTACGTGTGCCGGACAACCCCAAAAAAATGTTGTAGACTAGGCTTTCGTCCGGCCCACAACTCCCAGGGAGTCTTAGGTTCAAACTTAGATGATCGGTCCCCAAGTGTAGGGTACGATTGTAGTAATAATCTGGTAAATCCAGGTCGATCCACAGGGAGCAATGCTTTTCAAGAAACCTTCCAACTTTGACCTATCCTAAATAAACACTAAATCTAGCCTAAATTAAATTAGATAACTAAATACAAAAAGCTTAATTACAATGCTTTAAAAAAAAATAAAGGAACTATTGTAATAAAGGAAACCTAATCTAAACAATCCTAAAATATCTAAAAACCTGCAAAAGAACACACAAATCAAACGACCAGTTTAATATAAAAAAATAAAAATAAAACTTCCTAAATTAGATCCTACTTACCAAAATCAATTTTTATGCAAATATGAATGATCTATAATGCCCTAAATGCTAACAATGCAATTTTATGCAAGTTTCTAACTATATGATGCATGCTGTAAGAAAAACTCTAAGTATGGAAACTGTTGCGCAGCCCTGTTTTCACTGGACTGTACGACATAACTAAGTTGGTGTGAACCTAAATCTAATGGATGGATCAATAGCCTGATGATGCATGAAAACAACAAAAAAAGAAAAACCGAAAAAGGACTTAAAACAAAAAAGATATGATCACCTAAATATGCCTACTTGAACTGTTTTATTGCTGAAATCTGAACGCAGGCTTACCAACTACCCCTGTTTGAGCCTCTGGTTGACATGGTTCCCGAGGTTATGTTTGGCTGAAATTCTGGAGTTTTAAAGCCCAATTACCATACTTTAAATCTGCTATTTTATGGACAAAAATATTAACGTTTACCTGGTTTTTAAATCATGCACTTTTGTAACCAAGTTGGGTTAATTCTGCTGAAATGTGCAGGATTTTTCACTACTCACTTATCACATCCGAATTTAGTGTGTCTAATCAGTTGATAATCTTGTGATTTCAGCAACAAAAACTTGTTCTAATGCAATTTCTAAATATGAAGTATACACAAAGATACTTTCTAACCATATATCATGCAAATAACAAGAATAGAAAGTTTCTACTAAACATAGAAAGATGCAAGTTGAGTTTTTAAATCTAGAATTTGTAAATAGAACAAAAAAAAAGAATATTAACTTGAAAATAACAACAAAAAGAGTGGAAAGAAAATAAAAAGCGGAAAAGCAGTACCAAATATCTAGAATCTAGACAATCTTACAAGTATTGACAATGCGATGATAATGTCCTCTCTTCTCAAAGTAGTAAAAAAAAATTATGCAAGTGATTTTTTTGATGTCTCTCGACTTTTGATATTTTTATTTTATTTTCAAACCCTTGATCTAATCATGTGAAATATTGTCTCCAATCAAAACACATAAAAGAACTAAGATAAGAAAATTAAATCACTTACATAGAAAGTTGCAAAATCAATCCAAGTAGTGTCTTTTTTCTTGATCTTGAAATACAAAAAAAATTAAGATTCTTCTCTCTTCATCATTCTCTCAACATGATCTCTCAACCTATGTCTAAAGAATTAGGAGGAAAGAAGAAGAAGAAAGGGACTTAGAGAGAAAGGTGGAAGGGAGTGGAATAGAGAGAGGAAGAGTCTCCTTGGTTGCTACCAAAAGCCTTGGACCAAGTGATGGCTTCAAGCCCTTTTGGCTAGACCCTCTTTTATAATCTATTATGTCCCTTTGTTTGGTAACACACCTCCTCCATCTTGGCTTAAATTCAAACTTCAATTGATTTCTTGTCCTTGTGATCCAATTTTTCCCATCTTGGGTTCCTTAAAAGATCTTTAAGATTGCTTCTTGATTTCCTTCTTGATTTTTGTCTCCTCCTTGATTAGATTTCTTCTTCCACAAGTTTGACTTTGTGGAGATCTCCTTCCAATGCAAAACATGCCATCCACCCACGTTTTTTTTTTCATATATGCCATAATATATAATTCCAAGTGGACTTAACTCCTTTGTATTAGGTGGAAGATTCTTTAAAAACTCTTTCACAACCAAGACATTCATCTAACCATCATGGTCCCACCAATCATGTAAATCTTCATGGGATAGGGTCCCATGTTGTTGATTTTTTTTCCTACAAATTGAAAGAAATTAATTAATCATATATAATAAAAATAAACATGAATTATGCATGGGACCCTACATGCCTAATGATGCACCCAAATGACAAACTTTCCAAAAAAATAGCACATGGTGCCAAAAATAACAAGTATGCATTGATGAAGCCAAAAAACTAATTTTGGGGTGATGAATGAGATGAAAAATCCTAATTTCACAAAAATCATGCAATTCAATGAATTTTGACCAATTTTGACCATTTTCCCAAAAATATCCCCAAATACATGTAATCATGAAATTAAGTGCAATTCTATGCAATTAGACCTAATTAAGTCTACAAGTGCTCATGAAATGATGACCTAATGACCTAATTTTGTGGACTTATCACACCCCTTAACCAGCTTTTTGCTAGTCCCTTAGCAAAATAAGTGACAAGGAATAAAACTCACTAAACTAATATTATGGAAAATAAATTAATGTAGAAAATAGAAATGAAAAACACCACTTTCGCTGGCACTCTCGACTGCATTTAGCGTATGCAGTAAGCCCTTAAACCCCTAGGTTCCCCCTAGTGGACGAGTTGTGCCTCGTGAGGGTTTGCAGTGAATATACCCACAAAATTCTCTCTTTTTTTTCATTTTTTTTTTCAAAGTATAAACCTAACGAAACCATGGGGACGTTTCCAAAAGAAAATTTACAAACACCAGATTTTCTCAATTCTTGGAATCTTTTTTTTTTAAAGGCAAATCTTAAATTAGGTTCAAAAATCTCATCTTTTGGTCAGAAATTCTCGAAATCATGCTGAATTGATTGTGCATGGTGATAAGTGCGTATACGAAAAAAATAGGTATCAAATGATCCACCAAAAAATTTCCGTGAAAACGATTTTTTATCCAACATTCTAGGCCACCTAACCTTAGCAAAGAAAAAAAAAACAGCTTTCCTCTCAAGGCGACCATGACGGCTTTCGCACTATTGTTTTTTTTTTTTTTTTTTTTTGTAAACACACACATGTGACTGTGCAATGCCTAGGTCCCTTAAGCTTTCTAATTAACCCATGTAACAAGCGTTAGGCCAATGACTCCCAAGTCAGATGTCTTTAGGGCACTAGGTATGTAAATACCCCTACGGGCTTACTGGCTCGGGTTAAAAAGGCTACGAACCCAAACTAGTCACACAACTTTTTTTTTTTCTTTTCAAGACTTATAACTAGCACTTTTTTTTTTACGATCCCAAAACAATAGGCAGCCCTTTTCATGTGCCCGAATTAACTCAACGGTTTGTGGCTGATCAAACCACCCATATGAGCCAGGAAACTGTGAAAGTAAGGGTCGGTTTTCCATCATATTTTCAATCCAATCGTCAAAGAAAACAGAAATCATAGCTTCACATTTGAAAACCTTAAAAACGTATACAGACTGTGTAAAAGTGAGGGATCAAATTTCAGCACTTTTCCAAAAATCCTTTCCTTAAACAAAACAATGAACCATTATATTTTTTCCTCGCCCAAAGCTTCAAAAATTCCAAAATTCGAGGTATCTTCGTTTTATAAAAATTCTCTCAAAATTCCCTTTTTTTTTTCAAAACCCTAAAAAAACAAACAAAAATATTTTTTTTTTAAATTAAAGAAAAAGGTTGTAAAACTTTTGTCTAAAGATGAACAAGTGTGCTTGTTTCTACTCCCCAACCTAGCATGAACATCGTCCTTGATGTTTAAATGAATGAAATGCAATTAAACGTATGAAACATGAGGATGAAAACTATCGGAGGGTAAAGTGAAGAAGTCACCTGGGATACTGCAGATTTCCCGTGAATCTGTCTAAAATGAGGCAAAATACACAAAAACAAAGCAGGAAGATCTATTTACATATGTACACAAAGTTGAGCGCTGTCAGATCTAACGCTCGTCAGTCCTGATAGTCAGAACTAATCAGAGGTAAAATAGTGTCCTCTGAATCAAATGGCTCCAAGAATGGTTTTAGACGTTGTCCATTCACTTTGAAAACTGAACCATCCTTGGGATTCTCCAACTCAACCGCCCCGTGTGGAAAAACATGCTTAACAATAAAGGGGCCACTCCATTGAGATCTCAACTTCCCAGGAAAGAGATGTAAACGAGAATTGTAAAGAAGGACTTTTTGTGACGGGTGAAAAGTTTTTCTAAGAATGTTTTTATCATGGAAAACCTTGGTCCTTTCTTTGTAAATATGAGAGTTTTGATAAGCCTCGTTGCGAATCTCTTCCAATTCATTCATTTGGAATTTCCTCTTAATTCCAACTTTCTCCATATCAAAGTTTGCTGCTTTAGTGCCCAATATGCTTTATGGTCCAATTCCACCGGAAGGTGGCAAGCTTTCCCATAAATCAGTCTATATGGAGACATGCCTATTGGAGTTTTGAATGCAGTGCGGTAAGCCCATAACGCATCGTTTAGTCGAAGTGACCAATCTTTGCGAGTAGGGTTTACTGTGGTCTCCAATATACGTTTGATTTCCCGATTCGAGACCTCAACTTGCCCACTAGTCTGCGGATGATAGGGTGTAGCCACTTTGTGTGTAATTCCGTATGTTTTAAACAAAGCCTCAATTACACGATTACAGAAGTGGGTACCTCCATCACTAATGATGGCTCGTGGGGTCCCAAATCTAGAAAATATGTGCTCCTTCAGAAATTTCTTGACAACATTAGCATCATTTGTCCGACATGGTATAGCTTCAATCCACTCGGACACATAATCAACAGCTACTAAAATCTAGAGATAACCAAAACTCGGGGGAAACAGTCCCATGAAATCTATTCCCCATACATCAAACAACTCAATGATCAAAATTGGATTCAGGGGCATCATGTTCCTTCTTGAAACGGAACCCAATTTTTGACAGTTTTCACAAGACTTGCAATATTCATGAACATCTCTAAAAAGGGTGGGCCAGTAAAAACCGCATTGCAGAATCTTAAATGCAGTTTTTTTTAGGAGAGAAATGGCCCCCACAGGCCTGTGAATGACAAAAGGAGATGACACTGTTTTGCTCATCATCTGGCACACATCTCCTAATGATTTGGTCTGTGCAGTATTTAAACAAAAATGGGTCATCCCAGAAAAAATTCCGGACCTCAGAAAAGAATTTATTCCTATCTTGCCTTTTCCAATGTTCTGGGACTATGCCTGTAGCAAGATAGTTGGCAATGTCTGCATACCAGGGAAGTTGGGATACTGCGAACAGTTGTTCGTCAGGGAAGTTGTCCTGGATGGGTGTGGATTCCAAAGATTCAGAAATGACAAGTCGTGATAGATGATCCGCAACTACATTTTCTATTCCCTTTTTATCTCAGATTTCAATATCAAATTCTTGGAGTAGAAGGATCCAACGAATGAGACGCGGTTTTGCATCCTTCGTAGAAAGAAGGTATTTCAACGCTGAATGATCGGTGAACACAATGATCTTGGATCCTAGCAAGTACGAATGGAATTTGTCTAGCGCAAAGACCACGGCTAATAATTCTTTCTCTGTGGTGGAGTAATTGATTTGTGCGCTATTCAAAGTCCGGCTTGCATAATAAATCACGTAAGGTTTCTTTTCCTTACGTTGCCCCAACACAGCCCCAACCGCATAATCACTTGCATCACACATAAGTTCAATGGGCAGGCTCCAGTTAGGCGGTTGCATAATCGGAGCGGAAGTCAGCATGCCCTTTAACTTGGTGAAAGCTTCGTGGCATGCCTCAGTCCACTCAAATTGAGTATCTTTTAACAGAAGGTTGCACAGTGGTCTAGAGATAGCACTGAAATCTTTTATAAACCTTCTGTAGAAGCCTGCATGCCCTAAGAACGATCTGATATCTCTAACGGTTTTTGGGATGAGCAAATTTGAGATCAGATCTATTTTTGACTTGTCAACTTCCATTCCCTTGGATGAAACAATATGGCGAAGGACTATTTCCTGGCGAACCATGAAGTGACACTTCTCCCAATTTAGCACCAGGTTCTTCTCTTCACATCTGACAAGGACTTTTCCTAAATTACTTAAGCAGTCTTCGAAAGAATTACCGAAAACGGAGAAATCATCCATGAAGACCTCGAGGAAACGCTCCACCATGTCACTGAATATGCTCAGCATGCAGTGTTGGAAAGTAGCGGGAGCATTGCACAGTCCAAAGGGCATTCGCCGGTAGGCGAAAGTTCCGAAGGGACATGTGAATGTGGTTTTCTCTTGATCCTCAGGGGCGATTTCTATCTGATTGTATCCTGAGTATCCATCCAAGAAGCAGTAGTATGGGTGGCCTGCTACCCTTTCCAAGATTTGGTCCAAAAGGGTAGCGGAAAATGGTCCTTCCGTGTGACTGCATTGAGCTTTCTGTAGTCAATACATACCCTCCAACCTGTGGGTATCCGGGTAGGGATGAGTTCATCCCTAGCATTCTTGACTACAGTGACGCCGGCTTTCTTTGGTACGACCTGGGTAGGGCTGACCCACTGACTATCCGAGATCGGATAAATGATACCCACGTCCAGAAGTTTTAAGACTTCAGCCCTAACCACCTCCTGCATGGTGGGGTTAAGCCGGCGTTGCATTTGTTTAGAATGTTTTGCATTTTCTTCCAGGTAAATATGGTGCGTACACACGTAAGGATCAATGCCTTTAATATCAGCTACAGTCCATGCTATTGCACCCTTGTGCTGCTTAAGTATTTTCATTAATTGCTCCTCTTGGTCCTTGTTTAGGTGTGATGAAATTACAACTGGGAACGTTTCATCGTCCCCAAGGTATGCATATTTGAGGTCAACTGGAAGGGGTTTCAACTCAGGTTTAGGTGGCCTCACCTGAGAGGGAAGAGACTTAGACCCCGATGGTACTAGCTCCTCAGCTTTCGGGTTCCACAGACTACTGGCCATCTGAACAGTATCATCTTCAATGTCAAGAGAATGAGGCAAATCAGATTCAAAGGGGCATAAGGAATTGGGGTCGGTGGACTCCGTAAGAGATTCTTGAATAATGGCCTCAATCATGTCAATCTCTTCGAAATCAGGACCATCATCCCGCATTTATTTGCACGCATTGAAAACATTGAGCTCAATGGTCATGTTTCCAAAAGAAAGCTTCAATACCCCGTTCTGGCAATTGATTAGTGCATTTGAAGTGGCTAGGAAGGGTCTACCCAATATTACCGGAATTTGAGCATTAGGATTTGCCACTGGTTGGGTATCCAAAACGATGAAGTCCACCGGAAAGTAGAACTTCTCGATTTGTACTAAAACATCCTCTACCATCCCCCTCGGTTTCTTTATTGATCTGTCAGCGAGCTGAAGAGTGACCTGAGTAGGTTTCAACTCGCCTAGCCCCAACTGTTGATAAACCGAGTAAGGAAGTAGATTGACACTCGCCCCCAAGTCGAGTAAAGCTTGTTCTATCCGAAAGTTTCCAATGATGCACGATACTGTGGGGCATCCCGGATCTTTATATTTAGGGAGAGCATCTTGTCTTAAAATCGAGCTTGCTGGCTCGGCCAAGAAAGCTTTCTTAGAAACATGCATCTTACGTTTGATTGTGCATAAATCTTTGAGGAACTTAGCGTAAGATGGAATCTGTTTGATGGCATCCAAAAGCGGGATATTAATCTTGACTTCTCTGAAGATATCCAAAATCTCCTCATTTGGGACCATCCTCTTTGGCGATCTCAGTCGTTGGGGGAATGGGGCCACAAGCTTGTACTCAGGAATTTCGGGTACCTTCCCTTTGTCATCACCAACCTTTTCTATGACTTCTTTAGATTCAGACTTATTTGAAGAAACTTTTTGATCCGAGGATGTAGGTGACTTTCCTTTTCTCGGATCATCTTTCGAAATTTCTTTACCACTCCGTAAAGTGGTCACAGCTTGCACCTGCTCCTTTGAGGTAGAGGGACCTGTATTGGCCACTTCGTATTGCCCTTTAGGGTTCGGGTGTGTTTGGGCTGGGAAAGCCCCCTTCTCCCTGTTTTGAAGGGTATTGCTGAGTTGGCCAATTGAGGTTCTCACCTCTTTTTGAAAGTCTAAAAAAGATTGTTGATTGTTTTGAATGATGGAATTCTGAGTTTGAATTCAATTTGTCAGCAGATCCTCCAAAGACCTATTTTGAGACTGTGGAGGGGGTGGTGTGTATTGGGCTCCTTGTGTTGAGGGCCTAAAGTCACCACCTTGATGTGTAGGTCTTTAGGGGACCGACTCCTGATTAGCAGTAGGTCCATTCCTCCAACTGAAATTGGGATGGTTCCTCCAGGTGGGGTTGTACGAGTTACCGAGTTGATTGTTGAAAGGCCTCTGATAAGCAGTGGTTGCATTGGCCTGTTCCTGTAACACCTCTTTGAAAGCAGGGATTGTTGGACAATCTTCCGAAGAGTGGGTGTCACAGTCACAAATACCACACACGATGACGGGCTGTTTACTCCTCCCCATTTCTATGGCTTCAATTTTTCTAGTTAGGGATGCTACTTTTGCATTGAGTTCCATTTCATCATCCTGAAGTCGATACATTCCCCCTCCCTTAGGATTATTCGATTGCCTTGGATTATCAACTCCATCTGAAGTGTCCCAATTTTGGGCACTTTCTGCAAGAGAATCTAAGTATTCCCATGCTTCATCTGGGTCTTTGCTCAAAAATTCACCATTACACATCGTTTCAACGAATTGGCGCATTTCAGAAGTTAACCCATCATAAAACATACCAATTACACGTCATGATTCGAATCCATGATGTGGGCAGGCTTGTAAGAGCTCTTTGAAGCGTTCCCAACACTTGAAGAAAGACTCTTTTTCTTTTTGTTTGAAATTCATCATGTGTCTCCTCAAAGTGTTGGTTTTGTGAAGTGGGAAAAACTTTTTCAAGAATTCTCGCACCATAACATTCCAAGTGGTAATCGAATTGGGCCTAAGGGAATGCAACCATATTTTTGCCTTCTCCTTCAGTGAAAAAGGGAATAATCTAAATTTGACTATGTCCTCCCCAATATTATTGAAGTGTAAAGTGGCACATACTTCTTCAAATTCTCTTAAGTGCGAGTATGCACTTTCTGAATCAAGGCCATGGAACTTAGGGAGTAATTGTATCACGCCCGGCTTTATTTCAAAATTTCCCACATTGGGTGGGACAACCATGCAAGAAGGTGTGGTTGTCCGTGTGGGTTGAAGGTATTCTCGTAAACTCCTAGCCCTTTGGTTAACCGCCTCATTACCATCATTTTCATTCCAGTCGTTCCGGTCATCATTGTTGTTGCCACTACCGGACCCACTTGCCATTGGTGTGGTCTCGAAGAACTTGATAGAATTGGAGATTCAAAGTTTTCAATAATTCTCTTAATCGGAGACTCCTTCCTTCTTAATCTGTGCCCTAAATCTCTTTGCCAAATTGGCGGGGGCCTATCCTTCTTTTTGGGAATCTTGAATTTTTTTTTAAATGGTGGAAATAAAGAAACTAACTTAGAAAAGCAACCTGCCTCACTAGAGGTCAAAAAGTTCACCTCAGCCCTTAGCTCGAACTTATGAAGTTAACTTGAACAGGTTAGGCCCCAGGTAAGTGGTGAGGCCACAACGGTCCCGCTTAAAAACCACTTGCCTCGAATAGCTTGACTATCTCCCCTTTTGGGACAAGGCTTTTCTTAGGCATCGAGTTTAACCAAAGAACGCAGCTTTAGGCCTTAGTTTCACTTTCCTTCCTTAAGGAGTTAACTGAAAAAAAAATTCCAAAAAATAAATTGGAAGATTTTGGTAACTTTTTGGAGTTTTCTAAAAATCAATGATGTGAATTGCTAACATTCCATGCACTTTCCTAATCCAAATTAGGGTAGTTTCAACATTCCATGCATGCACCCCTTATTTCTAGCAAGATGCCAAAAGTTATGTACAATTTAAATAGGAAAGATAGAAAGTTACCTTTACTGGCGCTCCCCGGCAACGGCACCAAAAACTTGATCGGTCCCCAAGTGTAGGGTACGATTGTAGTAATATACTACAACAAAAAACACCTTTGGTGACATGAAAAAATGTCACCAAAGGCCCATTTTTTGTCACCTATTATCTTTGGTGACACGGGATGGGGTGTCATTGTATCCATGACACTAAAAGTCAATGGTGACAAAATTTGTGCACTTGTCACGAAATGATGTCAACGGTGACAAAAACATGGTGTCACGGAAGAAAGATTTTCCGTGACATAGTAGGGTGTCACTAAAAGCAATGGTGACAAAAGTACATGTGTCATAGAAAAGATATCTTTTGTGACAAAAATTGTCACTAAAAGTATTTTTCTTGACAACCAAATGAGTGTCACCAATAGTATTACCAGGTTGACACTCAATGGTGACACACTCTTTTTGTCACAAAAAAATACAATCAAAATATTTGTGCCACCCAAATTATCATTTCACACCTGCTTACAAAGTTTCAAATATTTATATCCAGATACACCCATTAACAAAACTTATACCACAAAAGATGCAAACTATCATTCAAATCAAATATCCAACAAGTCAACATTCTAATATCCAAGTTCACAACCCTTCAAAATATTCATCATTCAACAATAAACACTTCAAAGCTAATAGCTTTAACATAACTACAAAACAACCACACAAGGTGTGTCGGTTCAAATTAATTACAAAAATAATTCAAAACAAGTAACTCCATGCATCTTGGTGATCATCTTGGTTAACTGCCAAAAAGTCTTCAACTCCATCTTCGTCATCTTAATTGGTTAACTGCCAAAAAGTAACTCCATCTTGATAGTTACCTACCTGTATAAAATTGCAACAAAAAAATGTAATTATTTAACACTAGAATTAGCATAAAGTCCTCGTTCATAACTAATAATTAACATAAAGCTTGATTAGACAAATCTCTATGGAAATATTGTGTATATATATAGTATCTACACTGTCTTCCATGGGATGTACAAAAAGTTGAACTATATATAAACAAAAAAACCAAAAGTATGTATATATGTACCATGTGGCATATGATGCCTCCGTGTACCGTTGCTTCCCCGATTAGTTCTCCAATGAAAAATAGAGCTACAAGGCATAAATCACTTCATCGATCAATACTTTGCAAGAGAAGCCTAGCTAATATATATATATATATGCTTCCTATCTCATGCATGAAGAACTATACAGTAAAATGAGATTTCCTGGTAAAAACAGCCACCATATGCAATCAAACACAGCTTAAACGAAATACAGTGGTTCATAGAAAAGGTCCACATCTTTGTAGACCCAAAAAACATGGGATGTACCTGGAAAGATTTTCTCGAAATTTCGGCATAGTCTCCCCTGTACGTGTGACATGTAATTTTTTTTACAACCTGCTAGTACCTGTACATGACAAAAAAACACTTCATATAAACAACCCAATGCCCCAACACACTACAAAGCCATTCACCACTCGTCATCAGTCATATACACCATTTGACCATAGCATTATGTAAGTGCATTGTGAGAGCGTCAATTCAATAGTAAATATCATCCCTTCTACTATGCAGGGCAGGAATCAGAATCACAATTAGTGAAACATTGTATATTTTCCAGGACTGCTGCATCAATGCTATGATTGAAATGATACTATTTGGGCCAAAATCTTTGAAAAGAGCATCCCATTGTGTAGTATTTAATCCAGCTGTCTACCTTCATGAAAGGTAGGCCTATTGTATGGATTTTGACCCGACAACTCATGATACATCCAGTTGAGTTTGAGTATCAACATTCAGTTTAACATGAGCAGATGTGCACATGAAGCAATTGCAAGCTAGTTTATACTCCATGAGATCAAAACTTAATATGGGCTATGCTGTTGAGATATTTTCTTATAATGTAACACCATATTCCATGTTTAGTACCCTAGATCCATATCATGCCTCATGAAGTAACCCATATTCTGTTCTACCAACCCTTGCCTCATCATCTGTTGTTGTCATGGTGATTTGTGTTAGATCATATTGTCTGAAAATCACAAAGTCACTATATGAGAATTAAGAACACATAAAAATGTGAAACATTCATGTTTGTTTTTCTTTTTGTGACTATATGAGAATATGTCTGTTTCATCCATGAAACAGCACAATAATGCAACAAATGGTCACCTTCCTGAAGAAAACAAAAACAAATAAAGAATGTCATCACAGGCCAGCCACTAACTGTTACCTTCCTGAGCTTGACATCCTAAGTTTGACTGCCACAATGAGAATGAAGTTGAAGTAGAATTGTCCATGAAGCCATGGAGAAAACATTGCTTCCAAAAAACCTTGTTCTAGAAAGTGTTTTGCAGTTAACTACAAAAAGACTTCAACTACATCTTGGTCATCTTAGTTAACTGCCAAAAAATAACTCCATCTCGATAGTTACCTACCTGTATAAAATCGCAATAAAAAAAAATATAATTATTTAACATGTTTTGAACCACACAACTCATCATAGCTTAGATCCTAAGCAAGAAACTTCCTAATATGAAATTCCGTGCAACCAAAGTCAAACTACAACTAGTTAATAGGAGCACCTATGCATGGGACGTCCCATTGTATGCTTGGAAAGTTACTTACCGAGAAATAGAGCCTTCCCCAACAGGACCTCCTTGCATAAAAGCGGACATAACAGCGTCGAAGCGCGCCAACTTTTCATCATATAGTCGTATTGTCTCCTGTTGCGTTTGGCACAAGTCCTTCAAGGACTCAAACTCATTCTTTTGCTCTTGGCACATATCCTTAAGTGTCTCAACCTGATTCTTCAGGACTCGCACCTCGTCATGTGATTTAGCACTAGACCGCTTAGATGATGGTCGCTTCAAACCAACACCATATTCCTTCACATAAAACTTCTTACCAATAACTTCCATTGGCATCTCCTCTTGTGGCATTGTGACTGGTAGCCCAAGTTCCTCATCCTCTTTGCGACGTGACTCATCCTCTCGGTGGCGTACCTCAAGTTGTACCTAACAGCAAAGAAAATATAGAATCAATATATTGCATGAAATACAAAAATAACGTTGGTGATGCGACTTCTATGTTTAATGCTCACATGTACTTGCTCACATATCGGGGTTACCCACTTCTTCTTTGTACTATAATGGGTTAACTTGTAGAAATCTGCAATGTCAGGACGTTGACCGTGCTCTTTTTGTTGACTCGACATAGCAGCTGCAAATGATTGTGATCCCATAGTATGATTGAACGGTAAATTTGCTCGAGCTTTCTTCCTTTTTTTTACCAATTCCTACAAAATGATATAAATGTACTTGTAAAGATATCAATCAAACGAATTCCTTACTCCAAATTGAATTTTACCTCTTTATCTTTATTAGTCCAGATGTTACCAATCATCCATGCCCAGTCTTCACCACTAACTCCTCTATATGGCTTGATATACGGGTCCGCACCAGCTTCCACTAATGCTTCATAGTGTTCTTTCATATTATGACGCCAGGTTCTATACAATTTGTTACACTTGCGGTCAATTCCACGCCTCACATGCTCTTTCTCATCATATTCCCTTATGTCAAATTTATCCTGCACTCATTCATATAATATAGAATTCTAGTATAAGCAAAAAGGTGTTAAAATTGCATCTGAATTGCATCTTAATCTTAAAGAGGAAAAATAGTGAACCTCAAATAAAATAAAAAAAGAGAGAAAACTTTACTCGTGTAGCCTGTATGATGGGTGCTTTAATAGCAGAGGGAATATCATCCCACTTTTCCATATCCTTCAATGGTGCCGCCATCCTAATTTGTACACCAAGCCAATTGGCCAACCTAGTGGCATTTTCCCCAACAGGTACTCCTACCTCCAGAGGAACCTCTACAACAAGTTTGGTGCCATTACTAGCAGCAATTAAGCGTTCGGTGTTAATTCCACGGGTAGCACCCCGGACACGCTTTGAGGTAGAAGCTGAAAAGTTTTAAAAAAAGTAGAGTGTATGAATATTACAATTAAAATATAATAGAATTTCACATATTGCTAGTAATGTATTTTAATTTTTTTTTTTTGGAGTTTGACAATGATTTTTACTTGGACCTGATAAATCCATAGGAGACTGTTGTATAGATAACTCATTCTCCATTTTTTCCTCCCTTAGAAATAACGTACCTCTCACCATATCCTGCGGTAAAGAAGTTGGTGGAGTAGATAGAGTACGTTGTTCAACTAGTAAGTCTTGGGCGGGAGTGGGAGCCACTGTAGACTCTGTTGTTAAAGAACCTGGTCCACATACCATCGATGTTGGGTTTGGCATTGAACCTTGGGTAGAGGAAGGAGGCACGGTAGACTGCATAGGAGGCATCTCAGTAGGGAGAGTGGATGTATGTTCTGCAACAACGTTCTTCTTTCTTCTTTCATTCCTCATAGCATCAATCTGTCACCATGTGACACAAAATTAATGTCTAATGATATATTTGTAAGCCTTGAATACACAATACAATTATATATTACCAGTTCTTCCTCATCGCTATAAGAAATTAAATGGTCATCAGAACTCAAATTGTTTTCATCCTCAAGTGGTTGATACTCCTCGTCATCACCATCCATGGCCCTCATATTTTTCACGTCCTTAATGGCCTTAATCTTTCCCTTCTTATTTAGATGAACCAGTGAATGCGCCATCCTTTGAAACCCCCTTTCAACCAATCTAAGGTTATTCAATTCGATTTTCTCCCGCCTTTGCTTCTCATAATCAAACAGTGGCTGGCCCATGATTCCGGGTTTGATAAACCTGACCTTGTTTTTTGCCATATCTCTCCTGTAAGAAAAGACATTTATATTTTAGTATGATATATGAACAAGTAAAATTTAATATGAAATGATAGATGCCCCATTATATAAAATGTAACGAAAGCTCTAAAACATCAAGAAATATTCAAACATGCAAGACAAAGGTACATAAGCCACATCCATAGATGATAAGTATCAAAATACAAAGTATCAAAATACAGTTCACTAGGTACTATCCAAATAAAGGTGAAGGGAACATAATACAGAAAACTAAATCAAGGTTCTATGTCCGGATCAATATCCGAATCAGATTCACTAGCAAACTCATTATCGCTAGGCTCTTCATCTTCATCTTCGTCTTCATCTTCAGGAAAACTGCTGCTAAGTTATCGGTTCTCTGTCTCTAGAACCACATTACATTGAAAAATCTCAGGATCAACGTCATCTCTAGCGAGCCGAACCTCAACTGAATCATCAATATCAATATTAGGGACAACATTAGTGGTTTCATCCTGTTGGAATACATCAGGTGGCGCATCTTCTAAATCATCTTCCTTCACAGGTATATCCCATATCCCTCGATGTTGGAGCCGTTCTACAACTTTCCAATGGTCACCAAATTTAGTATCATTGACATAGAAGACTTGCTTCACTTGAATTGGTAGGACAAATGGATCATTTTTATACCAATGTCTTCTTACATCAATGCTTGTGAAATGTGCATCTGCTTTAATGAATCTACTTCTACTGGTATTGAACCATTCGCATTGGAAAAGAACTACACGGCGTCCAAACATATAACTCAGCTCCCATACTCTGCATAAGTTCCCATAAAAGGTAACTGTTTTCCCTTCATGGTTGTTCCCTTCCACGGCGACACCACTATTTTGGCTTTTATGATGACTATCCCGGTCTTTAGTGTGAAATCGAACACCGTTGGATATGCAACCTGAATATAGTTTGATAGTCACAAGTGGACCATTGGCTACAGACCACAGGTCATCAGTTGCTTCTTGTGAGCCTTCGTCTCGTAGTTGATTCATCTACAGAACAATGCATGGCAAGCATGTTAATATTCTATATGCACACAACTTAAATTATCAGAAGATAGTTTGTATCTTACGTGTTCTTTGAACCACTTTGGAAATTTCTCTTCTTGTCTCTTCGGGATGTCACATGCACTTTCATTTGCCAATAGTCTTTTGTGTTCTCTATTTACAAACATACAATATATGATGGTTAAAAAGGTCGCATACTAAATATAAGTATAGGTAATATCCAAATTAAGTAATAACATACTCTAGCTATTGTTCCAGCTCAAAACTGTTATTTAAGACAAACCAATGAGCCTTGTCTATTTCCTCCTGTGTAAAATTACTTGCCCTCCTCATTAAGCCAAAAGGACGAACATTTTGAGTGAACACCGCTAACCCCGTTCCACAGACACCACCATCAGCATTTCGTTCTGGGCGATTGAAAGTTGTTTCCATACCACCGAGATACATTGAACAAAAAGTAAGACACTCTTTGACAATGTAAGCCTCAGAAATGGAACCTTCCGGATAGGCTCGATTGGTGACAAATCCCTTTAAGGTACCAAGTAGCCTGTTAATGAATAATATTAAATGATTAAACCTACATCATGTAATATGGACTATTTAAATTTGTGGAGAAAATTACCTTTCAATTGGATACATCCATCGATATTGCACTGGCCCTCCAAGCATGGCCTCATGAGGCAAGTGAATAGCAAGATGAACCATGACATCAAAGAATGCCGGAGGAAAAATCTTTTCCATCTTGCATAATATGAGCACTATCCGATCTGGTAGTTTCTCCAAATCCTTAACTCGTAGTGTTTTTGAGCATATCTCTTGGAAAAAATTCCCCAACTCAGATAATGTGATACATATGTCCTTCGGGAGGTAGCCACGCATCCCAATGGGAAGAAGTCATTGCAAGAGTACATGACAGTCGTGACTTTTCAAGCCCGTCAACTTATCTCCCTTTGTACTCACACATCTTGATATGTTTGCAGCATATCCATCAGGATACTTGATTGACTTTAAGAACTCATAAAATCCATGTCTCTCCTCCAACGATAAAGTGTATGATGCTGGGGGCTTTTCGTAGGACCCATCTGCACGCCTCTTCAAATGCAGTGCTGGCCTTATTTTCAGATCCTCCAAATCTTGACATGCTTTTTCTGTGTCCTTGTTCTTCCCATCTATGCTCAATAGCATTCCAAGCAAAGCCTCACATATATTTTTCTCTATATGCATCACATCAAGGTTGTGTCGAAGCTTGAGTTTCTTCCAATAAGGAAGCTAAAAAAAAATGCTTTGCTTTGTCCAATTTAATACTGGATCTCCTCTTTTTCTTCTGTTGCTTGGATGCTTGCCAAATGGCTTATATGTCCCCTTACATAGTTGTTCCAATATTTGTTCGCCCGTTAAGTCCATGGGCGCCGACCGATGGTCCACCTTACCATCAAAGAGGCGACTCCTTCGCCAAGGATGATCTTTAGGTAACCATCGGCGAGCTCCCACATAACCTAACTTACTTCTCAATCTTTGCGATGATGCATGCTCGTTACAAACTGGGCAAGCCAAGTAACCCTTAGTAGTCCACCCTGACAAATTACCATATGCGGGGAAATCGTTGATTGTCCACATAACAGCTGCATGCATTCGAAAAGTTTGCTCTGCTGAGGCATCATAGGTGGTTGTACCATGTTCCCATAACTCCTTCAATTCGTCAATTAATGGCCTTAAGTAAACATCAATATCTCTCCCCGGTGATATTGGTCCAGGAATAAGCAACGACATCATAGAGTAAGGCTGTTTCATACATTTCCATGGAGGAAGGTTATAAGGCATAAGGATCACAGGCCACAGGCTGTAGGAGTTGCTCATGTTACCAAAGGGATTGAATCCATCAGTAGCTAGTCCTAGCCTCACATTTCGGGCATCTCGAGCAAACTCAGGATATTGTCGATCGAAGTCCTTCCATGCCTCACCATCAGCCGGATGCCTTAGTACCCCATCATCAACTCGTTTCTCTTTATGCCATCTCATATATGTACAAGTTATGCTCGACATAAACAACCTCTGCAACCTAGGGGTCAGCGGAAAATATCGCAAAATCCTATGAGGAATCTTTTTTCCCTTGCCATCATTTGGCTTGTATCTAGATTCCTCACAAACCGGACACTTCTCAAGATCTGCATTCTCCTTCCAAAAAGTGCACAATCATACTTACATGCATGAATGGGCACATAGCCCAAGCCTAGGTCGCGTAAGAATTTCTTTGCTTCATAAATGTTGCCCGGAATATCTTGCTCACTTATAGGTAGAAGTTCCTTTAATAACCCCAATAGCGTATCAAAGGATTTGTTGCTCCACTTATTCAACACCTTCACGTGAAGTAACTTAATGACAAACGATAGTAAAGTAAACTTGCATCCGGGGTATAACTCTTGATGAGCATCCTTCATCAATTTATCAAAGTTCCGCACACTCTCTGTCTCAACATTGTCAGGCAACTCATCTAGTTCCTCATCATTCATGATTGCTGCCGCATAGTAATCATTAACTAAGCGTTCAATATCATCTGGATTCTCATGTTCATCTGCTGCCACTCCATCCCCAACACTTTCTCCACTAGGCTGACAGCTTTCATTTGATACGAATTGATGATTTGCAGGTATAGGTTCCCCATGGTGCACCCAAGTCTTGTAAGAAGGTGCTATCCCATTTTGTATCAAGTGAAACACAACGACAACACTAACATGGCGTTCCACATTCATGCATTTTAAACACGGGCAACGAATCTTATCATCAGAACCGGAACTTGTGACTGCAAAGTCAACAAAATTATGTACCCCATCTCGGTACTCTTTGCTCATTCTATTCTTAATTGTCATCCAACTCTTATCCATATTTGTTCACCTACAAAGTCAAGAATAGTACAGCTTCCGTTGGATAAAAATATTTAGACCAAACTTGGATTTTCAAAGCAATGAAATCATTCAAAAAAAAAATTTGTTCAGATGGTACAATCTTATAATGAATACATAACAACCAATGGATTTTTTAAAAGTAAAGAGAATTTTTACTAAAACAGATGCCTTTAATGCAAATAAATAAATAGTGAGTCATTTAGATACAGCCATTCTATTATGAATAGAAACATTCAATTATGAATAGAAAATCTTTTGTTGAAGAAAGATCTTTGAGGCTTGAGGTTAACAAAAATAAAAGAAAAAGGAAAAAATCTGATTCTTTTTTATGTTTTTTTCAAGATGACATTCCTATTTAGTATATAGAAAAATCCATGGTAATTTTGTGTACTAGTTGAAGGTGTTGATATCTTTAATTTAAAATGGGAACTGGTTCTTGTACTTTCATTTGGTTTTTTTTTTTTTGCTCTATTTTTCAGTTACATGGAATTGGATGTTTATGATTTTTTCTTTGGATTTCAGCATTTCTGCAGTTGAAATGAAAATGGGTTTATTATAATTCTCTGAATTTATTTTCTTTGAATTTATTGTTTTATGTGGTATGGATAAATGGGTTTCTGTATGTGTTTTCTTTGGGTTCAATGAGTGATCGATGGTCATATGGAAAACTGGAAATTAAATTTCTTCTCAAATATATGGGGACACGACCTCCAAGCCCTCATAGCTCGTGTGCCTGAGATATTAGATAGTGAGGATACTAGTATTATTATCATTTGTTTTGGTACTACAAGTTATTTATCTTTCTGGTGAGTCATGTTGGTGAGTCATGTTAGTCATCTCGACAAAGGAGTTTCAATGGACAAACTTTGCTCATGTTGAAAATCTTGGTCCATTGGAAACATTTACTGGGCTTTGAGAAAAAAAAAAAAAAAAACAAAGGTAGAAAAGAAAGAAAAATGTGCAAATGGGTATGGGATTCATAAGCTAGTCAATAACATGACAGGCTTGATGACAATTTTACACTAATTATGGATAAATCCGAATGTTGTGTTAGTGCTAATGACAATCCTTACACTAATTGCTCTTATGGGTCTTTTGATGCAATCACTGAAGCTTTATACCATCTATCTGGGATCACGGATGCACGCTCTTTTTTCCTTAAAAATAAATATATATCTCTCTCTTGCATAATCAAGGACTTGAATTTTGTGTTAACCTCAATTCTCTGAGAAATGAAAAGTTCCACAGATACTAGCAAACAACCTTGAGTTTTATGTTTCTTCATATAGTGACTAAACCCGTGATACAGCTATGCAAACCTCTCATCCTATCTATTGATAATCAAGACTTAAGAACCTAGTTTCATAAGATCACAAGAGTATTTATCGCTTGAGATGATAGTGGCATGAGATGATGAAAGAGAGATGATGTATCGGATCGAGAGAGAGTGGAAAACAAAGAGAGAGAGTCAGAGAGAGAGAGTCAGAGAGAGGGGAAGAGAAGTAGAGAACCTGACGGAGATGGGTGTTGTGAGGGAAGAGGGTGCTGCGTGGAGCCGTGGAAACGGCGTGCGGGAGGGAGAAGGGCGGCGAGTCGGTGTGCCTCCTCCTGCTCCCGGACGGCTGGACGCCGGGACCTCCTCTGGGCTCTGGCAGTGGCCGGCGTGGAGAGTGGAGACGGCGAGTCGGCGAGGGCGTGGAGAGTGGAGACGGCGAGGGCGGCGAGGGCGGCGAGGCCGTGCGCCGTGTGAGACTGCGAGATGCGTCTGGGAGAAAGATAGAACAGAGAGGAATCGAGAGGAAGGTCAAGACTCATAAGAGGAGATGCCCTAGTTTTAAAATTTCTTTTATTTTAATATTTTTAGAGAGACAGTTTTAGCCTTTTAGGGATTAAGAGATGGAAAGGGGAAAAAGGGCTTGGAGAGGGAAAACGTGGCTGTGGAGGCGGGAGAGGGTAAAAATTAGGCCATTGCATTGGTGACAAAAAATTTTTGCCACCAAATCTATTGGATCTTTTGGTGACAAATTTTTTTGTCACCAAATCTCCTCTCTATTTGGCACCTAAGCTAAAGACTTTTCGTGACAAGCAAAAAAATTTTTTGTCACCGTTGTGTGCATTCCGTGACAACATTGATTTTTTGTCACCAAAGGGTGTCACCAATAGTGCATTTTGTTGTAGTGATAATCTGGTAAATCCAGGTCGATCCACAGGGAGCAATGCTTTTCAAGAAACCTTCCAACTTTGACCTATCCTAAATAAACACTAAATCTGGCCTAAATTAAATTAGATAACTAAATACAAAAAGCTTGATTACAATGCTTTCAAAAAAAAAATAAAGGAACTATTGTAATAAAGGAAACCTAATCTAAACAATCCTAAAATATCTAAAAACCTGCAAAAGAACACACAAATCAAACGACCAGTTTAATATAAAAAAAATTAAAACAAAACTTCCTAAATTAGATCTTACTTACCAAAATCAATTTTTATGCAAATATGAATGATCTATAATGCCCTAAATGCTAACAATGCAATTTTATGCAAGTTTCTAACTATATGATGCATGTTGTAAAAAAAATTCTAAGTATGAAAACTGTTGCGCAGCCCTGTTTTCACTGGACTGTACGACATAACTAAGTTAGTGTGAACCTAAATCTAATGGATGGAATCAATAGCCTGATGATGCATGAAAACAACAAAAAAAGAAAAACCGAAAAAGGACTTAAAACAAAAAAGATATGATCACCTAAATATGCCTACTTGAACTGTTTTATTGCTGAAATCTGAACGCAGGCTTACCAACTACCCCTGTTTGAGCCTCTGGTTGACATGGTTCCCGAGGTTATGTTTGGCTGAAATTCTGGGGTTTCAAAGTCCAATTACCATACTTTAAATCTGCTATTTTATGGACAAAAATATTAACGTTTACCTGGTTTTTAAATCATGCACTTTTGTAACCAAGTTGGGTTAATTCTGCTGAAATGTGCAGGATTTTTCACTACTCACTTATCACATCCGAATTTAGTGTGTCTAATCAGTTGATAATCTTGTGATTTCAGCAACAAAAACTTGTTCTAATGCAATTTCTAAATATGAAGTATACACAAAGACACTTTCTAACCATATATCATGCAAATAACAAGAATAGAAAGTTTCTACTAAACATAGAAAGATGCAAGTTGAGTTTTTAAATCTAGAATTTGTAAATAGAACAAAAAAAAATAAGAATATTAACTTGAAAATAACAACAAAAAGGGTGGAAAGAAAATAAAAAGCGAAAAAGTAGTACCAAAGATCTAGAATCTAGACAATCCTACAAGTATTGACAATGCGATGATAATGTCCTCTCTTCTCAAAGTAGGAAAAAAAATTATGCAAGTAACTTTTTTGATGTCTCTCGACTTTTGATATTTTTATTTTATTTTCAAACCCTTGATCTAATCATGTGAAATATTGTCTCCAATCAAAACACATAAAAGAACTAAGATAAGAAAATTAAATCACTTACATAGAAAGTTGCAAAATCAATCCAAGTAGTGTCTTTTTTTCTTGATCTTGAAATACAAAAAAAATTAAGATTCTTCTCTCTTCATCATTCTCTCAACATGATCTCTCAACCTATGTCTAAAGAATTAGGAGGAAAGAAGAAGAAGAAAGGGACTTAGAGAGAAAGGTGGATGGGAGTGGAATAGAGAGAGGAAGAGTCTCCTTGGTTGCTACCAAAAGCCTTGGACCAAGTGATGGCTTCAAGCCCCTTTGGCTAGACCCTCTTTTATAATCTCTTATGTCCCTTTGTTTGGTAACACACCTCCTCCATCTTGGCTTAAATTCAAACTTCAATTGATTTCTTGTCCTTGTGATCCAATTTTTTCCATCTTGGGTTCCTCAAAAGATCTTCTTGATTTCCTTCTTGATTTCCTTCTTGATTTTTGTCTCCTCCTTGATTAGATTTCTTCTTCCACAAGTTTGACTTTGTGGAGATCTCCTTCCAATGCAAAACTTGCCATCCACCCACGTTTTTTTTTCATATATGCCATAATATATAATTCCAAGGGGACTTAACTCCTTTGTATTAGGTGGAAGCTTCTTTAAAAACTCTTTCACAACCAAGACACATTCATCTAACCATCATGGTCCCACTAATCATGTAAATCTTCATGGGATAGGGTCCCATGTTGTTGATTTTTTTTCCTACAAATTGAAAGAAATTAATTAATTACATATAATAAAAATAAACATGAATTATGCATGGGACCCTACATGCCTAATGATGCACCAAAATGACAAACTTTCCAAAAAAATAGCACATGGTGCCAAAAATAACAAGTATGCATTGATGAAGCCAAAAAATTAATTTTGGGGTGATGAATGAGATGAAAAATCCTAATTTCACAAAAATCATGCAATTCAATGAATTTTGACCAATTTTGACCATTTTCCCAAAAATATCCCGAAATACATGTAATCATGAAATTAAGTGCAATTCTATGCAATTAGACCTAATTAAGTCCACAAGTGCTCATGAAATGATGACCTAATGACCTAATTTTGTGGACTTATCATTAGATGAAACGAGGTTTAGTATGTTCGTTGCAGTTTCCAAAACATATCCCAAAAAGAATATAGGTAATCTTAAGAAAATTACCGTAGACCTAATCATATCTAAAAGAGTCTAGTTTCTTATTTCTGCTACTCCGTTCTATTGAGGCACACCAGGAGCAGACTGTTGGGATTGAATCCCATTTTCTAATAAGTATCCCATAAATCAGCGGAGAGATATTCGTCTCCTCGATCTGATCGAAGATTATTTATACTTTTACCTAAATGCTTTTCCGCTTCCTCTCGAAACTCTTCAAACTTTTCAAAAGCCTCGGACTTGCGGTGCATAAGGTATATGTATCCATATCTTAAGTAATCATCGGTGAAAGTGATGAAGTACTCAAATCTTCCTCTCGCTCTAATATTTATGGGTCCATACACATTAGTATACACTAACTCCAATAAATCCTTTGCCCCACTGCCCTTTGATAAAAATGGTCTTTTGGTAATTTTGCCTTCCAAACAGGATTTACAGACATGCATTGGTTCTACCACCAAAAAAGGCAAGATACCATCTTTCACTAGTCTGTCAATCCTATTTAGGTTTATATGACCTAGCCTCTTAGGTGTCAAAGTTTTGTTGGATTAAATGAAGGTGATTTCCTCTTTAATGATGGTCTATTATTAATCTCAGTGTCATGTGTCTCATACATTGTGGGAGGGAGTCAACAAATAAAGGCCATTGATTACCTTTCCAGAACATATAAAGAATATTGTTCCTCTTTATGACAAATTCAGTACCAAAAGTAATAGAATAACTCTTATTCACCATACTAGAATCCGAAATAAGATTCCGTCTTAAAGGCAGTACAAATAATATATCTGACAAAATCAACTTAATATATGAAAATAACAAAGTTACTACTCCCACTGACACTGCTTTCTGCCTTGGCTTCCGATCCCAGGTTAACAATGATTTTTCCTCCACTAAGCCTACTGGTTTTCCGGAACTCCTACAACGTATTACATGTGTGATTAGTTGCACCGGAGTGAATATACAAGGATTCTAAAGTACTAGCTGCAAAATTAACTTCAGAAATAAGTGATTCAATCATACCTGAGGTCCTTTTCTTAGACATAAGATCAGGACAATTCCTTTTCCAATGTCCTGTCATACCACAGTGGAAACACTTTCTCTTTGCTCCCGTACCTTTAGCTTTGGCCACACCACCAGTAGAACCATTCTCCACCGTAGGACCCTTGGGGACTGATTTCTTTTTGCCTTTCCAGCCTTTGCCTTTCGGCTTGGACCTGGCAAATGACTTTTTTGTCATTAGGGCTTTTATCTTCTACATGATTTCCTCAGTTGCTACCAGCTGGCTCGACAGCTCAGCTAAGGTCATATTCATTTCATTCATATTATAATTAATCTTGAAATGGTTGAATAAATCTGGTAGTGACTGAAAAATCATGTCGACCTGCGATTCTGCATCAATCGTAGCACCCAGTGCATCTAACTCATTCAATAAATTTATCATAATCAGCATATGGTCCTGTAATGGGCTTCCTCACCCATCTTAGTGTTTATCAGCACTTTCATGGCAGCCTGCCTAGCAGGCCTGACCTAGTCCGCAAACATCTCTTTTAAGTTTGATATAATATCGGATGCAGTCTTGTAGGATTGATGTTGCTGTTGTAAAACACTAGACATGGATGCCTACATATAGCACCTGGCCAGCTCATCGTCTATGGTCCAGTTGGTGTAATGTCTTTCTGGTCCTGTGGTGCATCTGGCTCAAGCTCCTCAGGGAAGGGTATGGTAAGGACATATTTGCATCATGAAGCTGTCAGGATTAAATCCAGGTTACTTTTCCAGTCTACATAGTTGGATCATTCCAACTTATTCTAGTTGAGGATTTGAAAGTATTTGAATTCATGCTGAATAAACTGTAGCACATAACCATACATTCAATAAAAGAATATAAATGACATTAGGGTTTAGTATTCTACCAAATTCATGCGGCAATCCTCATAATAACTAAATTCAAAATACATCGGAATTCCAATCCCCTAAGGCATGCCTCCTTGGGGAGTGCAAATGTCACTTAGATTGGTGTGGATCAAAGTTTGTCAAAATTAGGATTAAGAATAACTATCCATGATCCCCATCATTCATTATCATCTAGGTATCTCATATCAAATAATGTATGACTCCCGATTACCTTTGGTTTCTAAAATACATGAGGCAAAATCCTTGGGGATACTACATCACTATTTTAGTTAAGTGTGACCCACCAACTAGCATTGCATGACAACTATTTTGAGCAGCTCCTCCTTAGGGAGTGGGCCCCCACCACGTCTATCCAAGGGAGATCCATATCTAGTAACCAGACAAATAAAAGCCCTCCGTAGGGAACGACCATACTCTTGATGGTGCGAGGCTAATACTTTCCTTACAATGGACCTATGGTGGAAAACTATGGGGATTTCTCAATTTAAATCCCTGCTCCCACTTAATATTTTAGAATTGAGGATTTCCTTTCAAGGTATTAGGGCCCACATATATATATGAACATCAAATCATCTCATGATATGACTAATGATTGGTTCCAAGTCAAGTTATATTTAAGGAAAGTCAAGTTTCTAAAATTAGTGTTACCAATGTGTCTATCTCATGGGTCATCAACACTAATTAGAACTCTTTCCAAAAATTAATTTGAATTGACCAATTTTGGTAACTTGCTATGTTTGGATTAGATTTGGAAACATTCTCTAATAAGCATTCATCCATAAATAGAAAATGCTAAAAATAGAAACTAGTCCTCTCCTCCACATGGCCCAAGCGGAATAGACTTCTTGGACTTCTAGACTTTCCAAAACTTTAGAATTCCTCAAACTCTTTGGGAAATTCCAAAACACTTTTGGTAATCTTCAAACTCTTTAAAAAGGAGTCCAACTTCACTTTTATTCTTTGTCTCGGACATCGCCAAAATTTACAAATTTAGAATATTACATAAATTCCTATGTCTCAACGATGAGACTTACATGGTAATCTAAACATGGAAATAAAAGGGTTATAGGGAAATTCACAACATGCAAGGAAGTAGATTTTACCTTTGGAGCTCGGTTGTGCTCTAATGGAGAATTTGCTTCTTTCTTTAATGATGAACTATTTCACGAATCAAATTAGACTCTCCAAGACCTAATCGTCTTCCATGCCATGGCCCGTATCAGATTCTCTTTTCTCAAGAAGGGTGGGGTCTCCAAGAGAAAGTAACTAGAAACTCTACAGAAGAACGAGAAGAGAACTAAAAGAGGGAGAAGAGGAAGGGTGTGCAACTCTTCCACAAAGGGCTGGACGTCCAAGGCTTGGGCATGAATCCCTATGTAGAACAACAACATGGACATCCATGGCTTTGTCTCCTCTATTTATAGCTATCAAGCCATCTCCTCTTTCTAATTGAAATAGAAGTCTCACTTCTCTAACAATTAATAACTCTCTTCTTTCTAATTTAAATGGAAGTCTCACTTCCATTATAATTAATAACTATCTCTTTTCTAATTAAAATAGAAGTCTCACTTCTATTAATAATTAGTAACTTACTATTACCACTATTAGAAGTCGCATTTCAAATAGAAATAGTAACTTTCCTTTTATAGTTCAACTAAAAATAGTACCTTTCTAATAATTGGGCTAGCATGGAGAACACTAGGGATTTCATAGAAAGCTGACTCTAACTGGGACACGCGACCCCACATCTCATGTACAATCCGGGCCCACAGTTATTTGCAAATAACTCCACTATATAAATGTAATTGAACTCCAGTCTTAGGAGTAAGTTATATAGAAGACCCTAAACTTCCCTATGACCACAAGTAGGTCCCTCTATCTATATCCATGGATCAATTGGACATGTCCACCAAATTGGATCCATATCTTATTATCCTTGAGCCCCAATTAATTATAATGATTATCGGTACCTATCCAATTAACTCTTAATCGGAATGAGTGCGCACTTACCAATGATAAATCCTTTAATTAGCACAAGAGGATAATTAGGATAGATTCTACTTTATCTATTAAATGTTCCCACAGCTCTACTACTACGTACCCAAACCACCGAGGTATTGCCCTACAGTTGGCCTCACCCATTGGTGACTCAAAGCAAATGAATAGATAGAACTTGAGTTCATTAATGTCTTAGGATTGAGAGTCTATTGCTAGGAAATTATGAGAGCAAACCTTAAAGTAAAGACAATATTCATAAGGTGCTTCTCATGGTCCTTCAATATATCCAATGTACCAGCACTATGATCAAGAATCTTACATTCTGATGATCGAGACAAATCACTATCTCATAGTGATCAAAGTACTGCAACCTTGTCAGATGAGATGTCCAATCTCATCACTGGTTGTGAAGATATTCAAGTATAAGATTTGTTATACATGTCTTCCGTATGTGGATCTCATCCATACACATGTATTACATCTTATATACTTATGGACCCCCGTTCATTTTATGAACCATCATGTCATTCGTATCGGTTATGTGCATGAATATATTGATAAATAAAGAAATTAATGAATTTATTATATAATCTACCGATTAATTTCATATAAACTAACATAATTTACATCAGCGATCAATGAGGACAACTCATCTTTGCTTGCTTGTAATAGTTGCGCGACTTCATTGTCAAATAGTACAACATTTACAGAGTCCGTGTGATCAGTCAATGCTAGTCGCATGATGTACCTTTAGAAAGAAGCTATATGTTTAGGCAAATGCATTACGAGTGTTTTTTTATTCAAAATATTATTTATCCTATTAATATTGTAGAAATACCTTGAATAAGTTTCAGTGCTTGGGAGGTTGCAACCTGGGTAATAATTATTTTCGTCACTTTTCTGGGTCTTCTTTCCACATCTGATACATGCTAAGTACCAGATTCTTTAATCAAGTTGTGATATGGAAATGGTTGCCTTTATTCCCACTACGACATTCTAATAGAAGAAGAAGAAAATAGTTCCAAACATGATTGGAATTTTATTCCAATTACATTAAAGAAGATATATGCTCTTGCACCTTATCGATGTGTGTGAATATGGCCTAAGGGATTCCCACTCTGCAATTGTTGCCCTCTTATCATTTGAATCTGTTGTAGAGTGAAGTTCTTTATTGTCAGCATACCTATAAATGAAGCAATCGATAACAAAATTTAGGAAGTTTCAAGAGATGATCGATGTGAAGTGAATGGAATGATAGAGAAATATAATTTAATAAAATACCATTTGCGAAGGTGCTTAGCTTCGTCAATGTCCGAGTCGAATATTGACTTTGTTGAATAAGACGACGATAGGTACAAAATCTTTCTTTAATCTTGGATTACATTGTTAGACGTTGTAAATGAATTCAAATTGAATGATAAAAATAAAATGTAATTTAGTTACCATTAAATTCACGAACCATCATTGATGTAGCAATAAGGTCCTTTTCAATAGTTGCTGGTCTCGATAGTTGTCCTTATAAGACGATATGATTCTCCCCCCAGTGTCATTAGAATGCTTTTAGCCCTTTTTTATTTGTAAAATATTATGTGTTAGAAGTTTGTCAATTTAAATTATAGGCTTTTTTTATAAGTTGATGCAAGAAAATGTTATGAATGTGTACTTCACATCAAGAAGGGCGACATCCAATTTTTGAGTCAATTGTATTGTCCCTTTTTCTTATTGTAGAGACTCCGCTGACATTAACCACTATACCGACGACATCTACTCAATTATGTGAAAAGAATGATATTATGAAGAGATATTCTTTACATTATTGTATATATATTTGCATAATATCGTATAGATGTATGTGATATTTTCTTTGTTGAGGAGAAACTTAACGTAAGTAATTTCTAGATGCGTACCTATCAATTGTTCGATTTTGTTCACTAATTGTGGCAATTGATAAAAGTTTTTAAAATGAAATCGGTCTAAAGGTATGTCATTGCAATCTTCAATTATCTCTTATACCCTCGAATCTTGCCTAAGGCACAAATATTGGAAGTCACCAGGCACAATTCTCTGTCTTTGAAGTGTCCACCTCCTTCGCTTGTTTGATGTAGATTGTTGTGCCTTCCCTTAGGGCCTGTTTGGATAAATGAAGAGTGGAGTGAAATGAAGTGGATTTTACATGTAGAATGGAGTGAAGAGAAGTAGGTTGAAGTTAAAATATAATACTTCACTTCACTCCATTTGGATGCTTATTTTGAAGTTAAAGTTTTCTTTGGGTTGTTTGATTGAGGAATTAGGTTTTTGTTAGTGAAATGGAATAGAATTTTTCCATGTGGCAAGACATTGAAATTTTTTCTTGGATCCTATTCTATGATTGTAACATCAAACTTTTTCAACATCAAACTGATTCTACAAATGAGGTAAAAAAAAGAGTAACAAAGGCCTTTTATTCTGAATTACTTTCTCTCAACCAAGCACAGAAGTATAAGATGGAAGCATTCACAAAAGCACACAGCCCAAATTTATCACCACATAGGCACAAAAGCGCACAGCCCAAATTTATCACCACATAGGACAATTTTCTTCTAAATATTCGTATAGATTTCTGAACCAAATGGACCCTTCTTATAATGCACAGAAAATGAAACCCATGCAAAATTACCAATGAAAGCCTCGGCTGTTCCAGTTAGATTTTTGCACCATTCAACTGGTAGATACTAGAAAGTAGAGATGGAAAAATAAGGCAGAATAGACACTTCTTTTGAGATGCGTCTCATATAAATTATATTGAAAAGTCCAAATGGGTGTCTAATAAGCAGCTGCTGCAACCTGATTTTCAAAACCTTTGGATTCGGAAAAAATGTCACTGTGATCCAGAAAGGTGGCAGAATCCAGAAATTGCAGTTTTCTTAGTGAAAGATTGAAAATGCAAACAGACAAATATTGCATATATGCTTCATCATATCACGTCAAAATCAAAACATGATAACTCGATGTTTAAATTAATTGTGTGCAACAGTGTGCAAGAACAAAACAACTTGCTCCTCCACTTTCACTCCACGAGTGTCTTGCAAAAGCCCTCTATTTCTCAAATGACCGCATAGTAGATCAAAACAAACTTTGTTCATTCTCAACTGGCTTATGCAGTGGGCTTCTTGGCCTCTCGTCAAGGTAGATATATAAAGTTCTCGATCTCTTTCTGTATCTTGTCTTTCTATTGGGTTTCGAAGCATTGCATAGTATGCAACTGCTGTAGTCATCTGGTTCAGCCATATTTCCACAGCAGCAGTTGCTGCCCCAAGGATGGCAACATTTCTATGGCTAAGAACCTCTTCCTCCTCTCCACGATTCGAAGTTAACCCATCCATCTATATTAAAAGGCAAGCAAAAGCAACTAATAGTGTCAATAAGCATGATCTGATCTAAGGGTGCTCACACAAGTCTAATTAGGCCACGACCATGTTAGAATGATCATGGGTCCCACAGAAGATAATTCAATCATTTTTTTTGGGAGAGGTTAGTGACTTGGCCAATGAAAGCCCCAAAGAACAAAAGTTGGATAGTGACCAGTCCCAGCTGGAAGCCTATAGAAAAGTAAAAATGGCTTAGGGAGATGAGACATAATTTATAATGGCCTATGTGCACTTCCAAAGCCTCGGTTGCCTTTTTCTCTGAAAGAGCAGGGTAGTATAATTAGTTTTTATGCCTCTTTGATTTCACACCCATAAGCCATAACATGGTAAATAGCTAAAGCAGGGCCGAGGTATATACAGGAACACATGAAAGCTCTTCAGAGAGCACATGTTCCTTCCCACAAGCAAACCTGAAATATCATCCCATCCAAAAACACTTTTGTACATCCCTACCAAGAGAGTCGATGTGTAGACATTATTACATACACACATATTCACATATAAATGTGATTTAACAGAGTATGTGCTTAGAATATAAGTCCAAGTATGCTCACTTTATGTATGCATGTCTAAGAAACTGAGTTTTTGGCTCCTGTTTTGACCCAAAAAAAAAATACAAGAATAATAAAAATAAAATTTAGCTCCTGTAATAGCAGCTGATGTTGAAGTTGTGGTTGAGAATCGTGATGATGCTGCAGAAGAGAACAGTGGCATTGTAGTAGAACCATGATGCATTTGCCATTACGAATTAAAGTATGTCGGTGGAACAACTTAAACCCTCTTCTCTGTCATTCTTTCCTACAATGGTATTTGGCAATGTTATCTACTTGTAGGACCACACTACAAGCAAGATTTGATCTCTTCCTACTTCCCACCATTTTGTAATTAATTTGATATAAAAAATAGAGATAAATTTTTTATCTACTCAATGAATGAGGTCCATGATTTGGACAGACTCCTTGATGGAAAATCTAACACATGGGTCTATGTTAGACATGTGGCTTGTGCAGTAGTGCATGCCGCTAAAATTCATAAAATCACAATCTCACCCTCGTGTTTGAGATGATTTAAGAGTCTAATCCCATGAGGATGTAGAGAATCAGTCAGGCAGTTAGGATTGGATAAGGAAACATTTAATCACCTATAAATATGGATGAAAAACCTAGATTAAATAATCAAATACTAAAAGAGACAAGTGAGCCAAGCGGAAGTACACCTTAGCCAAGTTTAACAAATTGAACAAATGAAGTGAGCCAACAGAGTTGGTGGATATATCGCTTGCACTCTGCAGGTCTGTTTGGTAAGGGTTCCTTTTGTGAGACGGTTTGATAAGAATAGATTAGAAGGCCGCATGGCATGGCTGTCCAATGTCAATGGCTCCTCTCTTTTTTTCAGGACCCTGTTGCAGTTTATCTAAGATAATTTGAGGACAGATGACCAAAACAAATCTAAGAACATAAATGCTCCATATCCAATGCTAACACAAAACAAATCTCATACAACCGTACGTAGGGACTTCTTTTCCTTCAAAGACTTTCTTATTCCTCTCTCTGCGAACTTTGCACAAAAAGGGAAAATAAAAGACCATCTTCTAAAGCAATGTAACTTTGTTTTTTATAAAGGTAACTTAAATTTCATTAAAAGAAGCCATACAAGACAAGAAGAATATCCTGAACAACTACAAGAGCAAAAATTTTGAAACTTCTCAAGGAAATATAAGACATTCTAAAGATCATAAGAGACAAGATTGTATCATTGTAGCTAAAGCTTCCTTAGACCAAAATTTAGACAAGTTCTAGTAAATCATTCTAGGATTCCAGCATTTGTAGTTTCTAATTTCATTTTATCATCTTGAACTGTTGGTTTTCATCTTTCTTTTTAATCTAATGGAAATGTGTTTTTTTATTGAGTTGGATCAAAGAAAATATCCCCATATCTGTGTCCCCATGAACTAAAATCTTGTCTAGAACTGTGATTATTACTATTATTATTTTCTTTTGGGGTGCAACCTGCTATTGCAAATTCTCGATAAAAAATGTATCAATAATGTCACGTGGGTGACAATCTAGATGTAAAATCCAGAGTATTTGCAAGCTGCAGGATTTGATTTTACCAAATATGCGATACTAAATTATTCAGCTTGATGTTGGATACTTCAATATTGCGGGGTTTGTGCAGTCTGAACTTGCACTCAAACATGGAATGGATCATTAATGTATAGTGTTTTTATTGCTTTTTTATTTTATCCGGAATAATTGTTTTGTTTCCTATCACAGATGCCATCATGGAAAATACCATTAATCCAGAAAACCCTAAATTGAAATCCCTCACAATAATGAGATCGAAAAACCCACTAAAAGCCCCAAGAATTCTCGATTTTTCGTGATTGGGAGAAGCTATGTTCTAAAAAACAAACACCCCAAACTGGAAACCCAGTCGACAAAAGCCCCCCAAACAAAGTGAGGAAAATATTCTCCCCCAAAAACAAAACCCAGATTGAAACCCACCCAAACGATTCAAAAGACCCCAATTTTTTTGGGTTTTCCAAGAAAAGCACAATCAAGAGGATTTCTGACTAGAAAAAAAGAAACCCAACATTTACCCACTTGAGGATTCCATGGAAAAACATCATCTTTTTGAAGAAAAAATGGAAAGGATGGAGATGAGATTAGATTGGAGAGAAAGGCAATAGCATAGATTATAGATAGTACCTGGCAATGAGAATTGATGCATTCCAAAAGACAAATTCACATGAGGAGAGAGAGATGGAGATGCATTCCAAAAGACAAACTCACCTGAAGCTGAAGTTGTGGATCGAGATGAATCGGCAAACCCTATATCAAGATCGAGATGAAAATGTTGCAGGAAAGGAGAACGTTGCAGGAGTAAATCGATCGGCAAACCTTAGATCGAGATTGAGATGAAAATGTTGCAGGAGAGGAGAACGTTGCAGGAGTAAATCGAGAGGAGAGGAGAGGAGAGCTGAGGAGTTAAGGAGCAAAATCGAATTTTACGCTGGGAAACCGAAGTGTTTTGCGATGAAGTGAAATGGGAGCCACGTGGGCCGACAAGTCTACTTCATCTGTCGGGCCAGGCCGATCCAAACACTTATAAGTTGAAATTTTATACCGTTATAGCTCACTTAACTTCACTTCATTTCATTGCTGGGCTATCCAAACAGGCCCTAAGGATACCGAGATTATATTAGCCCTGGTGAAATTGCCGGCTAATCATGCCTCATGCTCGGCCACGTGCACCTCGGTGATTATACTAGGGCGCCAACTAACATCAAGCTCATTGCCAACCTCGTTCATACCCGACCTCGGCAGTCTACTTCGGCCTCGGTCACGCATCTCGGTTACAACGCCAGCATGCTTGCCGAGACGATTGCTAACAGACAAAGTCCTTTGGAGATTTAGCCACGTCATGAGATGTATGATGGAATACGGGCACGCGTAGATGAGTTTGAGAAGACATCTCAGCCGCCCAAGATCTCTGACTGATCAACATCCAGCTGCTATGTCTCTATCAAGACGAGGCTCCAGGCGAGATCCGATGAGACTACCGCCGAAACGCCCAAACAGGGTAAGGCCTGATTAGATCCTCATTTAATGAATTGTGGGCCGATTGGACCACCATTTAATGAGAAGTGGGCCCAATCGGACTGTCATTTATTGAATGGCGGGCGGAATAGACTTTCATTTAAGGGAATGTGGGCTGATAGGATTGTACTTCCCATGTACAAATAAAATCAGTGGGTCCCATTGTCCTCTTCCATAGAGACTTCCTCTATAAATAGAGAAGCTCTCTCCCAACCAAGGTAACGAACACAATACTCTTGAGCCTTTACTCTGCCTTTCTTCTTCCTCCATCCTACCGTTGAGTTCCTAAACTGACTTAGGCATCGGAGGGCCTTGCGCTGCCTACAGTCAGGGTCTCTGACGTTGCCCCTTCTCTGTTCCCTTTCCCCCTTTTAGGTTCCAGGCATGCATTCCGTACTCATCAAGGAGTCTCCAGGGCATTCTAATCCCTTCTAATCAAGTCCGTGATTTTTAGGCACTCACAGTTATATTAATGACCACTTAGTTTCATCATAGGATAAATGATCCATGGGCAACAACCTTACCTAGCCTAACTTCGCTTCTCCGATAGCTAAACAGGAGCTCTCGGCGGTGACAGCGTCGGAGACACCAAATCTTCGATCAGAGCATACGGATAGTCTCAAAGTACATCCAAAAGGCTCCACGTCAGTTCCAAGTCAAACCGACAACGTTTGACCCTACATCAACCCTCGAACAGCTAAATCAAGCCTCTCAGCGGCGAGAACCACCACAGCCATCACTCATCAGACAAAGCACATGGCTGGCTTCAAGATGCATACAAAAGGCTACAAGTCAAGTTTCAGGTCATTTCGACAACATTTGACCAGACTTTGACTCTTAGAAGCCAAAACAGGCCTCTCGACGGCGAAGCCCCCTGAGACCATGGTTTCCAAGATAGAGCCTGTGGATCATCTCAAAATGACTCCAATAGGGTCCCTGTCAAATTTCAAGTCAATCGGACATCGGTTGACAACACATCAAGCTGCGACATCTTCCTCGCGACGAAATCAAGTTTACTGGCGACAGGACCCCATACAGCTTCAAAACTCAAAGAAAAGCCTATGGTTGGTCTTATTTATTGCTCAGGAGGCTTTATCTCAAATTTCAGGTCATTCCGACATCATTTGACCCAGTCTCAACTTCTGACGGAAAATCAGCACGTCTACGCTACAAAGTCTTCAACTATCCCGGAAAATTGAAAACTTTGCACTCCAAAATGCAAGAATTATTGTCAAGTTTTCTACAGGAAAATTAGGCCAACAAATGTATAAAAACGTTAAGAAAAATACAGAAGAAAAAAGAATCCGAAAAGACCTTGAAACGGTCGCAAAACAGGACAAAAGGGGAAAATTTCCCCCCAGGGTCGCCGACGACCATGGAACTCCGGGTCTCCGGATTCCCCCCCGGGAGGCCCGTTTTCCCTCTTTTTTCGCGTTTCGAAGCGTCCAACTCCTGTGGCTTTCTAAAAAACAATACTTTTGAGGCACCGAATCCTTCAACATCCGTCAAAATCACGGGTCCGTCTTCAAGAGTATCAAAATCAACATTGATCGCCAACCGGTCAACCAAAAAAGTGTGATTTCTACCCGATCGATTGAGAAATCAACAGGACAAATGGCACCGACCCGCTATTGGCAATCAGTTCATGAAGCTACATAGTCATCCGATGTTAATCTACATGAAGATCCATCGATGATCATCGCCAACAGAACCCCAAAAGATGCAGCACGGCCCGCAACTCTTCAACTGCTCGGCGACCACTTAATGCAGTTAATTGACTAGCTTTATTGCAGTCATTAATTCGTTATTTTGGATGGCCCAATCAAAAGCAAGCATTTGGGAGTTACAAATCAAGAGATTCATGGCATTTAAACCGTGAAACTCCTCCCATCAAGGTGCTTAAAGGCGATTAAATGCCTTAAATCTCCATCGGCCAATCAGAAGCCAAGGTCCAGGAGTTACGAAATAAAGAATTAGACCTTGCCACTCCTCCTTTCATGCGGCTTAAATGTGATTAAAGCCCATAAACCCTCCTAAATGGCTACCAAGAGCCTATAAATAGGAGAGCTTTCCAAGAAGAATGGGCATTAGAAATCCAGAAGAATACAGACAGAAAATCTGAGAGAAAGAAAAAGAGAGAAAACTCTGCGAAAGTTTTACACCGACTACCGCTACAAGGTGATGAAAGTCCTTTGGTGGTACCCCCCCCCCCAAGGTCCTTGCCTTCTCATTCTGCCTCTAATGACTTAGACATGGCTTTTCAGCCCATCTACTTAGCTTTTTATTGAACATAGGACCACCTCTTGGTCTTTGTCCTCTAAAAATCCGAGGGTATGGCCAAGCCAAGCGAATCAAGAGCATCGTCTGTTCTCATCTGCATCGATGATGGTGAAGTCCACAAATGGCTTGCGACCATCAATCTGAACGAGTCCCCCACAATCTCCTGAGAAGTTAGATCCTCCTTTTTCTTTTTTTCATTGTATTTTGTATTTTTCTAAAAGAGACAAAAATCACAACTCTTGTCTTTCATTATTGATAAGAATTATAAATCGGCTATAAACGTCAAATCGACTATAAATGCCAAAATCGGCTATAAACGCCAAAAATCGTCTATAAATGCCAAAAGATTGGCTATAAATGCCAAAAAATCACCTTTTATGGCAAATCAAGAAAATGTCTCTTTTGTTAAATATATGTGCAATGGAAAACTTGAAAGAAGTTGATTTCCTTTTTACTTGCGAAGGTCGATCTCCGGATCACCACTTGCAATTCTAAGTAAAATAGAAAATCTGGCACACCCACACAAAAAAATGTTGATACACGCCTTTGCCCTCTGGCCGCGAAAGGGTCGGATCAAACGGACTCTCACGTCCGCCGACCTCGGTAGCACCGAGCAAAAGCGCGGTCCATCATTGTCCCTTGCTACGACGCTGACTCCTCTTCCTCTTGCCTCTGCGGGTTGGTTTTCCAGAAGAACCTACCCCACTGTCAAAGTCAAGCCTTTCACTAGACAGTCTGCTCCTGCCAGTAGACTCCACGGAAGCTAGTCTCTGTGCCGCTTGCAGCCAAGCATCAAGCTCAGCTTCCTCCTCTTCTAGCTGCTCTAAGGCCTCGTCAGGTACTTCCCGGACAGCTTCAGATCCAACGACGCCCTACTCATCGAGAAAGCCTATGTTATGTTTTTCTCCAGAAAGGAATGCCAAAACTTCCTCTCGCCGGACGCCATCCGACTTCCCAATGCCTTTTTCAAAAGACCGCTTAACATCAAGCCCCTTCTTGGAAAGCCCCCGGTATGCCAGGAAGCTCTCTACGAGCCACTTTGTGAAGCCAGCAGTTTGGAAAGTTGACAGCTCAGGATAAGAAATCATGGCAGTAGTGTCTTTAGCACTATAAAAAGCCCATGCATTTCTGCCGTCCTGCATACCTCCAAAGAGCTTCAACATACTCGAAGGCATCCAACAACGCCTTGAGAAAAGCCCAACTGCAGGGCAAACGGGTAGGAACATACAACTGGATGTCGACAAAAAAATGTTTGCGGTACACCATCGTGCTGACACCTATGCTAAAAAGCCACTCCTGTAGAGCCATCCCGACCCTGCCCTGGTGGAGTCGAGGTGGGCACCAAATCAAAAGCCTTTTTCCACAATTTCGGAGAAAGCTTCACTGAAGATTACCCCCATCTCGACGTCCCTAAACCGTAGGATCCTCATGCGGGCAAACAAAAGAAATTCGAAGACGGCTTTATCCTTAGCCAGTCGAATCATAAGAGGATCATCATCCTGTGCAGCACCCAGCCGGTGGAAGCCAGGATAGTGGTATACATACCACGAATAAAAGATGTGGGCTGAAAATATCCTATTCATAGGGAGCCCAAGCCGAACTAAGAAAGCAGTAGCCTGCAGTTCGGTACACAAATAGGAGTAAAGAGCAGGCACCAAAGCAAGCTGCTCTCCGAACGCCATCTGACAAGCCAGATAAATATAATGCGGCCTGATGTGCGCTCCATCTCCACCAACAAAGACAGCCTCACCTAGCTAGTAAGTGAGGTAAGCAACAAGATCTTTCCGCAGTGCGATGCTAGAACAAAATGCATCTGTACTCGCGAAGAAATCCCTCAACTCTTCTAGCATGACCGAAATTTTCTTTGAACCCAGATCGTTAGCCCTGGCTTCCCGGGTCGTGCTATCAGAAGATTCCCTGTTGTCAAAGAAGTTGGGGAACGAAGAGCTAAATTTCTTCCAACTGCATGATCTTACTTTCGAGCCCTCCTTCTCCTTCAAAAAATCATAGAAGGCGACAAGCTGAAAGTACAAAAGCCTAAACTCCTTAGACTGCTCCTCAAGGACGTTGTCGATAGGCATGTACTCCTCATAGAGTTTGCCAAGGATAGGCAACCCAGTAAAGGTGCTCAGCTCCTTCAAAGAAAAACCAATCTCACCATTCATGACAATGAAGGTGTTGATTTGTGGAAGGAATGACTCCAACATAGCCATGAAGGCCTTGTCGGAAAAGAACACGGTCTCCCTAAAAGCACGGACCGCAACAAAAATCCTGGCTTCCTTTAGGACGGCGCCACCAATCAGCCGGACGCGATCAGTGTACGACTTCCAAAAGGAGTTAGCACTAAAATGACCATGAAGTCGAAAAGGCTTCACCCAATTGCTACCGTCACCGCTGAAAATGCCAAGGCCCACCGGTCTCAAATCGACCGACGGATAATCAGAGCCCTAGTAGCCGCTAGCCGGCATCAACATGTCCAAACGGGCAGGCGACTTCTCCGTATATTCGGAAGGGCTGCCAACAAAAATGCCCGGTCTTGATCACATTGGTCATCTTCACCCAACTTGGTGGATCTTCCCTCTTAGAACATGTGGGAGAAAGACTCATGATCAAGATAGTACGATCAAAAGTCGATCGGGTAACAACAATCCTCTTTTCACCATCAGCTGTGTAAGAGAACTGAAAACATCTCCTCTCGTATGTCATGTCGTCAGGGGCTGCATCACCAAAGAGAAAGGTAGTCTTGGGCACAACGCTCTGATCGTCCATGACCCAAGGACGATTGCTTACCATGATCTTGTAGAACTCCTCACCCTTGAGAGCGACCAATCGCTGTCTCCTCTCATCTCTGTTGAGGGAGTCACACTCTTCCAAGTTTCTCTCAACATACTGGACCTTCTCCCAGGCTTGCTGAGCGGCCGCATTGGAAGATCTAGCAAATCGACGAGGTACGCTAGTAACAGGCTCCTTACCCTTGTTTGTTCTGGAGGAACCACCTGCAAAGGTTGGAAAAGTGGAAAAGATCAATCATCAAAATGACAGAAATTTCGCTAAATAAGAAAAAATCTAGCGAAATTTTGGCATGGTTCCGGGGCAATTCCAAAGAAAAGGGAAACACACCCCGAAAGAAATAAAAAGCTTGAAGATGGGCTAAACATTGCTGCGAGCTCCAAACCTCCAAACTTGCAAACCCTCTAAAATCTCCGTAAAATTAGGAAGGGCTCAACATTGCTGCGAGCTCCAAACTCCAAATTTTGAAAAAAATTTCAGGTATGTGCTATCACATCATACTTCCAATTCTATTTACAAATATCATGTATAGAAAGTAAATTGTTATGCATTAGATGCTAGGAAACCATTGTCAAAAGTTTGACCAATTCCGACCAAACTTGGTCAAAACCAATCAAACTTTATCTAAGCCAAAACTCATGTTAGCTTGACCTAGAAATCCTAGCCTTTTATTTGATGCATAAAAAAAATGCACGAACATCTTGATTTGCATAAAAACGCATTATCATGGTGACCGAAAAAAAAAAGAAAGAAACCTCAAAAAAAAAAATAGAGAGAGGGAAAACAAAAAAAAAAAAAAAAGAAAGAGAAGAAAAAAAGAAAAGAAGAACTTTTTTTTTACCATCCTACTTCTACAATGGAGTTTTCTTGGAAAAGAAGACTTACTTGAAGCCATTGATGGAGAAGAAGAAGAAAACCTTGAAGATTCTTGAAGAACTCTTGGTCTTGAAACACTCTTGAGATTGTTGCAAAAGAAAGCAATAAGAGCAAGAGATCCAATCTCCCTTTGCTTTTATAGAAGAGAGCAAGCCAAAGAAGGAAACAAGGAGACAGCAAGGAGGTAAGTGCTACAAATTAGCAACCTTCCCAAGAAAAATAAATTAAAAAGATTCTTTCCTAAAAGAAAGATATTTTGAGGGATTATCTCCCAAAAGAAAGGGCTAGAGAGATTTTCTCCCAAAAGAGAAGGGATTTGAGATATTCTCTCACAAAAGAAAGATACTTTGAGATATTCTCTCCCCAAATAAAGGGAACATGAGAGATTCTCCCCAAGTAAGGATATTTTTAGATATTCTCTTTCCAAAGGAGATATTTTTAGATATTCTTTATAAAAATGACACCATATGAGATCTAAGCCATCTTAAAAGCTTAAGGTCACATGGGTTAGCCCACATGAGCCAAGTTTGACCACCTACGCACTAAAAGGGGCTTTTAGTCGAAGAAACATCCCTCTTACCAAAAGCATACAAAATGGTTCCATGCCTCTTTTGAGTTGATTGGACCATACAAAAAAAAATCAAGCCTCATGAGTTTTCAAAATCCAAACCATCCAACCTCATGAACCAAATTAAGCCAAAATCTTGAAATTGACATTTCACAAAAGACCAAATCCCGATCCCCTAACTTGCCACATACAGCTTGTTAGGTCACAAGGCCAAAATCAAAAATCAAAACTTGGTCCCCTAACTTGCCACATACAGCTTGTTAGGTCACAAGGCCAAAACCAAAAACCAAATCATTACCCCCAACCTGCCACATACAGCTTGTTGGGTCACAAGGTCAAAATAAAAAAAAAATCAAACCCGATCCCCTAACCTGCCACATACAGCTTGTTAGGTCACAATGTCAAAAGGAAAACCCAAAAACCCAAATCCAAATCCCTCTTGTCATTTTCAAAACTTTGCCTTGAGATGGTACGTGATCCCTTTCACTACCATAAAATCCCCTTGGAAACTCAAAAGATTACTCTACCAAAAGAAAGACTGCTCAAAGACTCTTGGTCAAGTCAAAAGCTCTCCTTCAAAATTCTCTTCGAGGCACATCGACTGCAAAAGTTAAGTAACTCATCGTTGTACCTCGAGTGGGCATTTGTTGACAACAAAAATGTCACCTTGCCTCTTCAAACATCAAGAAGCTACATGAAGCGGCAGCCTACTACAAACAGGCAATGCCACTTCAAAAAATCAAATCTTGTCAGAATCAAACAAAAATTGCAAGGTCCTTCAAAACGACCAAAGGAATAGTACACATGATGTTTCGGGCCATTTCAACATTGTTTGGCCTAACTGCACTCTTCCGACAGCTGAATAGAAGCTCCCGACGGTGATAGCATTAAATACATCAGATCTTCGATTATTACCTGTGGATGGTCTCAAAATACCTCGAAAAGGCTCCACGCCAAGTTTCAGGTCAAACCGACAACGTACGACCCTACATCAACCCTTGAATGGCTAAACCAAGCCTCTCGGCGATGAGAACCACCGAGGCCAGTATTCAACAAACATAGCACATGGGCGGCTTCAAAATTTTACAAAGGGCTACATGTCAAGTTTCAGGTTATTTTGACAACATTTGACCAGACTTTGACTCTCGGAAGCCAAATCAGGCCTCCCGGCGGCGAAGCTCTTCGGGACCATGGTTTCCAAATCGGAGCTAATGGATCGTCTCAAAATGACGCTAATAGAATCCCTGTCAAATTTCAAGTCAATCGGACATCGATTGACTGTACATCAAAGCGCGACATCTTCTTCGCGGCAAAATCAGGTCTAATGGCTACAAGGCCCCACACGGCTTCAAAACTCAAACAAAAGCATATAGTTGGTCTTATTTATTGTTCAGCAGACCTTACCTCAAATCTCAGGTCATTCCGACATCGTTTAACCCAATTTTGGCTTCTGACGGCAAATCGGCAACTCTTCGCAACAAAATCTTCAGCTTTCTCGAAAAATCAGAAACTTTGCACTTTGATACGCAAGGCTTCTCATCAAGTTTTCTATAGGGAAATTAGGCCAATAAATGTACAAAAATGTCAGGAAAAATACTGAAGAAAAAAGAATCGGAAAAGATGAAAAAAGGCCGAAAATCGAGGACCAAAAGGGACCAAAAGTCCCCATGATCGCCGGCGACCTTGGCCCATGGTTGCGGCGACCATGGCCCATGTTCGCCAGCGACCCTAGAAAGTCGGGTCGTCGGATTTCCACTGAAAACCTATTTTTAGGTCCTTTTCGTGTTTTGAGATTTCCAGCCCCTATGGTTTTCCAAAATTCTGACTTTTGAGGAACCAAATCTATCAATCTTTGTCAACATCACGGGTTCGTCTTCAAGAGCATCAAATCATCATTGATCGGTTCGAAGTCACAAACCAGCCGACCAAGAAAACATACTTTCTGCCCAATCGATCGAGAAATCGATAGGACAAGTGACACCGACCCACTGGTAGCAATCAATGTCTGAAGTTGCGTGGTCATCCGACATCGATCAACATGAAGATCCATTGGAGATCATCATAAGAAGAATTCCAAAAGACGTGGCATGGCCCGTGACTCTTCAACTGTCCAGGCGACCACTTAATGCGGTTAATTGACCCGTTTATGGCAACTTATTACGGTCGGTCATTAATTCATTATTTTGGACAACCCAATCGGAATCAAGGAAGATGGAGTTACAAATCAAGACAATCATGGGATTAAAACCATGAAACTCCTCCCATCATGGATATTAAAGGCGATTAAAAGCTTTTAATTCTCCACCGGCCAATCAAAAGCCAAGGAAAAGGAGTTACAAAAATCATGAATTAAACTCCTCCCATAATGTGACTTTAATTCATTAAAAGCCCATAAACTCTCCTAAATGGCTACCAAAGGCCTATAAAAGGAGAGCAATCTGAGAAGAATCGGTCTAAAAAAATCAATTATTAACCTAGAAGTTTCCGAAATCCAGACGGATGGAATCCAAAAAAAGTGAAAACTCTGCTAAAGTTCTACATCGACCACTACTACAAGGTGACAAAAGCCCCTTGGGGGCAAACCCCCCCCCCCCCCCCCCCCCCCCCCAGGTCTTCTCCTTCTGCCTCCATGGCTTAGATGTGGCTTTTCAGCCCGTTTACTTAGCTTTTTATTGCACATAGGACCTCCTTTTGGTATTTCTCCTCTAAAAATCTGAGGTTTAAGCCGAGCCAGGCGAATCAAGAGCATCCTCTGTTCTCATCTGCATGGATGATGGCGAAGTCCACACATGACTTGCGACAATCAATCTGAACGAGTCTCCCATAATCTGCTGAGAAGTTAGAACTTCTTTTTCTTTCTTTTCATTGTATGTTGTATTGTTTAAAAAGATAAAAAAAAATCACAACTCTTGTCTTTCACTATTGATAAGAATTGTAATTCGGCTATAAATGTCAAACATCGCCTTTCACGGCAAAAATCGCTTTTCATGGCAAAACAAATGAAATCGCCTTTTACGACATTAAAAAATATGTCTCTTTTCTTTATATGTGCTTTGAAAACTAGGAAAAAGTTGATTTCCTTTTCTACTTGCGAAGGTGGATCTCCGGACCATCACTTGCAATTCCAAGTAGAGTAGAAAATCCGGCACACCCACAAGCAAAAAAACAAATTGTTGTTCGCTTTGCCTCGGGTCACGAAAGGGTTGGACCCCACGGAATCTCACGTTCGCCAACCTCAGTAAGCGCCGAGCGCAAATGCGGGTCCATCACCAATCAATTGGCTTATGTAATGGAACAAGATTAGTTGTTAGGCAAACTGGGCGAAGAGTTATTGAAGGTGAAAATATAACAAGAAGCAGAATAGGAGAGAGAGTTTACATCGCAAGAATAGTAATGTCACCAACAGATACTGGTGGCCTTTCACATTCAAGAGGAGGCAATTTCCAGTGCGTTTTGCATTCCCATTAACAAAGGTTAAACCTTATAAAAGGTTGGTTTGTACCTTCCCAGGCAAGTATTTACACATGGACAATTATATGTTGCAATCTCAAGTTACATCGAGACCAAGGTTAAAGATTCTATCATTAAATAAAGAAAATGAGCCCAAACAATATACTAAAAATGTTGTATCAAGGAAGTGCTGGAAAAAGTTGTCAACACTAAATGGTATTGCCTTATAATGTCATGAATCTAAGATTACTTTATACATTTTTCCTGTTTACTTTCAGTTTTCATTTTCTCTTTATATGCTAATAATAATTATTATGTCAAACAATATTACTTAGATTTTTTTCTATACTTCATACATATAGCTAAGAACAAGATGCAGCAACCAGATTACCAAACATTTGACAGGCTGAATCCTTTTAGGATTCACTGGAATATGAAGGCGAGGGTTTGTCACTGTGTGGGGAGATTTTCAAGACACCAGGATTATGCTAATCTCGGCTATAAGATGTCAATTAGCACTCTCACGTGCCATCCAGACATGCTTCGGCCGCCGGGACAAAGGCCTCAGCCGAAACCAGACTGACTTTGGCTGCTAGCGCCGAGCTCGGCTACCAAGGATTGACTTCGGCGAAGAGACTGGCCTCGGCCGAAGGAGCCGGGACGGAAGCCGAAATGAAGAAGAACCCCCTCTCGTGCACCACGCCCGCCACATCGTCGGACACATGGCAGAATAAGGGCGGAAGCCATTGGGACAGATGCGACATCCCAGCCGTCCACAATCTTCGCCAGATTGCTGACAGGGCGGCATCCAGCGGCTGCGGCATCTAGCGGCTGTAGCCAAATCAGGGCAAAGCCCGAGGATGGATCCGATGGGACCTCTACCGCCAAAGGCGTCCAACATGATCTGGCCCAACAAGACATGCATTTAATGCAATGTGGGCTGATCGGACTGCCAATAAATGCTTTGTGGGCTGTGATGGACCCGCATTTATTACTTTGTGGGCTGATAAGAGCTTCCGTATCAAATCAAGAGACCCACTCCAAAATATCATCCAAAATATCAGGTTGAGTCCTCTATAAATAGGACAACATTCCATAACCAAGGTACGCAATATACACACTTGAGAGCTATTATTCTACCTCTCTTCTTCCTCTCCTTCCTTAGTTCAAGTTCATACACTAACTTAGGCATCGGAGAGCCTTGCGCCACCTAGGCCAGGGTCCTCTGACCATTTGTTCTTCCCTTTCAGGCTTTGAGGTAGCTGATCTTCATCTTACGTTTGGATAAGTCCTATTAGGCACCCCCTAATCTTATGAGTCATCATTTTTACACTTACAATTGGCGCCGTCTGTGGGAAACTATTAGCCCAACCTTCCAAAATACCATGCCGCCAAAAGCTAAGAAAGGCGGAGAGTCTTCGAGAGCGATGATTCAGCGACCGGGCCCGTTCGGCGGACGCCCCTCCTCAAGAGCGATCCGGAGCGGGGCTTGGCGCGTCTACAGGCGAGGAGCGCCCAGACTCGCACCTCTTTGTCCAAATTCCATTCCAAGAGCAAGTTGAGGACTCGTCCCCGGGCGAGGAAATCATGCCTCCCCGATGGGACGAGAGGCGACAGAAGCATCCCTAGAAAGATAAAGCCATGGCAGTTAGCAGGCCACGCCATCTGCGACACCTCGATGACGGAGGGGATATCGCAGCTCAAAACGCCCTTATCCAGAAGCAGGAGAGAGTAATCCGCCAGCTCCAGCAGTAACTGAGAGCAGCAGGAACTGCCTCGTTAAGGCAACCCTCCGGGCCCCAAGGCAAGAAGAGAGCCGCCCAGAGCAAGGCAGTCCAGCCCTCCCGCGAGGATTTGAGAGCTTTTCTGGACGAAAAGCGTAGTCGGGCCCACGACGAAGGCTCGAGCAACAGTCGAAGCCATCATGGCCGAGACGGCCGAGCTCGCAACCATCACAGTCAAGGCCACTCGAAGCGAAAGTCAGAAGCACTGTCGCCACAGAAGGATGACGAGCAGGAGCGGCTCGACAGGTGTATTAAGCTGGCTTTTCAGCATAACTTGGAGATGGCTGTTCTTGCCCGAGACCAGCAAGAAATTTGCGGCCCCACCGATCTGGGGGTCTTCCCCTTTACGCTGGATATCGAGGAGACTCCCCTGCCCAAGAAGTTCTCTGTCCCGCGGTTCGTCCCTTATGATGGAGTCTCAGATCCAGCCGCTCACCTCCAGCACTTCTCTCAGAGGATGTCCATCTTGGGGAACGAGGGCCACCTCAACTGCAAAATATTCTCCTCCAGTCTGGGCGACCACCCCCTGAAGTGGTTCTACGCCCTCCCGGAGAAATCTATCTCGAGTTGGAGACAACTCCAACTCCCCTTCTTGAAGAAGTTTCAGGCCTACAGCGTCGTCCCCAAGACCGATGCAGATATATTGGCCCTGAAGATGAAGCAGGGCGAGAGCATCACTCAGTTCGCCCAACGGTTCTGGGCGATTTACAGCCAGATCGAAGTTTCCAAGGACGAAGTGGCGATTTTCGCCTTCCAGAATGCCCTGCTACCAGGGAACGAGCTTAGGAAAGACCTGGCCGGAGACCCCGCAACCTCCGTGCCAGCCTTGATGTCCAGAATAAAGCGCTATGTCGCCCGGGAGGAAGATGATATCTGGGCCCGGGAAAGCCACGGCGCGGGACACAAGGATAAGGACAACCAGCCCCAGCAGAAGGATAAAAAGCCCTTCCAGAAAGAAGAGCCGAAACAAGCCTGGGTCTCCACCTCAGCAAATGCTCCAGCTTCCAGGTCTGGGGGCAGTAGGAAGCTCAGACCTCCTCCCGATGCATACTAGGCTGTGAATGTCGTCTTCAGGGAGTCGATCCATCAGATCATGAATAAGATCAAGAGCAGGCCATTCTTCAGCTGGCCTCAGCCCATGTAGAGTGATCCCTCCTCCCATGACCAGAGCAGGTTCTGCGCCTACCACAAACAGAATGGGCATAAAACCGAGGAGTGCAGGACCTTGAAGTTTCACCTGGAGAAGCTCGCCAAGGAAGGCCACCTGGAGGAATTCATCAAGGCAGGAGATGCTGGCAGCGGCCGGACTCATTAAAGTGCTGATAAGGACCCAGACAGCGAGGAATCTGAAAATATCATCAATGTCATCCATCTGGCACCCTCAGCGCCTTCTCCCTCAGCTAGAGGCAAGGCCCAGGCTCGTGCCGAGGCCAGGCAGGCATCGCATGGAAAGGAGGTGATGATAACCGAGCTCGGACCAGCGTCCAAAAGAGCACGGCCCGAGTGCCCGGCTATCTCATTTTCAGATAAGGACCTCGAGGGAGTGCAACTTCCCCATAACGATTCCTTGCTCCTGACAATGAAGCTGCGAGACTTCACTGTGAAATGGATCCTCATCGACTCCGGCAGCTCATCTGAAATCCTCTACTATGGATGCTTCAAGAAGATGGGGCTCTCGGAGGCTGATTTAAAGGAAGCTTGTACGCCTCTGATAGGTTTCAGCGCCAAGCCGGTCTACCCCAATGGAAGAATCACTCTGGAGACCAGAGTGGGCGGAGCCTCTGTGATGACCGACTTCCTAGTGGTAGACGCCCCCTCCCCCTACAATGCCATTATGGGCAGGGCGTGGCTCCATAGGATGGAAGCAGTTCCCTCCACTCTCCATCAGAAGCTGAAGCTCGTGTTTGAAGACAAGGAAGGCAAGATGGAGGTGATTACAGTGGAAGGGGATCAGCAGCTGGCCAGGCAGTGTATGATGGCCGTAGTCCCTGGGGAGAAGGAGCCGGAGCGAGTGCATGTGGCAGAGTTTGAAAGGGGGCTAGAAGAGATCGGCCGAGATCCTGACAAGAAAAGCATTGAAGATCTAGCCGAAGTCAGGATCGATCCGCTCGACCCTAACAAATTCTTCCTGATTGGCACCCAGCTTCCCGACCCCGAGAGAGCCAATTTCTCAAGATTCTTGATGTAGAACAGAGACGTCTTCGCCTGGACCCCAAGCGAAATGACTGGAATCGGCCCCGAGGTCATGTGCCAAAAGCTGAACGTGGATCCCAACCACAAGCCAGTGATGCAGAGGGCCCGCAGGTCGGGGCTGCAGTAGACAGAGGCCGTGGTCGAGGAGGTCGACAGGTTGCTAGAGGCAGGCGCAATCAGGGAAGTCCAGTACCCGGTCTGGCTGGCCAATACAGTGGTGGTCAAGAAGAAAATCGGCAAGTGGAGGGTCTGCATAGATTTCACCGATCTCAACAGAGCTTGCCCGAAGGACAGCTTCCCTCTTCCAAAGATTGATCAGATGATCGACGCCACTGCTGGCCATGACAAGATGAGCTTCCTCGATGTTTACAGAGGCTACCACCAGATTCCGATGTTTGAGCCGGACGAAGAAAAAACTGCATTCATAACCCCTCGCTGCACTTATTGTTATAAGGTGATGCCCTTTGGACCGAAGAATGCGGGGGCAACCTATCAGCGTCTCGTCACAAAAATGTTCCAAGCTCAGCTTGGCAAGACAGTCGAAATTTACATTGACAACATGGTCATCAGATCCAAGCAGTCCAGCGACCATCTGGCCGACCTGGCCCAAGTCGTCGGCATTCTCCGAGAATTCAAGCTTAAGTTGAACGCCTCCAAGTGCGCTTTCGGCATCGCTTCTGGCAAGTTCCTCGGAAGTCTAGTAACGCGGAGGGGGATAGAGGCCAACCCGGACCAGATCACAGTGATCCTGGAAACCAAAGCCCAGCTACTAGCAAGGAGGTCCAGAAGCTAACTGGCATGGCTACAGCACTCAACCACTTCATCAGCAGATCATCAGCTAAGTGCCGGCCTTTCTTTCAGCTTCTAAAAAAGAATTTAAAATTTCAATGGACCCCTGAGTGCGACCAAGCATTGGAAGCACTCAAAACTTATCTATCTTCACCACCTTTGCTCTCTACCCCAACTCAGGGGGAGACATTGTATTTGTATCTGGCGGTCTCGGATCATGCAGTAAGCTCCGTCCTTGTCAGAGAGGACAATGGAGTACAAAAACCAATCTACTATACGAGCAAGATCCTCCTTGATGCCGAGACCATATACCTTTTGCTTGAGAAGCTTGCGCTGGCGCTCGTCAGTGCCTCTTGCAAGCTCCCTCATTATTTCCAATCCCACACCATTGTGGTTATCACGGAGCATCCACTCCAATCCATCTTCAAGAAAGCTGACTTTTCTGGGAGAATCTCAAAATGGGCGGTCGAATTGGGGCAGTATGACATCCAGTACCATCCCAGGACTGCGATCAAAGCCCAGATTCTGACAGACTTCATTGTTGAGTTCGTCTCTCCAAGCTCGGCTTCGACCCAGCCCGGCACCGAACTGGGGGGCTTAGGGGATGAGCATGAAGTCACCGAGGTCGACCAACCTTCTCAGAGCCAAGTCCCTGTCTTGGCATGGAGAGTCTTCGTCGACGGCTCGTCTACCTCCAAAAGAGCTGGCGCGGGCATAGTTCTCCAATCGCCAGAAGGACTGGTCATAGAACAGGCCTTGACCTTGGACTTCAAAGCAACGAACAACGAAGCTGAGTACGAAGCTCTAATTATAGGGCTGAACAGCGCCCAAATCCTCGGAGCCCGGCAATTTGTGGTCTTCAGCGATTCACAATTAGTAACTAGCCAACTCACTGGAGACTACCAAGCCCGGGACGACAGGATGGCGGCCTATTTAGCCCTCGTGAAGAAACCGCTCGCTCATTTCCAAACAGCCGAGGTCAGACAGATCTCTAGAGACACTAACACGCACGCTGATGCGCTTGCAAACTTGGCCTCCGCTGTCGAAGCAGGAAAGAAAAGGACCGTCGAGGTGAGATCAATACCGAGATCAAGCCTATAGCTCCATTCATCTCGGCAGGTTCTGTGCCTTGATCTCGGCCCGAGCTGGATGGACCCCGTCATTTCTTACCTCAAGGACGACGAGCTCCCCGAAGACAAAGACGAAGCTCACCGGATCAGACTCAAGGCAGCCCGATTCTGGCTATCCCCTGAAGGCAAGCTCTACAGAAAATCCTTCACAGGTCCCTACCTCCAATGCGTCCATCCGAGCAAGGTGGACAACTTTTTGTATGAGATCCACGAAGGAATCTGTGGAAGTCACATCGGAGGACGGTCGCTGGCCTACAGAGCTATAAGCTAAGGTTACTGGTGGCCGTATATGCAGAAGGACGCGCAGGTATACGCCAGGAAATGTGAAAAATGCCAGAAGTTCTCCGATTCTCTTCATCAGCCAGCACAATACCTGAGCCCCCTCTCTAGTCCATGGCCCTTCGTCCAATGGGGGCTGGACATTTTGGAACCTCTCCACTGAGCTCCAGGGAACAAAAGATGGCTGATAGTTGCCACGGATTACTTCACGAAGTGGGTAGAAGCTGAACCGCTGTCCTCCATCACTGAAAGGGACTACAAGAATTTCATATGGAAGAACATCATAATGAGGTTCGGCATCCCCAGGACCCTCATCTCGGACAACGGGACTCAGTTCGACTCCAACTTCTTCAGAGACTTTTGTCAAAAGCATGGCATCAGGAACCACTATTCCACCCCGGCGTACCCGCAGAGCAATGGTCAGGCCGAAATTTCTAACAAAGTACTGCTTGATGGCCTGAAGAAGCGATTGGACAAAGTGAAAGGAAGATGGGTAGAGGAGCTCCCCAGCGTGTTGTGGGCATACAGGACAACTCCGATGCGTTCCACCTCGGCGACACCATTCTCTTTGGCCTATGGGATGGAGGCGGTCATTCCCTTGGGAATTGGCCTCCCTACCCTGAGAACAGAGCTTGTCGACCAAGGCCGAAACGAGATGAACCATGCCATGGAGCTGGACCTAGCCGACGAGCGCCGAGAAGCAGCGGCCATACGACTGGCCGACTATCAGCAATGGCTAGCCAGAGGATACAATGAAAAGGTCAGGAAGAGAAGTTTCTCAGTAGGAGAACTGGTCCTGAAGAAGACCCTGCCGACTGACAGAGACCCAAACGATGGCAAACTAGCCCCGAACTGGCACGGCCCGTTCAGGGTGGTTTCAATAGCAGGGTGATCTTCTTACAAACTCGAAGACTTGGAAGGCAGGCAGTTGCCGAGACCATGGAATGCATCCCACTTGAAGAAGTTCTTTTTCTAAGATGTAATGAGAGTCTCATGATCAATAAAAGCAGCATTTGCCCTGTCATCAATCTGTGCCATCTTATCTGAGTTTGGCAGGTTAGGGTCCATACACCCGGGGACAGACTTCGGATTCACACATCCAGTCTTCCCTAAACTTTGGGTTCACGTGCCCATGGACTGACTTAGGGTTCATACGCTCAGTCGCTCCTAAAACCCTGAGTTCATACACCCTGGGACTGACTTCAGATTCACGCATCTAGTCTTCCCTAAACTTTGGGTCCGCGCGCCCATGGACTGACTTAGGGTTCATACACCTAGTCGCTCCTAAAAAACTCTGGGTTCATACACCCCCCGAGATCGATCCCGGACTCAGGCTCGCGCAGTCGAGATCCTCGAGATTCTGGGCTCATCTCGGCTAATAGCAGTCTTTGAAAGACGAAGCAGTGCAAGCACAGTAGTGCAGAAAAACAGCACAGAAATGCAGAAAAAAGCAGTGCAAGCACAGAAGTGTAGAAAAGCATCACAAAAAAAGCAAAAAAGAATGCAAAGATACAGAATACACAGTTCATCTGATCATTAACTTCATTTTTATTAAAAATGTTATCCTCATTACATGAGTTGCAGAAAGGCAAAATATAATAAGGAGGCTCGCAGTCCTCTAAAAATAGAAAAAGAAGGGAAGCTTGGAGGTCTTGATCTTCACCGGTCCGCTGCTTGGAAATCCTGATCTTCACTGGTCCATAGCCCGGAGGCTTCTTGATCGGGTCCTCAGTGCCAGGAGCTCTACAATACCCTATGGTTAGTTAGACCATGGTTTGCGAGCCAGCTCAAGCTCTTGGTCCACTGCTTGGAGATCTTCAGCCCGAAGGCTTCTCGATCTGGTCCTGAATGCCACACAGGACCCTGCAGGATCAAGACAAGACCCTACAGGATCAAGTTGGCAACCAACTCCCAGCCGCATAGACAGGAGTTGATCTCCTCGCAGCCGCATAGGCGGGAGTTGGCCGTGGACCCGTGTTCAGAGAACGCGTGGTCCACGGGGACCGTATTCAGAGAACGCGCAGACCACGAAGGACAACCCCTCCTGGAGGAAGCTGTCTCCAGTCGCAGAGGGTTCGTTCGGAGCAAAGGTTCCTAAACTCCTAGAAAATGGAACTGCCAGAATGACTAACAGAGGCGGGCGTTTCCTCATGACTATGAAAGAGAAGAAGGGTCGCTGGTTTGGTTCTTTTTCTCGCATGGCGGACTTACCCCACATATTTATAGGGCGAAAGAAGGGCTCAGTACTCAAGGAAATTTATGAGGCGTGGTCTCCCGTGCCTCGCATGGAGCGCACGTTTTTTACAAGTTGACTGACGGCTCCGATGGTGACACGTAGAGCCATCTACTTGTTTTCCGCATCGGCCGTACCGCTATACTTATTGCTATTTATGAGCCTCAGAATGCGGGATATCGGAACAAATAACCATGAAGACCGTTTGGTACCCTCTTTCCAACTCAAGACTCTCACGTCACAGCACTCAGCCGGACTCAAGCACAAAGGAGCCGAACTCAAAATGAGAAAGAAGAAAGCTCAATTGAACAAACTTTGCTTTTCATATAAAGTGAAAGAGCTTACAAGCTGGAGATTACAAGCTGGTTCACATTACATTTCAAAAAGACGAAAAAATTACAAGTCAAAAGAGTCAAAAGCAAGAAAAAGACAATGAGCAGAAAAGCTACAGGGGCTTCGGCGCCTCAACCAGCACTATCACTGTCTCTGATGCACCGGCAGTCTTGGCAGCGCCCACGACCGTCCCGGGAACATCACTCGAAGGAGCAGGAGATGAAGCATCACCCGCTGGAGGGGCAGGTGGAGCGTCGCCTGCAGAAGGAGTAATTGGAGCACTGCCCGGGAGAGGGCCAGCAGTAGGAGCATCAGCCTTGGCACTCTCAGTCTGCGGAGCGGAGCTCGGCTCGGGCTCTGGGCCAGAATACTTCGGCAGGTTCTGATAGACTGGGTGGTCTTCAGGAACCCTCGCCCGCTTCAGTGCGGCCAGGCACCCCTCCTCGAACAAGATGGAGGTGATCTCCTCCACCTGTCTCTCGTACTCCTCTGTGGCCTGGTCCACCCCCTTCTGAAAGGAAGCTTGGGCATCGGCCTGTAGTGAGGACTTGAGGTCAGTGTTCTCCTTCTGCAGCCGTTCCACTTCGGCGTGCCTAGCCTTCAGTTCAGCGTTTTCCTTTTTCAACTTCTCCACTTTGGCACGACCAGCGAGCACTTCGCCATGCTGCCTCGACGATTCTGCCACCGAATCTGCCTTCAGCTTTGCCAGCTCTGTCTCCAGCTCGGCCATCCTCTTCGTCTTCACCCAGATCTCACCCCTCAACTGATGGGTTGTCGACGTGAGATCGGTGATACTGACCAGTGCCACCTCCATCTGCGCATCCGTCTCGGCGCTGCTCTTCTTCAAGTCTGCCAGCTCCTTCCTCAGCATCTCCCTCTCATACTCCAGTTGGGTAACCTTGGAGACATTTTTGTCGCTCCTTTCCACCACCAACTGAAGCCTCTGCACATTCTGCAAAAGAAAACGAATCAAGTGAGAACAGCCAAAATAAATAAAACGAAGCAGGGCATCCAGAACACTTGCAAGGAGAGCAGCCCCGATCGCCGAGGCCAGCAGATTCTCGTTGTCGAACTTCGCGTGCTGCTCCATGTCATGCGGAAGTGCACAGGCCTTAGCAAGAGCCCCTATACGAGATGGTTCCCCAATACCCGGTCCTCCACATTTAAGGGCTTCCCAGGCTGAGTCTCTAGTCTCGACCTCCACGTCGCAGGGGCAGTGCGAGGTCCGGAGGCCGATCCAGATCGTTGCCCCACAGGGACGCCGAGATCGCTAACCGTCTCGGCAGCAGCCCTGCTCGCTGGCGCACTCTTCTCAGGCGGAGCCTTACCTCTAGAAGCACGCGCAGGCGTCTTGCCTTTAAGGGCCAGCTCGGCCCCTAAGTCCTTCTCCCCCATCTTGGACTTCTTCCTGGGCGGAGACCCGTCCCTTGTGCACTCCGGAGAGCGTCTCCACGCTCCCTCGCTCGGAGTAATGACGAGGGCGGAGGAAACCGCGACGCCCCCCGAACCCGAGGCCGCGCGGGCGCTGGTAGAAGAAGGCGTTGCAGAAGATGAAGGCCTGCGCCTGAACCTCGCTGCCAGATCCTTGGTTCCAGCCACGCGCAAGTTACCTTCCATCCTCTCTTCTTGATCCGAAGTGTAAGCCTCTACAGCCTCCCTCAAGCTCGAAGACTCCAAACTGGAGGAAGAAGACGCCTCAACACCAGACGCAGTTCGGCTCGCAGCAGGATCTGTCAGAGGAATCTCCCCAGGTACGGCCAAGGTAACGGAGGGGAGGTCAGACTGTAGCTCGTCCTCTGACACCGCCCCAGTCCTCTTTTAATGGCCACGGTACCTCGGCATGTACCCCAACAGCTTCCACGCCGACCTATTCTCGTGCCCGGCATACTTTTTGACCTTTCTGTGGTCGGCAGCATTTTTCTTCCAACCGTCGCTCGCCGCTCGGCACTTCCTCTCTCTCAGCTCTGCACAGTAAACAAGAGTATCAGTTCGGCAATTCGAAAGTTAGGCGAAAGAAGCAAAATGGAAGGGCGATATTTACTTGGGACGGCCCCGAGATGGCGAGGGACCCTGAGCGTCCTGTCCTCACCAGCACCGAACTCCCATTCCCTCGAAACGCAGAAAAGGTCATCCTCAACGTTTTTCCTAGAATCCTCCAAGGCTAGGACAAAGCCCTTTCGGAGCTGCTTCACCCGAAGATAATAGTTGTCTCCCCCAGCCTTACAGATGTCATATACATCCTCGATGTCATGGACACCCAAGTTGATCCCCAAAATCTCGTTTAGTCTCGCTGTGCCCATGATGACTTTGAAGCCATTGGGCATCAGCTGGCAAGGGGCAATGGACCAGGCACTAAGGCAAGCCCTAAGCAGGGGATGCAGGGGAAATCTAACCCCACCCTCGATCACAGAGATCAAGGGGAACGGCATCCAACCGCTGGACCAGCAGTGCAGAGCATGGTCGCAGGGAGTCGCCGGCCTAAGGCGGACCCCCTCCGGAATACTGTATGCCTCCCTGAACCTAGCCATGCCCTCAAGCGTATCTAACTGAAACCTAGGGTTGGCCATTTCTATAGCCTAGGAGAAAAAGGCAAAAAAGAGAAATCCTAAGGGAGAAACCCTAAAAAGACAAGGGCACGAAGTCACTTACTGGAACAGAAGGGCGAGACAGGAACAAAAATCAGCCTGGGCACGCCTTGCGGCCGTCCTCGCCAGAGCACTATGGAAAGATCTTGAGAAGACAGACAAAGACCAGAACAGGAATCGAAGGCAGGAGCAAAGAAAATCAGAAAAGAAGATGAAGAAAGTAGAACGGAGGAAGACAGCCCTATTTATAGGGGAAGGAAGCCCTCCTCGGGCGCCATTTAAGAATTTGAAAAGACAAGTTTCGCGATCCGCGCCTGTCTCATCAATTTGACGGCACAATCAGTGAGGAAGCGACACGTGTAGCCACCGGTTCGTTTCCCGGGGCGAACGAGAGGCGACATTTATTGCCTCGGAGAAGTCAAAGCGGTGCCAAGCAATGATCAAAACATCTCCAGACGAACTCTCTAGCTTCCGACCTCTAAAGGCTAGGGCCCTTAAGAAGTCACAAGCTAGGGGGCAATTGTGTGGGGAGATTTTCAAGACACCAGGATTATGTTAATCTCGGCTATAAGATGTCAATTAGCACTCTCACGTGCCATCCAGACACGCCTCGGCCGCCGGGACAAAGGCCTCAGCCGAAACCAGACTGACTTTGGCTGCTAGCCCCGAGCTCGGCTACCAAGGATCGACTTCGGCGAAGAGCATGGCCTCAGCCGAAGGAGCCGGGACGGAAGCCGAAATGAAGAAGAACCCCCTCTCGCGCCCCACGCCTGCCACGTCATTGGACACATGGCAGAATAGGGGCGTGAGCCAGTGGGATAGATGCGACATCCCAGCCGTCCACAATCTTCGCCAGATTGCTGACAGGGCGGTATCCAGCGGCTGTAGCCAAATCAGGGCAAAGCCCGAGGATGGATCCGATGGGACCTCTACCGCCAAAGGCGTCCAACATGATCTGGCCCAACAAGACATGCATTTAATACAATGTGGGCTGATCGGACTGGCAATAAATTTTTTGTGGGCTGTGATGGACCCGCATTTATTACTTTGTGGGCTGATAAGAGCTTCCCTATCAAATCAAGGGACCCACTCCAAAATATCATTCAAAATATCAGGTTGAGTCCTCTATAAATAGGATAACATTCCATAATCAAGGTACGCAATATACACACTTGAGAGCTGTTACTCTGCCTTTCTTCTTCCTCTCCTTCCTTAGTTCAAGTTCATACACTAACTTAGGCATCGGAGAGCCTTGCGCCACCTAGGCCAAGGTCCTCTGACCGTTTGTTCTTCCCTTTCAGGCTTTGAGGCAGCTGATCTTCATCTTACGTTTGAATAAGTCCTATCAGGCACCCCCTAATCTTGTGAGTCATCATTTTTGCACTTACAGTCACATTAGGCATCGGTTTGAAGTTCAGAGATCTTCGCGCCAAAAAACAATTCTGAGGGTGTTGTTGATTGACGATAAGGTTTGCTTCTTGAATGACAAAAAGTTAACTCTGAAATATATTTAGATTAATAACTTGTTGTTTGAGCTAATTTATATATATATATATATATATATTGATGTTACTTCTTTACAGAGTGATCAGATTTTGTTAACGCTTCAGGATAATGAGGTAAAATCATTTGGCCCAAACTTAAGGGCCTGTTTGGATAGCCCAGCAATGAAATGAAGTGAAGTTAAGTGAGCTATAACGGTATAAAATTTCAACTTATAAGTGTTTGGATCGGCCTGGCCCGACAGATGAAGTAGACTTGTCGGCCCACGTGGCTCCCATTTCACTTCATCGCAAAACACTTCGGTTTCCCAGCGTAAAATTCGATTTTGCTCCTTAACTCCTCAGCTCTCCTCTCCTCTCCTCTCGATTTACTCCTGCAACGTTCTCCTCTCCTGCAACATTTTCATCTCAATCTCGATCTAAGGTTTGCCGATCGATTTACTCCAGCAACGTTCTCCTTTCCTGCAACATTTTCATCTCGATCTTGATATAGGGTTTGCCGATTCATCTCGATCCACAACTTCAGCTTCAGGTGAGTTTGTCTTTTGGAATGCATCTCCATCTCTCTCTCCTCATGTGAATTTGTCTTTTGGAATGCATCAATTCTCATTGCCAGGTACTATCTATAATCTATGCTATTGCCTTTCTCTCCGATCTAATCTCATCTCCATCCTTTCCATTTTTTCTTCGAAAAGATGATGTTTTTCCATGGAATCCTCAAGTGGGTAAATGTTGGGTTTCTTTTTTTGCTAGTCAGAAATCCTCTTGATTGTGCTTTTCTTGGAAAACCCAAAAAAATTGGGGTCTTTTGAATCGTTTGGGTGGGTTTCAATCTGGGTTTTGTTTTTGGGGGAGAATATTTTCCTCACTTTGTTTGGGGGGCTTTTGTCGACTGGGTTTCCAGTTTGGGGTGTTTGTTTTTTTAGAACATAGCTTCTCCCAATCACGAAAAATCGAGAATTCTTGGGGCTTTAGTGGGTTTTTCGATCTCATTATTGTGAGGGATTTCAATTTAGGGTTTTCTGGATTAATGGTATTTTCCATGATGGCATCTGTGATAGGAAACAAAACAATTATTCCGGATAAAATAAAAAAGCAATAAAAACACTATACATTAATGATCCATTCCATGTTTGAGTGCAAGTTCAGACTGCACAAACCCCGCAATATTGAAGTATCCAACATCAAGCTGAATAATTTAGTATCGCATATTTGGTAAAATCAAATCCTGCAGCTTGCAAATACTCTGGATTTTACATCTAGATTGTCACCCACATGACATTATTGATACATTTTTTATCGAGAATTTGCAATAGCAGGTTGCACCCCAAAAGAAAATAATAATAGTAATAATCACAGTTCTAGACAAGATTTTAGTTCATGGGGACACAGATATGGGGATATTTTCTTTGATCAAACTCAATAAAAAAACACATTTCCATTAGATTAAAAAGAAAGATGAAAACCAACAGTTTCAAGATGATAAAATGAAATTAGAAACTACAAATGCTGGAATCCTAGAATGATTTACTAGAACTTGTCTAAATTTTGGTCTAAGGAAGCTTTAGCTACAATGATACAATCTTGTCTCTTATGATCTTTAGAATGTCTTATATTTCCTTGAGAAGTTTCAAAATTTTTGCTCTTGTAGTTGTTCAGGATATTCTTCTTGTCTTGTATGGCTTCTTTTAATGAAATTTAAGTTACCTTTATAAAAAACAAAGTTACATTGCTTTAGAAGATGGTCTTTTATTTTCCCTTTTTGTGCAAAGTTCGCAGAGAGAGGAATAAGAAAGTCTTTGAAGGAAAAGAAGTCCCTACGTACGGTTGTATGAGATTTGTTTTGTGTTAGCATTGGATATGGAGCATTTATTTCCTAGATTTGTTTTGGTCATCTGTCCTCAAATTATCTTAGATAAACTGCAACAGGGTCCTGAAAAAAAGAGAGGAGCCATTGACATTGGACAGCCATGCCATGCGGCCTTCTAATCTATTCTTATCAAACCGTCTCACAAAAGGAACCCTTACCAAACAGACCTGCAGAGTGCAAGCGATATATCCACCAACTCTGTTGGCTCACTTCATTTGTTCAATTTGTTAAACTTGGCTAAGGTGTACTTCCGCTTGGCTCACTTGTCTCTTTTAGTATTTGATTATTTAATCTAGGTTTTTCATCCATATTTATAGGTGATTAAATGTTTCCTTATCCAATCCTAACTGCCTGACTGATTCTCTACATCCTCATGGGATTAGACTCTTAAATCATCTCAAACACGAGGGTGAGATTGTGATTTTATGAATTTTAGCGGCATGCACTACTGCACAAGCCACATGTCTAACATAGACCCATGTGTTAGATTTTCCATCAAGGAGTCTGTCCAAATCATGGACCTCATTCATTGAGTAGATAAAAAATTTATCTCTATTTTTTATATCAAATTAATTACAAAATGGTGGGAAGTAGGAAGAGATCAAATCTTGCTTGTAGTGTGGTCCTACAAGTAGATAACATTGCCAAATACCATTGTAGGAAAGAATGACAGAGAAGAGGGTTTAAGTTGTTCCACCGACATACTTTAATTCGTAATGGCAAATGCATCATGGTTCTACTACAATGCCACTGTTCTCTTCTGCAGCATCATCACGATTCTCAACCACAACTTCAACATCAGCTGCTATTACAGGAGCTAAATTTTATTTTTATTATTCTTGTATTTTTTTTTTTTTGGGTCAAAGCGGGAGCCAAAAACTCAGTTTCTTAGACATGCATACATAAAGTGAGCATACTTGGATTTATATTTCTAAGCACATACTCTGTTAAATCACATTTATATGTGAATATGTGTGTATGTAATAATGTCTACACATCGACTCTCTTGGTAGGGATGTCTACACATCGACTCTCTTGGTAGGGATGTACATGTGCTCTCTGAAGAGCTTTCATGTGTTCCTGTATATACCTCGGCCCTGCTTTAGCTATTTACCATGTTATGGCTTATGGGTGTGAAATCAAAGAGGCATAAAAACTAATTATACTACCCTGCTCTTTCAGAGAAAAAGGCAACCGAGGCTTTGGAAGTGCACATTGGCCATTATAAATTATGTCTCATCTCCCTAAGCCATTTTTACTTTTCTATAGGCTTCCAGCTGGGACTGGTCACTATCCAACTTTTGTTCTTTTGGGGCTTTCATTGGCCAAGTCACTAACCTCTCCAAAAAAAAATGATTGAATTATCTTCTGTGGGACCCATGATCATTCTAACATGGTCGTGGCCTAATTAGACTTGTGTGAGCACCCTTAGATCAGATCATGCTTATTGACACTATTAGTTGCTTTTGCTTGCCTTTTAATATTAGATGGATGGGTTAACTTCGAATCGTGGAGAGGAGGAAGAGGTTCTTAGCCATAGAAATGTTGCCATCCTTGGGGCAGCAACTGCTGCTGTGGAAATATGGCTGAACCAGATGACTACAGCAGTTGCATACTATGCAATGCTTCGAAACCCAATAGAAAGACAAGATACAGAAAGAGATCGAGAACTTTATATATCTACCTTGACGAGAGGCCAAGAAGCCCACTGCATAAGCCAGTTGAGAATGAACAAAGTTTGTTTTGATCTACTATGCGGTCATTTGAGAAATAGAGGGCTTTTGCAAGACACTCGTGGAGTGAAAGTGGAGGAGCAAGTTGTTTTGTTCTTGCACACTGTTGCACACAATTAATTTAAACATCGAGTTATCATGTTTTGATTTTGACGTGATATGATGAAGCATATATGCAATATTTGTCTGTTTGCATTTTCAATCTTTCACTAAGAAAACTGCAATTTCTGGATTCTGCCACCTTTCTGGATCACAGTGACATTTTTTCCGAATCCAAAGGTTTTGAAAATCAGGTTGCAGCAGCTGCTTATTAGACACCCATTTGGACTTTTCAATATAATTTATATGAGACGCATCTCAAAAGAAGTGTCTATTCTGCCTTATTTTTCCATCTCTACTTTCTAGTATCTACCAGTTGAATGGTGCAAAAATCTAACTGGAACAGCCGAGGCTTTCATTGGTAATTTTGCATGGGTTTCATTTTCTGTGCATTATAAGAAGGGTCCATTTGGTTCAGAAATCTATACGAATATTTAGAAGAAAATTGTCCTATGTGGTGATAAATTTGGGCTGTGCGCTTTTGTGCCTATGTGGTGATAAATTTGGGCTGTGTGCTTTTGTGAATGCTTCCATCTTATACTTCTGTGCTTGGTTGAGAGAAAGTAATTCAGAATAAAAGGCCTTTGTTACTCTTTTTTTTACCTCATTTGTAGAATCAGTTTGATGTTGAAAAAGTTTGATGTTACAATCATAGAATAGGATCCAAGAAAAAATTTCAATGTCTTGCCACATGGAAAAATTCTATTCCATTTCACTAACAAAAACCTAATTCCTCAATCAAACAACCCAAAGAAAACTTTAACTTCAAAATAAGCATCCAAATGGAGTGAAGTGAAGTATTATATTTTAACTTCAACCTACTTCTCTTCACTCCACTCTACATATAAAATCCACTTCATTTCACTCCACTCTTCATTTATCCAAACAGGCCCTTAGGAACGTCCCCACACAATAACAATGGAAAGTTCTCAAAGCATTGATCCAACGATAAAAGAAAACGACTCACATTATCAAGCCACCTCTAGAAACACCCAAATTATCGATTCCATAGTAGAAAATATTTGAATCACTGGCCCCTTTATGGCTCCATTAATAATGAGGCCATTGGATGTCGAAGCCCATTATGGATAAACCGATTAGGGTCCATTAAGGACGATTAAAGCCAAATGGATGTTGATCCACTTAAGCCCACTTAATGATGAGGCCTGTCAATGCCCAATTGGATGTTAAGCCATCAAACTCCAATTTGAAGGAAGCCATCAATGTCATATAGATGTTATCCATCAAAGCCCAATTGTTGTTGAGCATTAATGCCTATCAAGATCCAATTGGATGTAAAAGCCCGTTAAGCCCCAACCAATATGGAGGTCCATAGTAGCCCATCCTGTTGACTCACAAGCCCACTTAATGATAAGTCCCAATTGGATCTTAACCCATCAAGGCCTAATTGGACGTTGGGCCATAAAAGCCTACGTAAGCTCACAAATCATAAACCTATTTATACTTTTAAAATGCCGAAACCCACACTGTGTCTTTTTTCTTTTTCCTTTTTTATGTTTTTGATGCATACATATGCCCCTGCTTTTAAGTAGGGGTAGTCAGGCCATTAACCAATTAAGGGTGAATAACAAAAAAGAAAATAAAAAACTGCTAATTCAGGATGAATAGAGTTACGATCGAGTAATACTATTTATTAGATGTAAACTTAGGGCAGGTGAATCCAATGTAAGATTCCAATAGATGTCCTTAGGAGTTGAGGCCCAACAATTCCGTACCAATTCACCGTTTGTAGCCCAAGTATTGGATCCAAGCGGACTTCAGATGTCTCTTTAAAAGGCCCAGTTGTTTGTAGGCGAGATGGCTTTGTAGGCGAACTCAACGCACTCATGATTCGACCAACTGCTGGTAATTTGGATGTTACATAAGGGGAGCATGTGGTAAAATGTTGAGTGGTCTGGATGAGGAAGGTGGGCTACTATCACTGTTTAACAATATAGATATAATTTACAATGAAGTGGTGCGTTTATGGCCGTTCACCAATAAAAGTATGTGTGTTCAAGGGCCAGTCTTGCACACATCCTGGACCTTTCTTTTTTTGTAATAGTTTTGCGCCCATGGCTGGGCTGGAGCTTAATTTCTGATCCAAATGTTAAATTGGGCAGGCCTAGCCTATCATCTAAAGGCCCAACTATAGGCCCACCCCCGAATGATAAATTTTGCCAAAGAAGACTCATATTTGCAAAGAGGCTGGACCCGGACATAATTTCAGGCTGCTCTTTCGAAAACAGGCCTAAATACTGGACCCAATAACTAAAGAAGCTGGACTTTACAAAATTCATCCGGCCAACCCGGCCCATAAAGTCCTCCAAAGTCAAAGAAACATAAAACAAGATATCCAGACAAATCAATGAATATCTTCAACTGAAAGATTTATCTAATTACCACTTGTAATTTCTTGAACTATCCATAGCTCACTCCTTGTTATATCCGACCCCTTCATTCTAAATACCTCAGAAAACTCATCCTGAATTGAGTCTCTTGGACTTACTTGAGAACCTTTTATTAGGAAATTCCGATCACTTTGGTTTTTCAGGGTCAACACAAATAAACTTCTGCTTTCAGAGAACAAGGGATATAATTATATGTACCAGAAGATGAGAAGTCCCAGCTATCTGTTCATGGCTCTTGCAGTACTGGCTTTATGTGAGGCTGCAGTTTTAGAAAAAGTGCATACGAGTGTTATGAATCGTCTAGGCAGTGGGAAGAGCATCAACCTTCACTGCCAGTCCAAAGACAATGATCTGGGTGAGCACACAGTGGCAGATGGAGGTGAATTCGGGTGGGAATTTTCCGTGAATGTGATCGGAACGACACTTTTCTACTGCGATGTGAGCTGGGAGAACTTCGGCGGGTTCCATTTCAATGCCTACTCATTTCAGAGGGATTGGGGTAGGTGCGAGTCCAGGTGCCTGTGGTTGATCTCCAAGGAAGGCATGTATGGTTGGAATCAAAATACTGGGTTCTGGGAGTTCATGTATTCTTGGCCAAATTGATACAAGAACTGATGGTGAAGATAATAACTTGCTTGAAATGGGATATATAGGGTCATCGAGCTACTCTTTGTGATTGTGATTCGATGAGTAAGAACTTCAGTATATTTTATATGAATCCAATGGCGCAAGCATTTATTCTATGATTCAGTGATTGTTTTAGTGAAAGTTTGATCAACCCATGAATGAATCTTTATCACTTACTCTTTTTATTTCTTATTTCTCTTCAGTCTCCCCACCTGATTGCGTAGAATAGATATCAATGTGCATCTAGCAATGCTAATTATTCATCATTCTATAACAAATTCAAAAAATTAGTCCTGAGCAGCATCCAAGGTCAAAACCTTGAAATATCTCAAGAATCTGGATACTTGAACAAGGGACTAATCAACCCAACTGGTGATTGGGGAACAACTGGCTAAGTATAGAGTTCTTGTGTTGATAATGGTCCAACATCCAGTGAACATACACACATAGAAAGCAACTTTATTGGAAGAAAAATTAATGAAGAGGGCTCATAATTAAAGCATAAGAAAGATAATAATATCAAAGACCTTGCAATATTTTATTTAATTTTATTTATTTTTTTGATAACTCAGGGTATCTCAAGCTTGGCCTAAGAGCTTTTGGCCATGAGTCTGAGGGACACTCGATTCTAAACAACCAGGAACTAATCCTTAGGGGCACATGTAGGCAAACCCTCCTATCCACACTCGATAAAATTATGGATTAGAGCCGCAACTCATTTGAATATGTTTATAGAGTTCTGGGAGTTCTGCAAAATCCACTAGAATGGATGCTAGTCTAATTAATCAAACCAATGTAGCGTATGTAACGAATCAAACAAGATAGAACTAGCTAAATAAATGTACCAATTACACAACACAAGAAGACAGACACAATATTTAACGTAGAAACCATTTCCAGGGAGAAAAACCATGATTTAGAAATCAAGAACTCATGAACAGTTACAAGATATACTCACAGCTCATTTACCTTAGTCAGTACCTCGACCTAAGGATTGTAGTTGTTATTGCACAACTTTTGTTGCCACGACTTCCACCGTGTACCGTTCTCCTTACTTGGTCTTCTCGCACCTTGTCAACCAAGATGATCAATCTTCTATAAGAAAGTAGAAGCAATAAAACCTTCTAGAGCAGCCCTTCGAAAACAATCTCTCAATGGCTCTAGAGAAACAAGGAAATCTCTCTTAGGGTATTCTAACCTCAGATCAAGAAAGAGAATTAACTTCCTATCTTGTATTTTTCGGTTGAGAGAAACACCCAATATATAGCCCTAAATCCGTAAATGAGTATTCTAATTAAACTCTAATCCGAACAACACTCATCATCCAACTATTTCATAGAGTCCGGATCGGACTAGGCTTTCCCGTCCATGTTCGCTATAGCGAGCAGGAGCCTGGCTATAGCGAGCCATCATCCTGTCTCTTGGTCTTCTCTGGCTCTGACAGCCCCTGCAGCCCATTTCATGTGATTTTGACACAAACAAGTGCAAAATAATCCTGTGTTTGATGCATGATCTAAGAGTGAGTTGTACTCCTATAGGAGTGGATGCCCAAAGTCAATACACAGCTTTCTACCAAAAATAAAATAAAATAAAATCCGCAAGGAGTTGTAGGTGGGGAAAACCCATATTTGTCGAGCATGTTTGGTAAGCATCCATTGAGAGGTTTTTAAATGGAAGTTTTTTGGATGCAACGCTCTAGAGTTGATCAATGGCTTTCTTAAGGGGATCGAAACACCAAATTCTTTCTCTAGATCACCAAATTGAACCATAGACATAAATTCATCCATCATCTGGTGGACAGGAATGGCGCTGTACTCAGGGGCATAGATCAGATGAAAATGTACTGTTGTGATTACTTTCAAGACATCTTCTCATCTCCTGTAGCTCGGGCTCCAAGCATGCATCTACCTTCTCTCATTTCGTCATGCATATCAGATTGCTGTTTGGAAGCTTCTTGAGGATTTGTATGTGAAAGACCAATTTTATGGGCTACCAGAATGGATTACTAGTTCTCAAATTAACAATCAACACACAGCGGAAATAACCAATCCGACGAACTAGCAATTAAATCTACCAAGCGATCACCACAAGAACGCAGACACAAAATATAGCGTGAAACCCTATCCAGGGAGAAAAACCACGAACCAGAGTTCACGAACAGTTAAAGATTGCTAGAAGAAAGCTTAGCAAAAGTACGTAATTCAAATGTAGAGGGAATTCTAGTAAAGGAAGGCTCGCATAACCATGGTAGATCCAAGGACATGGGTAAGTCAAGAAGAAACAACTCTAAATCAAAGTCCAAAAGCAAGAAAGATTCAAAATGCTTTCATTGCGGGAAGAAAGGGCACTGGAAGAAAGATTGCCGGCATTACAAGGCGAGCAAAGATGGGAAGAATAAAGCTGGGGACAAATCAGATAGCAGTGACTCCGCCAACGTTGCCTCAGAAAAGGAAATGGAACTCCTATCGGTCTCGCAAGGTAACAATCTATCTGATACATGGATTTTTTATTCCGGTTGTACATATCATATGTGTCCTAATCGTGAATGGTTTGATACTTATAAGCCATGCGATGGTGGTAGTGTTCTAATGGGTAATGATGCTGCATGTAAAACCATTGGAATGAGAACCATAAAAATCAGGATGGCAGATGGAGTTGTTAGAACTTTGGGTAGTGTGAGACATGTTCCCTCACTCAAGAAGAACTTGATATCCTTAGGCACACTAGAATCCAAAGGCTGTTCATTCAATGCAAAGGATGGCTTGCTTAAAGTGAGTAAAGGTATCTGGTATTAATGAAAGGTACCAGAGTGGATAATAACTTTTACAAATTGATGGGAAACACAGTTGTAGGTGGAGTTGCAGTCTCCACGGAAGACAAAAACAGCGTTGATGAGTCTCAATTATGGCATATGCGGCTAGGGCATATGTCACGGCCCCGAACCCGATTAAAGAATAAACCGGATCCGGGGTGTGAGTTTTAGGGCTAATTAAAAAATTTTGCCCTTAATGCCCAAGGATCGAAGTCCACTGTGAGGATTGTGTAGTTAAGCCTCATTAACAAATAATCAATGGGACTTATCCAGTAAACACAAAAATAAACCTGTAGGAATATCAAAGCAAGTATGGATCTCATTCCATTATATATATTCAAGTTTCAAAAGATAAAACATATAAAGTTTATAAACATCAGGACCATCCCAAAAACCTAGGTCCTGGTACAAAAGATATACAGTGCTAGAATAAACAAATTCAAAAGATCAAAAACCCAAAAGATGAAATGAGGTAGCATGAAGAAAGATGTCCCCATGTAATGTGCACTAGTGCCGGGAGTGATGACGTTATGCTATGTCATCGGCACCCCACTCTCGTACCTCGTCCTCCTCCCCAGGTTGAGGATCCGCTGGGATTGCCTCGGCATCCGGGTCGGCGTAATAGTAGTTGGTGTCCTCTGCACACCATGGAATAAAGGATCAACAATATGTTGGCAAGAAGATAAGCAATATACATTATTCATAACATGTTTCAAAAGAGAATAAAGACAAGTACATGATTAAAAGATAGCAAGGTACAAGCTAGGCATAAAGCATGAATAATTGAAAGAATCAAGTAACAATATAAATCCTAGCAAGATAAACAAGAGTAACCATCCATGAAATGCAATGTCAAGCAAGAGGGGACTCCGAGGATGTCCTAGCCATCTCACGGGGGTATAAGTGACGTCCGAGCCGACTACGAATACCCAAAGTTCGGCTCTAGGGGATCCTAGCTCCCGGTCCTAGGAATAGCAGCGCGGTCCTAGCCCGCTCCCAGCTATTCGCGCCATGGACGCCGTCCAAAGCTGACTGCACACCCTAGTGTCCGGTATTCAGCCTACTTTATAATCATCAGTCTGCAGCTGGTCATGAATGCAAGATGATGATGATGGTTTGTACACGACATAAGTTTCAAGACAAATACACGTGGATATATTTCCAAGTACAAGATAACAAGCAAAGGACTACTCCAAGTCAAGCCAAGATACAAGTCAAGTTCCAAAATCCATGAGTAGTCATCTTTTCAAGTCTATCCACACGTGTTCATCAATACAAGACAAGGTACCTAAGGATACACTCTAAGTCTAGTCACATCCTAATTCTACAAGTTAAATTACAAGTTGTACAAGTATACAAGATTAGAGTGTACAAGGTACGACAAGCTACGGATACATGATTCAAGAGTCAAGAGTGAAGAACAAGCCAATCCTAGGTCAAGAGTTGTCCGCCGTGTACCGAACGTATCCCCAACAGAGTACGCATGGAGAATGAGTCAATGGTGTCCTAATTTGGCGTGCCCATGGTGTACGGAATTTATTGGGCACCAATTAACTCAATTCGACACGCATTCGGCCAAGTTACATCAATATACGAAAAATCCCAGACAACCAACGAAGTACACCAAGCCAAACATACTCCGTTTTCATTTCCCCCAATTGGTCATGCAAGGGTAGGGTCAATAGGTTCCAACCTAGAGTCCAAACTAGGTTTACAATCCCTTTCCAAAAGAGATAAAGCTTGGTTCATTGGTCCAATACTTATTTCATTTTCCAATCTCTGATGATTAAGATTAGTATACCATTGGATTCTACGTCTCGAGGGCTTTCCGACGATATATAAAACTCCAAATTCTGATAAACGGGTCAAAAGTTATGGCTTCCGGAAGATGGTCGTCCCGAGCCCGAAGCAGTTAGCTCGAGCGAACAAAAGTTGGCTCGAGCGAACTGCTCACAGAACCTTCTTGGCTCGAGCGAACTGAAGGTTGGCTCGAGCCAAGTGTCCAAAATGATAGAAAATGACTCATTTTGAGTCCAAACCTTGGAGAATCAAATCCCCTCTCCTCCAAGATCACCCCTGCAAGAAAAAGAGCCTCTTGCTCTCTCCACATCCATTCTATTCCTCCCATCAACAAACCCAACCATTCAAATAAGGTCCAATCCCATTAAATACCTAATCTAGCATGTGAGATCCAAATAAACATAGACAAGCTTGGCATTATGGGTTGCTAAGTAATTGTATTGTCAAGAGTGAAGATAATATACATGCATGAGCAATAGATAAAGCTACTCTACTTGCCTTCACCAAAGAGAGTGAAATTGAGAAGATTGAGGAGGAAGAAAGCTCCCACACACACTCTAGCCAAAACAACTCTCCCAAGCCTCTCTCCTACACTCAAGGAACACAAAGGAAAAGAAAGAAAGGGAATCCATCAACCTGCAAGATCTCTACAACAATGAAGAAGGAAATTAGGGAAGAAAGGGTTGAGGAAAACTTACCAAATTTAGGTCAAGATGTAGAGGAAGAAGATGATGAGCTTGGCTGGCCTTGAATCCCTTCTCCAATGGCTCATGCAAGAAGAAGAAATAAAGGGGGGGGGGAGAAAAGAAAACTCCAGCAGTTGCAAATGAAGGAAGGAAATGAATGAACGAGCTGGGATGGGGTTTTAGGATGAGGGATGGAGGGGGAAATGACTCAAATACCCTCTTTGAGTGAATTAAGAGAAATGTGATTATTTGAGGGACTTCAGTGCGTCGAATCGCGATGAGTCAAGAACGGAAAGTGACGAGCGTGACGAGATCTTTCCAATGGACCCAAATTCGGCGAAAATGGAATTTTTTGAAAAAATACCCAATTTTCCTATTAATCACAACCTAACCCCCTATTAAGACTAATCGCACTCGGAATCAAATTAAACTCTGCAAATCACTTTCTAATGATAAAAGAGACTCGCTTAGCCACTAAACCCACCTAATTAGTAAAAATCACAATTAATTAGGCTAATCGCCAATATTAAGAAATTAATTTCCCTGTAAAGGTCGGGGACCTTATAGCATATGAGTGAAAAAGGCATGTTAGAACTTCATAAAAGATAGTTGTTGAAGGGTGTGAAAACATGCAAGCTGGATTTTTACAAATTCTGTGTTTATGGCAAGCAGACGAAAGTGTCTTTTAAAATTGCAGGAAAATTTTGTAGAAATAAAGGCTACATTCACTCAGATGTGTGGGGACCATCCCCAGTTAAGTCAAAAGGTGGAGTTGAATACTTTGTGACTTTTATTGACGACTTTTCAAGGAAAGTTTGGGTTTACTTTATAAAACACAAGTTTGAGGTCATCGACAAGTTCAAAGAGTGGAAGGCAGAAGTTGAAAATCAAACAGGAATAAAAGTCAAGTATCTGAGATCAGATAATGGAGGTGAAAACAAAAGTCAAAGGTTTCTACAATTCTGCAAGGACGAAGGCATCACAAGACACTTTACAGTTCCAAAGACTCCTCAGGAAAATGGAGTTTTAGAAAGAATGAACAGGACTCTTTTGAAAAGAGTAAGGAGCATGACACTACATGCAAGGTTGACTAAAAGCTTTTGGGTAGAAGCAATTAATCACGCATGCTATGTGGTTAATCGGTCACCATCAGCAGCTTTGGATTGCAAAGTTACTGAAGAAGTCTAGACAGGTAAAGAAGTTGATTATTCCACACTCAAGTTATTCGGATGTCTAGCATACGCACACATTCCCAGTGATGAGAGATCCAAGCTAGATTTCAAGTCACTCAAATGCATATTCCTCGGATTTGAGAAGGGAGTGAAAGGGTACAAGCTATGGGATCCAGTAAACATGAAAAAGATCATCAGTAGAGATGTAGTGTTTGATAAAAAGTCTATGCTAAACAGGGAACAAGATGGTGAAGTCAAAGGGCACAGTGCTGAAAAAGCAGTTGTTGAAATAATTCCTCTTACAGACAATAAAGGCAAGAAATCAGTGCAGAGTCAAATAAAGGCCAGTACATCTGGTGGAGAAGAAGAAGTTGAGGTTCAGCAGGAACCCATAAGTCTATCATAGGGAAGAGTAAAGAAAAGCATCAAACCACCTCAAAGGTTTGGATGGGATGAGGATGAAGCCATTTTGCTCTTATCACCAGTAGTGGTGATCCAACCACACTGCAAGAAGCTATGAAAAGCGGTAAAAGGGAAGGTTGGATGGGTGTTATGATGGATGAGATGGAATCTCTCGAAAAGAACTCCGTCTGAGAGTTAGTTCCAAAACCCAAAGATAGAAAATCAGTTGGCTCCAAATGGGTGTTTCGGAAGAAGGAAGTCCTACATGAAAATGAAACACCAAGGTTCAAGGCACGTTTAGTAGCAAAGGGGTACTCACAGAAAGAAGGGGTTGACTATGATGAGATCTTTTCCCCAGTTGTGAAGCACACATCTATCAGGGTGTTGTTGGCATTAGTAGCACATTTCAATATGGAGCTTGAACAGTTAGATGTAAAGACAGCTTTCCTTCATGGTGACTTGGAGGAAACAATTTACATGGAGCAACCTAAAGGATTTAGAGAAGCCGGAAAATAAGACTATGTCTGCAAATTGAAGAGATCATTGTACGGGCTGAAACAATCACCAAGTTAATGGTACAAGCGCTTCGACTCCTACGTGTTGCAGATTGGCTACTATCGATGTGAGTATGATCATTGTGTTTATTTCAAAATGCATGATGATAATTCATTTATTATGTTGCTACTCTACATGGATGATATGCTTATTGCATGTAAGAACATGTCAAAAATAGAAGAACTAAAATCTCAGCTGAAAAAGGAGTTTGACATGAAAAACCTTGGGTCAACCACAAAAATATTGGGTATGGAAATAAGGAGGGACAGAAAGGCTGGAAAGCTGTGGTTATGACAGAAGAAAAACATCTCAAAAGTACTTGAGAAGTTTAATATACAGAATGCCAAGCCCATGTCTACTCCACTTGCAGGTCACTTCAGTTTAAGTGCCAGTCAATGTCAAAGTACGGATGATGAAATTGAAGACATGTCCAAGATACCGTATGCTAATGCGTTGGGATGTTTGATGTATGCCATGGTTTGCACAAGACTAGATATTGCTCAAGCAGTCGGTGTGGTGAGTAAGTACTTGGCGATTCCTGGTAAAGAGCATTGGAATGCAGTAAAGTGGATTCTAAGATACTTGAAAGGCACCAAAGACTTGGGAATATTATTTGAAAGAAAACAGGGGTCAGAAAGTGTACGTAGTGGGGTATGTAGATTATGATTTTGCAGGGGATCTGGACAAAAGAAGATCCACCACAAGCTATGTTTACACATTAGCGAGCGGACCGATAAGCTGGAGATCAGTGCTTCAGTCTACAACAACGTTATCCACTACAGAGGCAGAATACATGGCACTTGAAGAGGCTTCTAAGGAAGCAATCTGGTTAAGAGGTTTGGTTAATGAAATCGGGATTAAGCAAGAATCAATCTCAATGCACTGTGATAGTCAAAGCGCCATATGTTTGGCGAAAAATCAGTCATATAATGCCAGGACAAAGAACATTGTTGTTATGTATCACAGGATTTGAGATTGGGTTGCTACAGGTGAGATCTCCGTTGAGAAGATTCACACAGATGAGAATGCATATGATATGCTCACCAAGCCACTTACTACGACGAAGAAGTTCAGGCATTGCCTGGACTTGCTCAATCTCTCCACTTGTTAGAGATTGAAGGTACACCTCATCTTCAGTGAGGTGCAGATATGGTGGGAGGGCTTTCCCACACGGTACATATGTTATAAACACAATATAATAATTCTTCAAAAGGTCGGACATTTTTCGCCAAGGTGGAGATTGTTGGATTTGGCTCAAAAGGTCCATTGGGCCTTGATGGATAGTTTATTTGGGGCCCAAGTAAATTAGGTCTATTTACTCTAGTTCTCTATATATACTCTCTAGGGTTATTCTTTGCAAGTTACATCACATACAGCAGAAAGCAAACAAGGGAAAACAAGAGAGCATTGTAGGGGGAGAGACTGTGAGAGCAAGATTGAGATCTATTAGGGGAGAGAGTGGGCTAAGTGTTAGAGGTATATACTTGTAACGAGTTGCCCACTTTCCTGCGTAGTAAAATCGAGTGGAACGCTCATAGCCCCGTGGACGTAGGCAATTGCCGAACCACATAAATCTCTTTTGTCTCGTATGCTTGTTATTGATTACACGTGATTTACCTTAGTTAATTTCCTAATAGGGGAGAGGTGCTGGCTGGTTGGCAACAGTGGCCGCTGGCCGGCGACTGAACAAGGAAGAAGAAGAGGAGCGCAGGTCGTGCAGGTGCAGGTCGAAGTACGAGGCTGATGATGTTAGTTTTATGAACTCAATCTAGTAGCTGATATAATAAATTGATTAATTTCTTTATTTATTCATATATTCATGCTTACTTTTCATGAGATGAATGGTGATTTATTATATACTTGCACATAATCAATACGAATGACATGATGGTTCATGAGATGAACCGGAGTCCACAAGTATATTAGATGTAACACATGTGTATGGATGAGATCCACATACGGGAGACATGTGTGACAAATCTTATACTTAAATATTATCACAACCAGTGATGAGACTGGACATCTCATACTGACAAGGTTGCAGCACTTTGATCACTATGAGATAGTGTGATTTGTCTTGATCATCAGAATAGAAGATTCTGGATCATAGTGCTGGTAGATTGGATGTATTGAAGGACCATGAGAAGCACCTTCTAAACACTGTCTTTACTTTAAGGCCTGCTCTCATAATTCCCTAGCAATAGGCTCTCAATCCTGAGACATTAATGAACTCAAGTTTCTATCTATTCATTTGCTTCGAGTCACCAATGAGTGAGGCCAACTGTAGGTCAACACTTTGATGATTTGAGTACGTGGTAGTAGAGATGTGAGAACATTCAATGGTCAAGATGGAATTTATCTCTAATATCCCCTTGTGCCAATTAATGGATTTATCATTGGTAAGTGTGCACCCATTCCGATTAAGAGTTAATTGGAAAGGTACCTATGATCATTATAATTAATTGGGGCTCAAGGATAATAAGATATGGATCTAGTTTGGAAGACAGGTCCAATTCATCCATGTATATTGATAGAGGGGCCTACTTGTGGTAATGTGGAAGTTTAGGGTCTTCTATGTAATATTCCTAAGACTGGAGTTCAATTGTATTTATATAGTGGAGTTATTTGCAATTAACTGTGGGCCCGGATTGCACATGAGATGTGGGGTCGCGTGTCCCAGTTGGAGCCAGTTTTCTAAAGAATCTCTAGTGGTCCCCACGCTAGCCCAATTATTAGAAAGTATCTAATTCTAGTTGAAATCTAAAAGGAAAGTTACTATTTCTATTTGAAGTGAGACTTCTAATAGTGGTAATAGTAGACTTACTAAGTTTAGTAGAAGTGAGACTTCTATTTTAATTAGAAAGGAATTAGAAAGTTACTAATCATATTTAAAGTGAGACTTCTAATTATGATATGGTAAGTTACTAATTAATTAATGGAAGTAAGACTTCTATTTTAATTAAGAAGATATAGTTATTAATTATTTGAAAGTAAGACTTCTAATAGAAATTAGTAAGTGGGGCTTGCAAAAGCTATAAATATAGGAGATGAGGGCTGGACGTCCCATGCATGCTCCATACATAGGGATTCACGCCCAGCCCTCTCTAGTGCAAGTGTTGCACGAGCTCTTTCTCTCTTCCCTCTTCTAGTTCTTTTTCTAGTTCCTCCCTAGAGTTCCTAGTAGTTTTCTCTTGGAGATCCCACCATCTTCTTGAGAAAAGGAGAATCTGATATGAGTCATAGCATGGAAGATCAAGAGGTCTTGGAGATCCCTATTTGATTAGTGAAAGCGTTTCATCTTCAAAGAAAGACACAACTTCTCCATTAGAGCACAACCGAGCTCCAAAGGTATAATCTACTTCCTTGCATGTTGTAGATTATTATGGATGCTTATTAATTACTATTTCTATCTTTTAGATAGATTGTATTTACTGATCATGATGGCTGAGATTGAGAGTTTGCTTCTTGGATTGTGTTTTATAGCCTTCTGGATAGTTGATCCCTGCATCAAGTGGGTCAAAAGCTTTTGAAAACTATCTTAGAGGCCCACCCTATTTCCAACAGATGACTGGAAGCTGAAGCAAGGAAGAAGCAGTCGGAGAAGGAAAGAAGTAGTTTGGGCCGGCCAGCAGTATAAATGGAGCTGGCCGGTGGGCATGGGATATGGTATGGCAGGCAGCTGTTTGCTGCTGGAGTAGCCGGCTGCAAGGAGAAATGGGCAATGGCCGCTGACGCAAGGAGTAGGTGTATTGGTCGCTTAACAAGTGGGTATGCAGGGCTGCGGGGAGGGAGGAAAAGCTGATGATCTCAGCTGGGCCAAGTGGTGATCATAGCTGGGACATGTGGAGGTCGATTTCGCAACTAGTCTGACGGATGAGGTGACTGTCCGTTGCGGCGGTATGGCAACTGGTGCTCATGCACCAAGGGCTGGGTCCCTCATGGCATCACAGATGGCCCACTAAAATTAGGAAACAATGAGTCCAATAATCAGTTAATAAAATCCAAAGACCCGATTAGCAGCTTATTAACATGCTGATTAACAAAAACCCATTTAACACAAAACAGTAAAATTTCAGAATCTCTAAGATAAAACCAGTTGAAGTTTTGTGATTGAGATCCACCGTTCATTAATACTTTTAAGCAAGATTAACAAATTCTTTAGAACCTAATGTGATCCAACATTAGCTACAACAGGCCTCTATCTAAACGAAAGTGATTAACATGAACTAAAATCAACAAAACCATGATTAACCTTTAATCAAAGATAACCCAAGCAAATTATGCTAATTAATTTACACTTGCCTCGAAACCAAGAATCAAAAGCAACCTGATCAATGGTTAGTCCAAGCTTCAAAATCTGGGCTTCTCTCATCAAAGCTTCCAAAAACAAAAACCCTCTTTAACTTTCAAAAACCCAAACCCAAACCCAAAAACAATACAGTAATGGTGAACAGAATGGGGTCCAACTCAAGAGAAAAGAGGCTTACCTCTTGGAAGCTCAATGAAAAGGTAAAGGTGAAGAAGAAGGGGCTGACACCGTTGGATTCGTACCAAAATGAACTAAGTTGCGAAAGAAATGGCAGGGAGTCGATTGGCCGGATCAGATATTGCAAAGAAATCCTCTTATGGGGAGTTCTTCACATGCAACAGAGAGAAAGGAGAAGAAGAAAAGAAGAGAAGAAAAGAGAAACTTGCTCATTTACATGTGGACAATGGAAATGAGAAGTAAAAGCCAGTAATGGTGGTAAGTGGGACATTAATGAGGTAGCATGTGGTTGTTGGGATATTTTGTTGCAAAGGTTTAAGTTGTGAGTTTGCCACCACCTTAGCCGAACTTGGGGCGCGCTAACGCGGATCTTCGGGACTCTGAACAAAGTTGGTCAAAGAAGAAGAATTGTAGGTCTAGAGAAAGGCTTTCCGACAACCTAAGAATCAGAGTTTTCAGAGATCGGTGGCAGAATTTGTAATTTTTCAAACTGCGATACTTACCTTGAAAAGAGTGTCAGGGTTCAAATGAGGCCTTCTGGGCCTCGGATGAATTTGGACTAAACATGAAAGTTGTTAAGCAGGTCGAGGCTGAACTTTTGGGTTCAAGGAACAATTTTTAGGAAATTCCCAAGATACCCCTGAAAAACCTCAGAATTCTAACTTAACCCGGAAGAAGTCGAATTCTCACGAAACCCCTCGAAACTCTCCGGAACAAAAATAGACTTAGTTCTAATGCCAAAAAACTGTCGATTATCCTCTAGTCAAACATCTTAACCACTAAACATAACTAATTAGCTTTAAACGAAGAAATTAGAAATCGAATTCTTACACTTATGGCCCCTTTTTTTAACTAATTTGGCTCTATATCCGTTTTGGGGAACTGTGGCGGTGTATGTGGGATTTTATTTGAATTAATAACCTTAAATATCTACTTGGACTTGACGTAAGAACCGTTGTCGGGCATACGGTATCTTATTAACGTAGGATTCAAGTACCTGGTATGACTTTAATGAACTCCTGCGAGAAGGGATTCGATACATCTCTATTGAGAACCCTTCATTGGGTCTATGCACCGTGAATTTTTGGAGATGTGCCGCCTGTAGCTCACTAGTGTTTATTGTGGTGTGTTGTACGGTACATGAATATGCATCTAATCTTAGGTTGGTTCATAACTGTGTATTGACCTTCGAATTCGCATGCATATCATTGTTTAGGTTATGTACTCATGTAGATGCATACCCTATTGTGTTATTTATGAACTATGAGGTGGCTTGGCAAATTATCAACGACTGTCTGAATTATGATATGGAATATGGAATGGCCAGCACTTCATTATGACTTAGGATTCTTGGGTCCTAGCATTGATGGACCCATTTTCGGAACGCGCCGGCTCGCGGCGCTACCGGGGTCGGTGGATGTGAGAGTCCGTCGGGTTCGACCCTTTCGCGGCCATGGGGGTGTGTGAGAGCGGGCATCAACAAGTGGTGGTTCGGAGATCCACATTCGCAAGTACAAAAGGAAATCAAATTTTTTCTAGTTTTTCATTGCACATATATTTAAGAAAAGAGACAGTTTGAATGTCGTGAAAGGCGATTTCATTTATTTTAACCATGAAAGGTGATGTTTCCCGTAAAAGGGCAGTTTTTTTTGCCGCGAAAGGCGGCTTTTGGCATTTATAGCCGATTTACAATTTTTATCAATAGTGAAAGACAAAAGTTGCGATTTTTTTTGTCTCTTTAGAAAAATACAAACTATAATGAAAAGTAGGAAAAAGTGAATCTAACTTATCAAGAGATTGTGGGGACTCGTTCAGATTGACGGTTGCAAGCCATGTGTGGACTTCGCTATCATCTATGCAGATGAGAACAAAGGATGCTTTTGATTCGTTTGACTCGGCTTAACCTCAGATTTTGAGAAAACAAAGACCAAGAGGAGGTCCTATGTCCGATAAAAAGCTAAGTAAACGGGTTGAAAAGCCACGTCTAAGCCATGTAGACAGGAGGAGAAGGCCTTGGGAGGGTGCCCCCCAAGGGACTTTTGTTACCTTGTAGCGGTGGTCGGTGCAGGATTTCTGCAGAGTTTTCTCTTTTCTTTCTCTTGGATTCCGATCAATTTTTCTGGACCAGTGCTTGAAGTTTTTGGACCGATTCTTCTTGGATTGCTCTCCTTTTGTACGCCTTTGATAGCCATTTGGGAGAGTTTATGGGCTTTAAATGTAATAAAGCCACATAAGTCTGTGTAAGACACATTAAAGGGATACATGTTCAAGAACTTGAAAAAGAGAGAGAGAGAGAGAGAGAGAGAGAGAGAGAGAGAGAACATAGTAATGACCCTAAATGAAGTCGAGGAAAAAAATACATAGAAAACGTGGAGTTACCAAGAAATATCACTGAAAATAGAGTTAATGGCGACAGGTTGAAGTAACAAACTGACTCAAATAGATCAGATAAGGTAAGACAATGATGATTGGTTTTTATCCCCTCTTGCTCTAAAGGATAATATCTTTTGGATCGTTAATTATTTGTAGAAGGTTCAATTTCATTTCCAACTCTTTCTTCTTATGAAAATTGACTTTTTTCTCACTTAATCCATTAACAGTCATTAGAAACACTTTTTGAAGAAATTAGCCTCAATGGTTTTTCTGTCAAATACTTTAGAAACTAATAGGATCTTTACTAATAGTGATACTTGAGAATAGAGGTGGAACCTGAATTTATTATTATTAATTTTTTTTTTTTTTTTTTTTTTTTTGTGGGGGGGGGGGGGGGGGGGGGGGGGGGTATTGTTAAAAGAAAAACTACAAACAAAATTGCAAAATTTACGCAATAATCAAATTATTGAAGCCATGCTCAACGTTCTTTCATTGAGCTAAAATCATCCATTATTGTTTTAGTACTGAATTTTTCTTCGATTTCTTTTTCAATATATACAATTAATTAATTTATAGGAAATTCATCAGCTTCCGTTATGTTGCAAAATACAGTTTTAACAAATTTCATGGCTGAAAATACATTAGTACATCTACCGTATATATATACCAAAGAGGGAAGTGAGAGTGGTTTGCAAGACAAGAACTTGCAAATGCAAAAAAAAAAAAAAATTTCCATCATTTTATTCAACTGGAGAGCCCTATAAATAGAGCTTTGAAGTTACATCAAGACAAAAGGTACAATAATTCAACCAATATACAGTATCTACAATAATCTAGTGAACAAGTTATGGCAGACAAGATGAGTGATGGTCATCACAACTTTTGAGACGAGAGGAGAAAATAAGCAGCTTATGGCAGATAGGATGAGTGGTGATCATCGCAACTTTTGAGACAATTCTCCTCAATAGAGCTTATGGCAGATAGGATGAGTGGTGATCATCGCAACTTTTGAGACGATACTCCTCAATAGAGCTTATGGCAGATAGGATGAGTGGTGATCTATGAATTATTAAGTTATCACTTATATAATTATATACTTATATTTATCAATTATCAGTAATTTCACCCGTTTATGAGTCTTGTTGTACTATTTGTAAATTGTAAATTTGTAATTGTAAATTTTTAAGTTTGTATATTGATATTTATGAATTAGGGTTTATTTAACATTTGAACTTTATTTTTAAGCAGTTTTTAAAGCATTTTTATAATTTTTATAAATGAAAGGACAAAAACATCAAATGACCTGTTTGACCCGAAACCCGGTTGACCCCATACCCATTAAGCATCTTAATTACCGGGTCAAGGACCCCGGCCAAAATCATCGGGTCGGGTCGGGTTTGACCCGCTAACCCGGAACCCGACCCGATGAACACCTCTACTCCGCAAGATTCTTCATGTCTCTTGATATTAACCTTCATCTAGATTCTATACAGCATCCAGATATGCTTTTTCATGGTGCTGACAAAGCCCTATCACTCGAAGACCTTAAACATGTGCAGCATCCAGATATGCTTTTTCATTGTGCTGGTAAAGCCCTATCACTCGAAGAACTTAAACATGTGCATTTGACCGAAAACGCCATCTCCGTTATCAGTAGAACTCAGATCTTCTTCAGTATGAGACCGATACAAAGCCTCGCCATCAGATAACAGTGTTCGATATTGTTCTTCCATTTCAATCAATTCCCAGTCTTCATCAATCTAGAGAATTTTGGACATGAATTTGATTTGGAGCGATACTTTATTTGGCCAATTCTTTGCATAGTGGCCCCATTTTTTGCACGCGAAGCAAATGTCTGCCTTTGGTAATCGCTTTGATTTAGATTTTGGCTTTCTCGGAAAAAACTTGAAAGGCTTGAACCTCTTAAAATGCTTGGTGCGCCTAAATTTGGGGCATCTCTGAAACGACTTTGGAAGATTGCATTCTTTAGCGCCTTCAATTTGGAAGCAGATAGATCTTGACGCTAGAGGCAAAGCCTGTTTGATATTAAAACTGTGTGGGGATGTCTCCCAAAGTAATGAGGTTATACTAACTTCGGTGCTAGTGTCGGCTAATCATGCCTTGGCCTCGGCGAACGTTACTCATGCGCTATCCGAGCTCGAGACCGTTTCTAGTCTCGGGCACCCCCGACCTCGACACGAAGTCTTCACCCCGACCACTCAGCTCGGCACTAGAGCCAGATTATTAGCCGAGATGGACGCTAACGGCTGTACTTTCACGGATATCCAGCTGACTCTGACAAAGCCATCTTGGCTGCCCCTCACCCCTGACAGAGCGGCATCCAGCGGCTACGTCCCATCAGGGTATAGCTCCAAGCCAAGCCCGATGGGACTAGGTCCAAAAGTCAGATATGGTAAGACCCGATTTGATCAGCATTTAATGCATAATGGGCTGATCGGACTGCCATTTAATGAATAGTGGGCCGACGTGACAGCACCCCTGGGAGTGCTAAGACGTCATCATGAGCCCCGTCATGCAACGTAGACTTCTTCCTTTATAAATTGAGGAATAAACTCCATCACAGGTACACACAATCACAACCCGAGAGCTGCTACTCTGTCCCTCTTCTCCCTTATCTCTATCCTATCGCTCAGACCCCATACTGACTTAGGCATCGAAGAGCCTTATGCTAACCACGGCCAGGGTCCTTCGACTTCCTCATCTTCTCCCCTTTCAGGTTTCCAGGCCACTCACCATCTTTAAAGGAGCATCAGACTCGACATAACCTCCATTACGAAGTCCGTAATATTTAGGCACTTACAGTTGGCGCCGTCTGTGGGAAAGCATTAACCCGATCTTCCCAAACAACATGCCTCCCAAAACTAAGAAAGGTGGAGAAGTGAGGGCGATAATCCCGCCACCCCCAGGCCTATCGCCGGCGCTCCTCCTCAGAGGCGATCCGAGGCGAGGTCTGGTGCAGTTGCATTCGAGGAGCGCCCTGACACACACCTCTTCGTTCAGATCCCGTTCCCAGAGCGAATCGAGGACTCATCCCCGGAGGAGGAGGTTATGCCTCCTCGGCGAGATAAACAGCGACAAGAGCGTCCTTAGAGGGACAAATCTGTAGCGGTCAGTAAGTCCCATCATTCCCATCACTTCACTGGCGACGGGGATGTCGCGGCCCAGAACATCCTCATCCGAGAACAAGAAAAGTTGATCCGGCAGCTCCAACAGCGGCTTCGGCAGCAGCCTGAGCACGAGGCAAAGGTTGGCCCCAGCCTTCCAAAAGTAGGCCGACCCATCGATCCGAGATCGACCCCAGGCATCGATCCGAGATCGACCTCAGGCAGCACCTCGAGCACAAGAGGCAGCGCCGGGCTCAGGACGAGGGCTCCAGCAACAGTCACTCGAAGAGAAGGTCAGAGCCCCCCTTCGAGGACAAAGAAGATGAAGAAGCGCGGCTCGACAGGCTCGTCAGACAGGCGATCCGGCGCAATATGGAAGTTCTCTCTCGCAATCCCTTGGATTCGTACGACTTCGGCGACGCCGGCTCTTCTCCTTTCTCTCGGGAAGTCAAGGATTTCCTCCTGCCCAAGAGATTCAGCGTCCCAAGGTTCGTTCATTATGACGGCACCTCAAATTCGACAGCGCATCTTCGACATTTCACTCAGAAGATGTCGGTGTGGGGCGATGTCGGCCATCTGAACTGCAGAGTTTTTTCGTCAAGTCTGGGAGACCTCCCCCTCAAATGGTTTTGCAGTCTCCCAGAAGGATCGATCTCGAGTTGGCACCAGTTGCGAAACTCCTTCCTGGGGAAGTTCCAGGCCTACAGAGTCATCCCGAAGACAGATGGCGACATCATGGCCCTTAAGATGAGGTGGAACGAGAGTATCACCCAGTTTGCCAAGAGATTCTGGACTGTCTATAACCAGATCGAGAACTCCAACGACGAAGTGGCGATCATGTCCTTTCAGCACGCCCTGTTGCCAGGTAATGACCTTCGCAAAGAGCCAGTCGGGAGCCCCGTAACCTCAGTGGAAGCACTAATGGCCAGGGTAAACAAGTACATTGCCCAAGAGCAGGACGAGGTCAGGGCCAAGGAGAGCTTCGGCATCTCTAAATCCACCTCCAAAGGCCAGTCCAAACCCGAAGACCAAGCCACCCAGCATGACCGCCACCCCCCCTCCAAGAAATCCTTCTCCAAAAAGGAAAAGAGGACGTTTCAGAGGGATGAAAGGAATCGATACCGAGCTTCCACCAGCTCGGCAACAGCCTCGTTTCCCAATGCGGGTGATGGCAAGAAGTCTAGGTCAAGTGTCCACACGGTGTTCGTGCAGCTTGTCCACAAAATACTAAACAAGATTAAAGACCAGCCCTACTTCAGCTGGCCGCAGCCTATGCAAGGCAACCCCGCCAGCCGAAACCAGAGTAAGTTTTGTGCCTACCACAAGCAGAATGGGCACAACGCCGAAGACTGTTTCTCCCTCAAATCACACCTTGAGAAGCTCGTAAAGGAAGGGCACTTAAAGGAGTATGTGAAAGGAGGAGGAGTAAACACCAACCGAGCTCAACGCTAGGATGACAGAGCTCACTCTAGCGATGAATCGGAAAAACTCATCAGCGTCATCCACCTGGCTCCCGCCCCAAGGGGGAGTAGCCAGGCCCGAGCCGAGGCCAGGAGGGCCGCACACGGCAAACAGGTGATGACTGCCGAGCTCGAACCAGCGTCCAAGAAAGCTCGGAAGTAAAAGCCCAGGATCTATTTCTCCGAGGAAGACTTGGAAGGAGTCCAGCTCCCCCATAACGATCCATTAATCGTTACTGTCAAACTCAAGAACTGCATAGTTCAAAGGATCCTCGTCGACCCTGGAAGCTCTTCCGAGATCCTTTATTTCGACTGCTTTAGGAGGATGGGCCTTAGAGAAGAAGACCTGGAGGAAGCGCGGACTCCCCTGATAGGCTTCAGCGCCAAACCAGTATATCCCAAGGGGAAGATCTCCCTCACAGTCCAAGTCGAAGGCACCTCCATAACTGTCGACTTTCTTGTGGTAGACGCGCCGTCTCCCTATAATACTATAATGGGGAGAACATGGCTGCACATCATGGAAGCAATACCTTCCACCCACCACCAGAAACCTTCCACCCACCACCAGAAACTCAAATTCCCCTTAGAGGACAAGAACGGCGGAATAAAGGTGGTCACAATCAGGGGCGACCAGTAGGCGGCCAAGCAATGTCAAATGGCTGTAGTACTCGGAGAAAAGGAGCCGCAGAAAGTGAATATGGTTGAGCTAGAAGACGAGCTTGATAAGGTCGGCCGCGATCCCGAGAAGAAAAGCATTGAGGATTTGACCGAGGTCAGGCTCGATCCCATCGATCCCGAGCGCCACTTCCTAATTGGCAGTCAGCTCGCTGAGACGGAGAAGGCCGAACTCGTCAGTCTCCTATTCAAGAACAAGCAGGTCTTCGCTTGGACCCCCTACGAGATGCCCGTCATTGACCCCAAAGTCATGTGCCACAGGCTCAGCGTTGACCCTTAACACAAACCAGTGATGCAGAAGTCACGCAGGACAGGGGTACCACAGTCAAAGGCCATAGTCGAAGAGGTTGGAAAGCTGCTAGAGACGGAGGCAATCAGGGAGGTCAAGTATCTGAGATGGCTGGCGAATACAGTGGTTGTCAAAAAGAAAATTGGGAAGTGGAGAGTCTGTGTCGATTTCACTGACCTAAACAAGGCCTGTCCCAAAGACAGCTTCCAACTCACCAAAATCGACCAGTTGATCGACGCCACTGCTGGCCATGACAGGATGAGCTTCCTTGATGCTTCTCGAGGCTACCACCAAATACCGATGTATGAACCCGACGAGGAGAAGACTGCGTTCATAATGCCCAGGGGCATTTACTATTACAAGGTTATGCCTTTTGGATTAAAGAACACAGGGGCCACCTACCAAAGGTTGGTCATGAAGATGTTCTAGGCCCAGCTAGGTAAGACGGTGGAGGTCTACATTGATGACATGGTCGTCAAGTCCAAGTGGTCTCGGGACCACTTGGCCGACCTGAATCAAGTGTTTGACATACTTAGGAGGTTCAAGCTCAAGCTCAACGCCTCCAAATGCGCATTTGGCGTCGGCTCCGGCAAATTCCTTGGAAGCCTGGTCACTAGAAGAGGAATTGAAGCCAATCCAGATCAGATCATGGCAATCCTTGGAATACAAAGTCCAACAACAATGATGTAGGTCTAGAAGCTCACCGGCATGGCTGCCGCACTCAATCGTTTCGTCAGCAGATCATCAGATAAATGTAGGCCTTTTTTCAACTACTCAAGAAAAATCTGAAATTCCATTGGACACCGGATTGCGACAAAGCGCTGCAGAGGCTCAAAGCCTATCTCTCCTCACCTCCCCTGCTCTCGACTCCGAAACAGGGAGAGGTGCTCTACCTCTACCTCGCGGTCTCAGATTATGCGGTCAGTTCGGTCCTCATTAGAGAGGACGACAAATAATAAATGTCGATCTACTACACGAGCAAAATCATGCTTGACACCGAGATTAGATGCCTCCCAATGGAGAAGCTCGCGTTGGCACTCGTCAGCGCTTCTCGTAAGCTCTCTCACTATTTCCAAGCCTTCTCCATCGTGGTTGTGACAGAACACCCACTCGGAGCGGTCTTCAAAAAGGCCGACTTCTCCGGCCGAATTTCGAAGTGGGCCGTCAAACTAGGGCAATACGACATCAAGTATGAACCAAGAGCGGCGGTCAAAGCTCAAGTTCTGGCAGGTTTCATCGTCGAATTCACCTCTCCAAGTTCGGCACCAACCCCGCTCGGCACCGAATTGGGGGACAGGAGGCATGAGGACGAAGTCACCGGGACGCAAGAAGAGTAGGCCTGGAACCGATTCCTCGCTTCCGCTTGGAAGGTATTCATTGATGGATCCTCTACCTCCAAGAGGGTTGGCGCCGGCGTAGTCCTTCAATCTCCAGAAGGATTGGTTATCGAGCAGGCCCTCACCCTTGATTTCAAAGCGTCTAATAACGAGGCAGAATACGAGGCTCTGATAGTCGGGCTGAATAGCGCTAAAATCCTAGGAGCTCAACAGCTGGCGGTTTTCAGTGATTCACAGTTGGTAACAAGCCAGCTGACTGGAGACTACCAGGCTCGCGACGATAGGATGGCCGCCTACTTAGCGCACGTAAAAAAACTTCTCTCGCTGTTCCAAAAGGCCGAAGTAAAGCGGATCGGTAGAGACTCCAACTCTCATGCCGACCCCCTGCCAGCCTAGCTTCAGCGGTTGAGGTCGGGAGGAATAGGGTTGTCGAAGTAGGATCGCTGGAAAGACCAAGTACGGAGCTTCCCCCACCTCGGCAAATTCTATGTGTTGATCTCGGCTCGAGCTAGATGGACGAAATCATCACCTTCCTGAAAAATGACTAGCTCGCCGAATCAGGCTCAAAACAGCTCGGTTTCGGTTGAGCCCACAAGACAAGCTCTACAGGAAGTCCTTTACCGGCCCCTACCTTCAGTGCGTCCACCCTGACAATGTCAACGACTTCCTCTATGAGATGCATGAAGGAATCTACGGAAGTCATGTCGGTGGACGGTCGCTGGCATACCGGGCTATTAGCCAGGGTTACTAATGGCCGTACATGCAGACGACGCGAAGAAATACGCCTAGAAGTGCGAAAAGTGCCAGAAGTTTTCACACTCCCTCTACCAGCCAGTTCAGGACCTGAGTCCACTATCCAGCCCATGGCCTTTCGCCCAATGGGGACTAGACATCGTAGGACCTTTCCACCGAGCTCCAGGAAATAAGAGGTGGCTGATAGTAGCCACTGATTACTTCACCAAGTGGATAGAGGCAGAAGCACTCTCCTCCATCACCGAACACGATTCAAAGAATTTCGTCTGGAGAAACATCGTCACGAGGTTCGGAATTCCACGGACCTTGATCTCAGATAACGGAACTCAGTTCGATTCCAACCTCTTCAAAACCTTCTGCCAGGGCTCGACATCAGAAATCATTACTCCAGCCCAGCATACCCCCAAAGCAACAGCCAAGCTGAGATCTCCAACAAGGTGATGCTCGACGGACTCAAGAAGAGGCTCAATCGAGCCAAAGGAAGATGGGTGGAGGAACTGCCGAACGTCCTATGGGCATACAGGACGACACCAAGACGCTCCACCTCGGCAACACCCTTCTCTCTCGCTTATGGTATGGAAGCCGTGATTCCGCTTGAGGTCAGTCTTTTGACCTTGAGATCGGAACTCTTTGACCAAGGCCATAATGACGTGAACTTGACTCGAGAGTTAGACCTAGCCGAAGAGCACAGAGAAGCAGCGGCCGTCCGTCTGGCTGCCTATCAGCAGCAGTTGGCCAAGGGCTACAACCAAAGGGTCAGGGAGAGGAAATTCCCAATCGGGGAACTCGTCTTGAAGAAGTCCGTCCCACAGGACAAAGATCCGACCCACGGCAAGTTGGTGTCAAACTGGCACGGACCGTTCAAGGTCACCGCGGTATGCGGTCGTTCAGCTTACAAACTTGAGAACATGGATGGTAAACAATTGCCACGATCGTGGAACGCGACGCACCTCAAGAAGTTCTATTTCTGAATTGTAACTGATTTTTGAAGAGCAATAAAAGCACTATGTTCTTTGTCTCCCTCAATTCTCTCCTAGACATAGAACTCTCCAACAATGCCTAAGGGACTACACGTCTCGGTTCTCCATTTTGTGCTATGTGAGCACCACGGCACTCTTGCCAGGTTGCCGGCGCGCCCCTGGCGACGAGGCAGTGGGTCTTCTCCATTTCGTGGTATGTGAGCACCTCGGCACTCTTGCCAGGTTGCCGGCGGGCCCCTGGCCACGAGCCAGTGGGTCTTCTCCATTTCGTGCTATGAGAGCACCTCGACACTATTGCCAGGTTGCCAGCGCGCCCCTGGCGACGAGCCCGTGGGTCTTCTCCATTACGTGCTATGTGAGCACCTCGGTACTCTTGCCAGTTTGCCGGCGCGCCCCTGGCGACGAGCCAATGGGTCTTCTCCATTACGTGCTATGTGAGCACCTCGGCACTCATGCCAGGTTACCGGCACTCCCTTGGCGATGAGCCGGTGGGTCTTCTCCATCTCGTGCTATGTGAGCACCTCGGCACTCTTGCCAGGTTGCCGGCGCGCCCCTGGCGACGAGCCAGTGGGTCTTCTCGATTACGTGCTATGTGAGCACCTCGGCACTCATTCCAGGTTGCCGGCGCGCCCCTGGCGACGAGCCGGTGGGTCTTCTCCATCTCGTGCTATGTGAGCACCTCAGCACTCATTCCAGGTTGCCGGCGCTCCCCTGGCGACGAGCCGGTGGGTCTTCTCCATCTCGTGCTATGTGAACACCTCAGCACTCTTGCCAGGTTGCCGGCGTGCCCCTGGCGACGAGCCAGTGGGTCTTCTCCATTACGTGCTATGTGAGCACCTCGGCACTCATGCCAGGTTGCCGACGCTCCCCTGGCGACAAGCCGGTGTGTCTTCTCCATTACATGCTATGTGAGCACCTCGGCACTCATGCCAGGTTATCGGCGCTCCCCTGGCGACGAGCCAGTGGGTCTTCTCCATCTCGTGCTATGTGAGCACCTCGGCACTCTTGCCAGGTTGCCGGCGCGCCCCTGGCGACGAGCCAGTGGGTCTTCTCCATTACGTGCTATGTGAGCACCTCGGCACTCATGCCAGGTTGCCAGCGCTCCCCTGGCGACGAGCCGGTGGGTCTTCTCCATCTCGTGCTATGTGAGCACCTCGGCACTCTTGTCAGGTTGCCGGCTTGCCCCTGGCGACGAGCCAGTGGGTCTTCTCCATTACGTGCTATGTGAGCACCTCGGCACTCTTGCCAAGTTGCCGGCGCACCCCTGGCGACGAGCTAGTGGGTCTTCTCCATTACGTGCTATGTGAGCACCTCGGCACTCATGCCAAGTTGCCGGCGCGCCCCTGGCGACGAGCTAGTGGGTCTTCTCCATTACGTGCTATGTGAGCACCTCAGCACTCATGCTAGGTTGCCGGCACTCCCCTGGCGACGAGCCGGTGGGTCTTCTCCATCTCGTGCTCTGTGAGCACCTCGGCACTCTTGCCAGGTTGCCGAAGCGCCCCTGGCGATGAACTAGTGGGTCTTCTCCATTACAGGCTATGTGAGCACCTCGGCGCTCATGCCAGGTTGCCGGCGCACCCCTGGTGACGAGCCAATGGGTCTTCTCCATTTCATGCTATGTGAGCACCTCGGCACTCTTGCCAGGTTGCCGGCGTGCCCTCTACATATCTATCGATGGGGCAGTGATCCTAATGATGTAATCCAGGGCTAACCTGGGGGCAGCTCGGCACCTATCCATACCGAGCTCTAATACATCCTGGTTGCTTCTGTCGAAGCTTGATCAATGAACTGAGCGGCAATACGTTCTCATATGTTCGTGGCACGCAAATCAGATTCGTTAAGCCGAGCCCAGATACTTATGCAAAATATTTGAAAAACGAAGACATGCATGACAAGAAAAGTGACCCAGATATTAGCCAAAGAAAACTTCAATTGTATTGAATCTCCATTCATTACATAAAGCAACGGATACAATTGAAAACCAAGAACAAGAAAGATACATAAAAAACGAAGGCAATTACAAATCTCCGCGAGCAAAATCGATAGGACCGGCCCCAGGTCACGCGGGATCGGAGGCATGGGGAGTGGCAGCGGCTCTGATGTTGATCCCGGTCTGATCAGCATTAGGTTCCCCAGCAGCCGTCTCACCAGCAGGGACAATGACAGGAGGGGCGGGGTTCGGCACCAGAGTTGGGTATGGAGGCGAATCCTTGAAGGACGGATGGCCTTCTGAAACCCCCGCCTCCTTCAAAGCGGAACACCATCCCTTCGCCCAGGCCTTGTCCCTCACCACAAGCACCCTGGCCTTATAGTGAGCCGTCACTTGCTCCTTGGTGTCCTCAAAGACGGCATCACACTCCGACTCGAGTTTAGCCTCAGCCTCATCCGCCCTTTTTGATTCAGCACGGAGCTTGGCCTCGAAGTCATCCTTCAGCCTTTCTAGGGAAGCCTCGAGCTCGGCCACCTTCCTTTTTTTGGCCTCCGTCTCGCCCCTCCCGTGCTCAAGCCCCGCCTTGAACTCTCCTTCGGCTCTCGTCAATTTCTGGGTAACGGCGTCCAGGGCTTCCTCGAGGCCGATCTTCTCCACGTTCAGCTCGGCAACCACGGTGCCGTGCTTATGGAGCCTATCGGCTACGACCAGAGACTTCTACACCATCTGTCGAAGAAACAAGGCATTTAGAAAGAAAATCAGAACAGTCGCCGAAACCAAACAACTTGACAAAAAGTTTAAAGGTTCGAATGAACTCACCGCGAAGCATGACTGCAGCAGCGATAGTATTAGCTTTGGGTCGCTATGCCCCTCCAGCTGAGCCATATCTCGAGGCAGAGTGCAGGCCCGCCCGAGCGCCTTGAGAACGAGGGGATCGACCTTCCGGAGGACACGATCTTCCATTGTCATCGGTCTCCCAGGTTTAAGCAAGAAGCTTGGCTCCCAAGGACTTGGACCTGCGGATGGCGACGCCGCAGCCGAGCTGGAACCCCCATTGATTCTCGGCCTTTTCTTCGACCGGTCTTCCTTCTGCACGATCTCGGCTAGGGGCGACCGAGCCTCCGGTCTAGCAGGACAGAAAGAGATAGACCCGAAGGTAAGGGCCTCTGCTGCGGCCACGGGAGAGACCACCGAAGACCCCGGGGGAGGGATCTTGAGGATGTTCGGGTTCGAAGGCGCCTAGTGGGCTTGAGCATCGTCGAAACCAAGTGATAAAGTCTCGATGTCCTCAAACAACATACGCTTGGCGCGCCGCATCTCCAAGCTAGGCGACGGGGACCGAATTGCCTGACGCGGCCTCTTCCTCTTTGAGGTCTCGCGTGACCTCGGCCCAGACGTAGAAGCCTGAGCGGCGGATGCGGCCCTGCGATCGGTGTCAGTCACAACCTGTGAAGGCCCTTCCTTCTCATCCCTGGCCCTGGAAGCAACCTGTTCTCTCCTAGCCCCGAGCTAGTGTCCGTCCGAACTTCCTTCTCGGGACGGCTCGGTTGTACCCTTGATGTAACCACGGTACTTCGGCTGGTACCCTAACAGCGACCAAGCCGCTCTACCTTCGTGACTGTTGTACCTCTTGACTTGCCGAAGCCAAGCTTCGTTCCTCGCCCAGATATACCGGGCAGCCTGCCTCCTCTCCTTAGCAGCTGCACAGCAAGCAGAAACATCAGTTCGGCAAGATAGAAAAGAAAAATGCATATGAAATATATACAAAAGTGAAGAAATGTTATTTACTTGGAATAGTCCCGAAGTGGCGGGGAATCCTGTAAGCTCTGTCAGTTTCGGCCACGCCGAACTCCCAGTTACCTGAGACGTACAAACGATCGTCCCCGGCGTACTTACATGAGTCCTCTAGGTAGCGAACAAAGCCTTCTCGGTGCGGCTTAGCCCGGAGATAATAGGCATCTCCAGACTTGCATATGTCATAGACGTCCTAAAAGTTGAAGACGCCGAGGTCAATGCCTAGGACCTCATTAAGTTTGGATGTGCCCATAACGATCTTGAAGACATTGATGGACCGGCGCATTCTGCTTGGTTCTACCGAGGTCGGCGGACGTGGGAGTCCATTGGATCCGACCCTTTCGTAACCGGGGGGCAGAGGCGTGCATCAACATTTCTTTTGTGTGGGTGTGCCAGATTTTTTATTTTACTTGGAATTGCAAGTGGTGATCCGGAGATCAACCTTCGCAAGTAAAAAGGAAATCAACTTCTTTCAAGTTTTCCATTGCACATATATTTAAGAAAAGAGACATTTTCTTGATTTGCCGTGAAAGGCGATTTTTTTTTGGCATTTATAGCTGATTTTTGCGTTTATAGCCGATTTTTGGCGTTTATAGCCGTTTTTGGCGTTTATAGCCGATTTACAATCCTTATCAATAATGAAAAGGCAAGAGTTGTGATTTTTGTCTCTTTTAAAAAAATACAAACTACAATGAAAAGCAAGAAAAGGAGGATCTAACTTCTTAGGAGATTGTGGGGGATCTAACTTCAGATTGACGGTCGCAAGCCATATGTGGACTTCACCATCATCCATGCAGATGAGAACAGAGGATGCTATTGATTCGCTTGGCTTGGCCATAACCTCAGGTTTTTAAAGGATAAAGACCAAAAGGAGGTCCTATGTCCAATAAAAAACTAAGTAGACGGGCTGAAAAGCGACGTCTAAGCCATTTGGAGGCAGAAGGAGAAGGCAAGTACCTTGGGGGGGGATACCCCCCAAGAGACTTTTGTCACCTTGTAGCGGTGGTCGGTGTAGAACTTCTGCAGAGTTTTCTCTCTTAGATTTCTGATGCTTTTTTCTGTCTGAGTTTCCGAATTTTCTGTAGTCTGTTGTGAGTTTTCTCTCTCTGTCCTTTTCTTCTCGGAGTGCTCTCCTATTTATAGGCTTTTTAGTAGCCATTTAGGAGGGCTTATGGGCTTTTATTGTCATTAAGCCGCATAATGGGAGGAGTTACAGGATTTAATTCCTTTACTTTGTAACTCCTTTTTCTTGGCTTCTGATTGGCCGGAGGAGATTGAGGGCATTTAATCGCCTTTAATCGCCATGATGGGAGGAATTTCATGGGTTAAATGCCATGAATCTCTTGACTTGTAACTCCCGGATGCTTTCTTCTGAGTGGGCCGTCCAAAGAAATGGATTAATGACTGTAATAAAGCTAGTCAATTAATCGCATTAAGTGGTCGCTGAGCAGTTGAAGAGTCGCGGGCCGTGCCGCGTCTTTTGGGATTCTTCTAGTGATGATCAATGATGGATCTTCATGTAGATCGGCATCAGATGACCATGTAACTTCAGGTATTGGTTGCCAGCAGCGGGTTGGTGCCATCTATCCTGTCGATTTCTCGATCGGTCGGGTAGAAAGCACACTTTTTTTTGGTTGACCGGTTGGCGATCAATGTTGATTTCGATACTCTTGATGATTGACCCGTATTTTTTACGGATGTCAGAGGATTTGATGTCTCAAAAGTATGAATTTTGGAAAATACCAGAGGTCGGACGCTTCGAATCGCGAAAAAACGGTGAAAAACGGGGTTTCCGGGGCCCACCGGGCGATCCCGGGCCCCAGGGTTTTCCCTCTTTTTGTCCCGTTTTGTGTCCGTTTTTGCTGTTTTTCGATTCTTTTTTCTTTTGTATTTTTCGTTGACTTTTTTGATCATTTATTGGCTTGATTTCCCCTATAGAAAACCTGATGAGAATCCTTGCATTTTGTTTTGCAAAGTTTCCAATTTCCTGAGAAAGCCGAAGACTTTGTTGCTCAGAGCTGCTGATTTTCCGTCAGAAGCTGAAACTGGGTCAAATGATGTCAGAATGACCTGAAATTTGAGGTGAAGTCTGCTGAGCAATAAATAAGACCAACCATAGGCTTTTGTTTAAGTTTTGAATCCGTTTGGGGTCTTATCACCAGTAGACTTGCTTTTGTCGCGATGAAGATGTCGCGGCTTGATGTGCGGTCAACCGATGTCCGATTGACTTGAAATTTGACAGGGAACCTATTGGAGTGATTTTAAGATGATCCATAGGCCCTGTCTTGGAAACCATGGTCCCGGGGAGCTTCGCCACTGAGAGGCCTGATTTGGCTTCCGAGCGTCAAAGTATGGTCAAATGTTGTCGAAATGACCTGAAATTTGACGTTTAGCCCTTTGTAAGCATTTTAAAGCCGTCCATGTGCTATATCTGTTGTGTGATGGCCTTGGTAGTTCTCGCCGCCGAGAGGCTTGATTTAGCTGTTCGAGGGTTGATGTAGGGTCAAACGTTGTCGGTTTGACTCGGAACTTGAAGTGGAGCCTTTTGGATGTATTTTGAGACCATCCATCGGCTCTGATCGAAGATTTGGTGACTCCGATGCTTTCGCCGCCGGGAGCTCCTTTTTCAGCTGCCGGAGAAACGAAGTTAGGCCAAATGATTTTGAAATGGCCCGAAACTTCTTGTGTACTCCTCTTTTGGCTGTCTTGAATGATCTTGCAGTTTTTGTTTGATTTTGACAAGATTTGATTTTTTGGAAGTAGCATTGCCTATTTATGGCAGGTTACAACTTCATGTAGCTCTTTGGATCTTGAAGAGGCAAAGTGACATTTTTGGTGTCAACAAATGCCCCCTCGAGGTACAGCGACGAGTTGCTTGACTTTTGTAGTCGATGTGCCTCGAAGAGATTTGTGAAGGAGAGCCTGTGACTGGACCAAGAGTCTTTGAGCAGTCTTTCTTTTTGGTATTTGTAGCCTTTTGAACTTCGAAGGGAGTTTTATGGTAGTGAAGGGATCACGTACCATCTCGAGGCAAAGTTTTGAAGATGACATCAGGGATTCGGATTTGGGTTTTGACCTTGTGACCTAACAGGCTGTATGTGGCAGGTTAGGGGGTCGGGTTTGGTTTTGACCGTGTGACCCAACAAGCTGTATGTGGAATGTTGGGGGATCAATTTTGATTTTGATCTTGTGACCTAACAGCCTGTATGTGGCAAGTTAGGGGATCAGGTTTTGGTTTTTGGTTTTGGTCTTGTGACCTAACAAGCTGTATGTGGCAAGTTAGGCGACCAGGTTTTGGTTTGGATTTTTACAGGATGTCAATTTCAAGATTTTGGCTCAATTTGGTAGACGAGGCTGGATGGTTTGATTTTTAGAAGCTCATGGGGCTTGGAATTCTTTTTGTATGGTCCAATCAACTCAAAAGAGGCATGGAACCATTTTTGTATGCTCTTGGTAAGAGGGATTTCTCTTTGACTAAAAGCCCAAAAATTTTTTTTTTTTGTTTTTAGTGCCTAGGTGGTCAAACCTGGCTCATATGGGCTAACCCATGGGACCTTAAGCTTTTAAAATGACTTACATCTCATATGGTGTCATTTTTGTAAAGAATATCTAAAAATATCTCCTTTGGATAGAGAATATCTAAGAGTATCTTTACTTAGAGAGAATCTCTCATGTTCCCTTTATTTTGGGAGAGAATATCTCAAGATATCTTCCTTTGGGAAAGAATCTTTCATTGATCCTATCTTTTGGAAGAAAATCTCTCATTGATTTCTTTTTAGGAGAGAATCCCTCAAGATATCTTTCTTTTGGGAAATAATCTTTCTAATTTCTTTCTTTTGGTAAGGTTACTAATTAGTAACACTTACCTCTTTTTTCTTTCCTTCTTTGGTTTGCTCTCTTCTATAAAAGCAATGAGGAGGTTGGATCTTTTGCGCTTATTGCTTTCTTTTGCAACAATCCCAAGAGGGCTTCAAGACCAAGAGTTCTTCTTCTTCAAGATCTTCAAGACTTTTCTTCTTCTTCTCCATCAATGGCTTCAAGTAAGTTCCCCTTTTTTTTTTCAAGAAAACCCCATTGTAGGAAAAAAGTTCTTTCTTTCTTTTTTGTTTCTTTCTTTTCTTTTCTTTTTTTTCTCACGTGTTTGCTCTTTTCTTTTTTTTTTTACACATTTTTTTTTGCTTGCTTTCTTTTTCTTTTTTTTTGCATGTTTTTTTTTGTTTCTTTTGTGGGCCATACGGACAGATCCGTACGGATCTGGCCGTACGGCCACGTGGCCTGTGGGCCAGCCCCTTTTTTCTTTTCTTTTTTTTTGTTTTCTTTCCCTCTTTTCTCTTTTTTTTTTGAGAAAGTTTCTCTTTTTTTTTTCTTTTTTTGCTCATCATGATAATGCATTTTTTTTTTAAACCAAGATGTTCATGCATGTATATTTTTTTTTTGTAAATTGAATTGTAGCATGATGTGATAGCATACCTGAAAGTTTTCGCAAATTTGGGAATTTGGAGCTCGCAGCGATGTTGAGCCCTTCCTGATTTTGCGGAGACTTTGAGGTTTCGAAAGTTTGGAGTTTCGGAGCTCGCAGCAATGTTGAGCCCATCTTCAAGCTTTCTATTTCTTTCGGGATAGTTCATTTTCTTCGAAATTGCCCCGTCATCATGTCAAAATTTTGCCAGATTTTTTTTTAGCGAGAATCTGTCATTTTGATGTTTGATCTTTTTCTTTTCCATCCTTTGCAGGTGGTTCTTCCAGAACGAACAAGGGTAAGGAGCCTGCTACAAGCATACCTCGTCGATCTGCTAGATTTTCTAATCCGGCCGTTCAGCAGGCCTTTGAGAAGGTCCAGTATGTTGAGAGAAATCTGGAAGAATGCGACTCCCTCAACAGAGATGAGATGAGGCAATGACTGATCGCTCTCGAGGGAGAGGAATTTTATAAGATCATGGTAAGCAGTCGTCCATGGTTGATGGGAGATCAGAGTGTTTTACCCAAGCCTACCTTCTTCTTTGGTGATGCCGTCCCTGATGACATGACATACCAGAGGAGATGTTTTCAGTTTTCTTTCACATTAGATGGTGAGAAGAAGATTGTTGCTACCCGGTCAACGTTTGATCGCACCGTCTCGATCATGAGCCTTGCCCCCACGTGCTCTAAGAGGGAAGATCCTCCAAGCTAGGTGAGAAGGACAAATGTAATCAAGACTGAGGTTTTTGTTGGCGGTTCTCCTGGATATACGGAGAGGTCGCCTGTTGACATTGGACCTGTTGATGCCATCCAGCGGCTACCAGTGTTCTGATTATCCGTCGGTCGATTTGAGACTGGTGGGCCTTGGTATTTTCAGTGGTGACGGCAGCAATTGGATAAAGCCTTTTCGACTTCGTGGCCATTTCACTGCTGACTCTGAGTGGAAGTCATGGACTGATCGCGCCCTACTGATTGGTGGCGTCGTTTTGAAGGAAGCCGGGATTTTTGATGCGGTCCGCGCCTTTAGGGAGACCGTGATCTTTTCCGATGAGGCCTTCATGGCTATGCTGGAGTCATTCCTCCCACAAACCAATACCTTCGTTGTGATGAAAGGTGAGATTGGTTTCTCTTTGAAGGAGCTGAGCGCCATTACTGGATTGCCCATCCTTGGCAAACTCTATGAGGAGTTTATGCCGATTGACAGCGTCCTTGAGGAGCAGTCTGAGGAGTTCAGGCTTCTGTACTTTCAGCTCGTCGCCTTCTATGATTTTTTGAAGGAGAAGGAGGGTTTGAAAGTTAGATCCAGCAGTTGGAAGAGTTCTAGCTCTTCGTTCCCCAACATTTTTAATAGCAGTGAGTCTTCTGATAGTGTGACCCAGGAAGCCAGGGCTCAGGATCCAAGTTCGAAGAAGATCTTGGCTATGCAAGAAGAGTTGAGAGATTTCTGTGCAAGTATAAACGCCATATGTCCGGACATTGCACTGCGGAGAGATCTCGCTGTTTACCTCACTTATTGGCTTGGTGAGGCTATTTTTGCTGGAGGAGATGGAACGCACATCAGGCCGCATTGTATTTTTCCGGCTTGTTAGATGGCGTTTGGAGAGCAGTTTGCTTTGGTGCCAGCTCTTTACTCCTACCTGTGTACCGAACTGCAGGCTGCTGCTTTTTTGGTTCAGCTTAGGCTTCCCATGAACAGGGTATTTTCAGCCCACATCTTTTATTCATGGTACGTGTACCACTGTCCTGGCTTCCGCCGGCTGGGTGCTGCACAGGATGATGATCCTCTGATGATTCGGCTGGTTAAGGGCAAAGCTGTGCTCGAATCACTTTAGTTTGCCCGCATGAGGATCCGACGGTTCAGGGACGTCGAGATGGGGCAGTCTTCAGTGAAGCTTTCTCCGGAGTTGCGGAAGAAGGCTTTTGATTTTGGTGCCTCCCGAGACTCTACTAGGGTGGGGTCGGGAAGGCATTACTCCTTGACAAATGCAAAGAAGGAGTGGCTTTTCAGCATACGTGTCAGCACGATGGTGTACCGCAGACATCTTTTCCTCGACATCCAGCCGTATGTACCTTCTCGCTTTGCTTTGCAGTTGGGTTTTTCTCAAGGCATTGTTGGAGCGCCTTCAAGCATGGTGAAGCGCTCTGGAGGTTTACAGGATGAGAAAAATGCATGGGCTTTCTATAGTGCTGAAGACACTATAGCCATGATCTTTTATCCTGTGTTGTTGACTTCCCGGACGGTCGGCTTTGCAAAGTGGTTCACGGAGAGCTTTTCGGCATATCGGGGGCTTTCAAAGAAGGAGCTTGATGTGAAGCTAGCATCTGAAAAGGGCCTTGGAAAGTCGGATGGCGTCCGGCGAGAGGAAGTTTGGGCCTTTCTTTCTGGAGAGAAGCACAAGATAGGCTTTCTCGGTGACCAGGGCATCATTGGTTCTGAAGCTGTTCGAGAAATACCTGATGAGGCTTTAGAACAGCTAGAACAGGAGGAAGCTGAACTTGATGCTTGGATGCAGGCGGCGCAAAGGCAAGCTTCCGTGGAGTCTACTGGCAAGAGTAGACCATCCAGTGAGGAGTCAAGTGGGAAACCTAACTCTGACAGCGGGGCAGGTTCCTCTAAGAAGCGAGTCCGCAGGAGTAAGAGGAGGAGGAGTCATCATCGCAGGAAGGGGCAGCATGAGGACTCTCCTGACTTGGAAGTCCTTCTTATTATCAATGAGGATGTGCCAGTGGATGCTGACGAGCCTCCAGATAAGAGTAGCCGAGAAGAAGAGACCGTCGGTGAAGGTATGATTATTCCTTTTTCTCTTTCCATTTCTTTTCATGGGATTTTTCCATGTTCTGATTTGCTTCTTATTTCTACTTTTCTTTTTTTAACAGAGGAAGACTTGGTGATGTCTGAGGTTCCAACCGATGAGGTGGTGACGGATCCTGTCGGGGCACCTGAAGAAGAACCGAGGGACTCTAGAGTGAATCCAGAATCTCCAATTGGTATGACTTCTTTTGTTTTCTTCTCTTTTTTTTTTGTCTGTGACTTGGTTTGCCAACATTTTTATTGTCAGCTGACTTGCCACAGGATTCCGATGACTTTGAACCATCGATGGATGCAAATGTTGATGATGCTTCCGATGAGTTCATGGAGGAAGAGAGTCTTCCGCCAGTCGCCGAAGAAGGTATTTTGTAGTAATAACCCTGATAATGATTTTCAAATAGGATCATATTCATACCTTTTTGTGTTTCTTTGGCAGGTTTTGAGGTGACAGAGGAGAGGGGTTTTAGGAAAGACCCCACGGCCTTCCATTTTCGGTTCATGTTATCTCATTAAAGTGTTAGTGGGAACGGCCATCCCTTCGGTGGAGTTCTTTAACTAAAGAACGCTTTGATGGGTTAATGGGTGAACTAATGTGAATATTCGTAATGAGGTGTTAGTAGGAGCTGCCATCCCTTCGGTGGAGTTCTTTACTAAAGGTCACTTCTATAGAATGTCAATGAAGTGTTGGTGGGAGCGGCCATCCCTTCGGTGGAGCTCTTTACTAAAGTTCACTTCTAGGAAGGATAAAAGTCTCTTCCCTTCGGAAGACTTAATCATAGACATTCTGGGAATTTCATAAGAGATGGTTATACACTTGAAATAATACGGTGATGACCTCTCCTTAGGAGTTAAGGGTTATTTGTCGTATGAGGCCAAACCAATCAGTGATTGGACTACCACTGGATGTGTGTCCAGATAGTGATAATCCAAATAAGTCTGCCTTAATTCAACGTGACTGTAGGCTCGGCCATCCCTTCGATGGAGGGTCTATGAGGAGGTTGAAACACTGATACATTATGATTGGGGCTGAATAATGTAAAAAGTTTCGTGCTTTGTTTTTCCTCTTATAACAAGCACCATATGCATATTACATATATACTGCATGTCTAATTATAAACCGTTTTATATCCAGAAAAAGATGGGTAGAGATTCTTTTAGTCCGTTGATGTGCATTCTTCGTGAGAACAAACTGACTGGCCCTAACTATGTAGACTGGAAAAGAAATCTTGACATAGTACTCACAGCCGAGGAGTACAAGAATGTCTTGCTAGAAAACTGTCCCGAAATTGATGCTAATTCTACTGATGACCAGCGAGAGGCTGAGAGGAAATGGAAGAAAGCGAATAGCATGGCAAAATGCTACATGCTAGCTTCCATGTCCAACGTGTTGCAAACACAGCACGAGCAAATGGACACAGCCTATGAAATCATGATGTCCTTGTCTGAGATGTTTGCAGACAAGAGCAGGCCAGCTAGGCAAGCTGCTATGATGACCATCATGAATGCTAGGATGGCTGAGGGAACACCTGTCAGAGAGCATATGCTCAAGCTGATAGATTGTTTCAATGAAGCTGAGATTCTAGGGGTTGAGATTGATGCAGGGAGTCAGACTGACATGATTCTCGAAACTTTGCCGGAATCTTTCAATCAGTTCAAGCTCAATTTCAATATGAGCAAGATGGACATGACTCTACCTGAGTTAATGAAAGAACTCCAGGTGGCAGAGGCCATCATGAAGCCCAAAGCCCAAGCTCATTTTTTCCAGTCTTCCTCTAAACTGAACCCGAAAGGGAAGAAGTCCAAGAAGAAGCAGAATAAGGGAAAAGGGCAGAAAAAGGACAATGCTGGAAATAAGAAGGACAAGGGTACAGATGGAAAGCCCAAAGGGAAATGCTTCAAGTGTGGCCTCAAAGGTCATTGGAAGAAAGATTGTCCCAAGTTCCTGGCCTCAGTTAAGAAAGGTACATCTTTTTCATACTACATTGAAACTTTTCTAGTGGTTGATTCTACTGACTCATGGATAGTAGACTCAGGAGCCACTAATCATATCTGCAATTCATTGCAGGGGTTTCAGATAATGCAGAGAATTGAGAAAGGAGAGTTTGCCTTTAGAGTCGGAACTGGAGCTAAAGTTTGGGCAGTTGCAGTAGGAGTTGTTACCTTACATTTTTCATGTAATAGGATATTAGTTTTAAATAATGTTTTCTATGTTCCGGACATGAGGAAGAATTTAATTTCAGTTTCCAGATTAATTGAATTTAATTATTCAGTTTCTTTCCATTCTGGTATTGATATCAGTAGAGATGGAAATATTATATGTTCCGGTAGAATACATGACAACTTATTTATATATATCCTATTGCTCCTACACTGCATAATGTACAACAAGAAAGCTCAACTTCCCTTAAGAGGAAGGTATCTTCAATCAATGACACATATCTTTGGCACTTACGTTTGGGTCACATTAACCTAAAACGGATTCAGAGGTTGGTAGAAGATGGGCCCTTGAGCTCATTAGATTTCGAACCTTTTCCTCAGTGTGAATCTTGTCTCAAGGGAAAGATGACCAAACGGTCATTCTCTGGAAAGGGACTAAGGTCAAAGGAGTTGTTAGAATTGATTCACACTGATGTGTGTGGCCCTATGAACAAACCGGTTCGAGGAGGGTATGAGTATTACATCACCTTCACCGATGATTACTCTAGATATGGATATGTATACCTAATGCGACGCAAGTCTGAGGCGTTTGATAAGTTCAAACAATTCAAGGCTGAGGCAGAGCTACAACTAGGAAAACATATCAAAGCCCTTCGATCCGATCGAGGTGGCGAGTACCTCCTGGGTGAGTTCAAGGAGTACCTCACACAACATGGGATTGTGTCTCAGTTGTCTGCACCGGGTACACCCCAGCAAAATGGTGTAGCAGAGAGAAGAAACCGTACCCTTCTTGATATGGTAAGGTCCATGATGAGTCATGCAACCCTACCTATATCTTTTTGGGGATATGCCCTAGAAGCAGCAGCATACATTTTAAATCTGGTACCTTCTAAATCAGTACCTAGGACACCTCAAGAAATGTGGACAGGTCGAAAACCTAGTTTAAATCATATCCACATTTGGGGTTGTCCAGCCTATGTACTGAATGATAAAGCTACCAAGCTAGAACCCAGATCGGAAATGTGCTACTTCATTAGGTATCCTAAGGGAACGAGAGGTGGCATCTTTTATCATCCAAAGGAGCAAAAAGTGCTCATCAGCACTCATGCTAGGTACTTGGAGGATGATTGTATGATGCACCAAGAGCTTAGTTGTAAAGAAACCCTTGAGGAGATTCTTCCAGGATCTCCTATAACATCTGTACCAGATCCTGAGACAGTAGATGAACAAGATATTCCTTTAAACACTCCGGAGCCTCGTCGTATTGGGAGAATTTCTAGACAACCAGAAAGATATCTAGGAGTGTCTTTTAAAATAGACTCTGAAGATCTGGTTGAGGATCCTACTAGTTATGATGAAGCAGTAACGGATATAGATGCTAACATGTGGCAGCAAGCGATGAAATCTGAAATGGATTCTTTGTATTCCAATCAAGTCTGGGAACTTGTAGATGCACCTGAAGGGATTAAACCCATAGGGTGCAAGTGGATCTACAAGAGAAAGAGAGGAGTGGATGGGAAGGTGGAAACCTTCAAAGCAAGACTGGTGGCGAAAGGATATACTCAGAAAGAGGGTATCGATTATGAGGAAACCTTTTCACCAGTGGCTATGCTTAAGTCCATAAGGATTCTCTTGGCCATCGCATGTCATTATGACTACGAGATATGGCAGATGGATGTCAAGACAGCTTTTCTTAATGGAAGTCTTGACGAATGCATCTATATGATGCAACCAGAGGGCTTCATTGCTAGTGGCCAAGATAACATGGTTTGTAAACTTAAGAAGTCCATCTATGGACTTAAGCAAGCATCTAGAGCATGGAACATCAAGTTTAATCAGGCAGTCAAATCCTTTGGCTTTGATCAAAACATTGATGAACCATGTGTGTATAAGAAAGGAAATGGGAAAGCAGTTGCATTTTTGGTTCTATATGTAGATGACATATTACTCATAGGAAATGATGTAGGTTTATTGTCATCCACAAAGGTTTGGTTATCCTCTCAATTTCAGATGAAGGATTTGGGTGAGGCCAGCTATATCTTAGGGATCAAGCTTTTGCGTGATCGCAAGAATAAGATGTTAGCCCTATCCCAATCTTCTTATATTGAGAAAATATTGGTCAAGTTTAACATGCATAACTCCAAGAAGGGCCTCCTACCTTCTAGACATGGAGTACCACTGTCTCGAGATCAATGTCCAAAGACATCTGAAGAGATAGAGAGCATGAGGAGAGTTCCATATGCATCCGCTGTTGGAAGCCTCATGTATGCTATGTTATGTACTAGACCAGATATTTGCTTTGCCGTTGGCATGGTTAGCAGATATCAGTCAAACCCTGGACCTATGCATTGGACAGCAGTTAAGCATATATTCAAGTATCTTCGGAGAACGAAAGATTATATGCTAACCTTTCGAGCAGATGATCTAACGCCATTGGCGTATACAGACTCTGATTTCCAATCTGGTAGTGATGCCAGAAAGTCTACCTCAGGGTACGTCTTTACTTTGTCAGGAGGGGCTATATCATGGAGAAGTGTCAAGCAATCCTGTATAGCTGATTCTACCATGGAAGCAGAGTATGTGGCGCATCGGAAGCTGCGAAGGAAGCGGTATGGCTCAGAAAATTCCTGTTGGAATTGGGAGTTGTTCCTGCAGTGCATAAACCTATTGTCATGTACTGCGATAACACTGGTGCTGTAGCACAGTGCAAAGAGCCCAGGAATCACAAGAAAGGCAAGCACATTCAGAGAAAGTACCACTTGATCCGGGAATTCATTCAGGATGGAGAGATAGTGGTGGAGCATATTGCTTCAGCAAATAACTTAGCTGATCCATTCACTAAGACTCTTACTGAGAAAGTCTTCACTTCTCATGTTGAGTCTATGGGTGTTAGGTTAGGAAGCAGTGATCTTTAGTGCAAGTGGGAGTTTGTTGGGATTGATGTATGCCCTAAAGCCCACTAGCTGCATTCTTATCTTTTGTTACTGGATATTTACTGGTTATTTAATGGAAAGACTCTTTTATGCTTAAAATGTATATATGTATGGTTGTGTAAGGCCCATTGTTTCTAGTAAATGAATTAGGTGTGTAGTGTCTACACACAGATAGGTCTAATTCATGGACAACTGGAAACATCATATTTGTTCATAACTGAAAGATGGAGCTGGGCACTTCATCTTGGTAGAAGTTATAATGAGATACTCTCCTATATAGGGTGACATACCTAAGTCACGGGAGGGCTTTCCCGGATCTATCTCATTAGTGCATGTGTCATGCATTGAACAGGACCATTGTAGGTGTGATCTCTAAAATAGTACTATCACAGAAAAGAGATCAAGTCACCTCATGCTACTGAGTAACCGGTGCTCTTAATCTTGAGCATTTGTGGATGAACTGACGAAGTCAAGTTCTTGTGCTTTAACTCACTATGGGTGAGATTCTTTTCATGGGTCAATAGCTCTGTGTTTTGGGTACTCGGACTTGATCAGTTGGGACGTGTAAATGCAATATAGAATCTATGCCCTCTGATGATGGAATAATCGTCCCCTTAGAATTATCCGATTAATCATCAAAATCTAAGATCTTAGTATATGGATGTTCCATATGGATATTGAACTTGTGGGTCGCTCCCTGGATCAAGAGAATGATATTCGAATGATGATTATGTTTAAGGATATGAAGTTCTAAGGTTTAGATGTAATCGGGAAGGTTGATAGTACATGTGATAACCTGACTCGATTATGGATGTTACATAGAGGGGCATTCAGGTCATTACACTTAGTAGGTCGAAGACAACCGTCATCTTATGACGAGCTTATTATAATATATATTTGTCCTTGGAGTTCAACTATAACTCTTTAGTGGAATGAGTTAAGGTTAAAATGGTCTTTATGTTGCTATGGGTTTAGCATGGACATTTTGGTCATTTTGGGAGCCAATGGCAAATATGTCTTTTGGTCCCTTCTCTAGTCACTTACCAAGATTGGCATGGTTTCCTAAAATGTTTAGATAACATAAGGATGAATTATTTTAGTGGATAAATAATTTTGAGTTTAAATTCAAATAGGCCTTTGATGGCATACATGAATTTAACTCTAGATAAATTGTATGTGGGCCATGGTGTGCATTGATATGTGGGACGTCCATAATAGGATTTCCATGGGTAAGGTTTCCAACTTTGAATAGGACTCTACTTGGAAAGTTGGACTCCTCTTTGGATTAGTATTCCTATGAGTTAGTTTCCTTTTTGGATTAGGAACTTAAAATTAGTAAGTGTTCTACAACTAGTATTACTAATTGTATGGAAAGTTCCTTTTGGTTTCCTTTTCTAATTAGAGTGTTTCTTAAAGGAAATAAGTCTTTCCTTTTTGGACATAAATTAGAATAAGGAGAGATAACTTTATAGGAAAAGGTTTCCATAGTTTCTATAAAAGGAGACTTGTTCCTCTCTTGGACGTCCAACATCACTAATGCAAGAAACACTCCCACACGTCCAGCCCTTGGGTTCCTTTCTTCTCCCTTGAAGAAAGTTGTAGGTCTGAGATTTTTCATGAGAAAAATAGTTCTTGTTTCCTAGATTAAGATCCCACCATCTTAGCCAATCAGATTTGGAAGTGAGATAGAGGAGAAGATCAAAGGCAATACTAGTGCAAGAAAATTCCAGCAACTTGTTTGCAAATTGCAAGTCTGAGTTCGCGCCTTTGGATCTATTTTTTCAGAGATTTGAAGTCTACAAATCTTCGAGGTAATAGTCTTCTATCATCTCTATTAATTAGACACATGTTGGTCATGATTTAATGGAGTTTCTATGCGATTCTTTATGGCTGATTTCCGCTGCATAGTGTAGAAATCAGATTTTTTAAAATCTGTCATGCTTTGCACTTTGAACATTTGGTAAACACCTTAAATATCTGTTTCTTGATATTGTATTAGGATTCACCTTGATTTGACCCCTGGGCTAAGTCAATTGCTGTCGTTGGGGTCCAAGTTTGAGCATTGTGAAGCTCGGTTGACTTCTGTTGTTTTAGCTTCACTTACATTCTCAGTGGTGTTAGGAGTTTCTTGAAATCTTGTTCGACTGTTGGGAGTGTCATTTGACCTTAATTTGATGAAATTGAAGAATCAAGCTTGATGCTTTCTCCTGTGCTCATCAAGGTGCTTCTTGCCCTGTTGGGATTATTTGTCATTTTTTGTCTGCAAACAAGGCGGTGTTTTTACCGCTTGACCGGTCATGACTTGGATATTCCAGATGTGGGACTTCCAAAGAAGCTCGTGGTTGACACGCTACGCCCCATGGTTAAAGTTGCTGCCTGGATCGAGTTCTCACACTCTCCTCCATCATAAATAGAGTCGTCCTCGGCTCCGATAACCAATTTTCACAGCCTTGCCTAACTGAGCATGATATTGTCCGCTTTGGCCTATGTGTGCATGCGAGGAATTCCTAGGTGGTCACCTGTCCCGATATACTACTCCCGCCTGAGCACACTTAACGCTGGAGTTCTTATAGGATTCGGGGCCCCACAACTTTAAAACGTGTCATGTTGACTCAACTCAAGGTTTGACTTCTAAGCTCAGGGTTAGGACTTGGATATTTCTAACATGGGACACGTGAAGACTCTCCGTCGGAAGTCCATGGTTGACAAGCTATGCCCCATGGTTAAGGGTGTTGCCCGAACCAAGTTCTTATAGGACTTGCATGTCGAAGGCGACTAGACCTAGATTTGGAATGACTTGGAAGTTGATGATAATGCTTAACATAGTTTATTTAACTAAACTCATGTCTCAATGCATGCCTTATCTGTATCTATCTATATCTTATTATAATAATAAATGCCCCCGATGTCTTATGAATTATGTAGTTCAAGCAGATGATATTTTGAACTTAAAACCTAATAACTATGGGGGATTTGATATGCATGTAGAGTAATTATTTGTAGATTAGCATTGGCTTGTGTTTATAAATAATTTTGTTGAAATTCAAGGCAACACCACTATGCTATTTAAACCTAGCATAATAGTGTGTTACTACGTTAGGGTTATATTTTCTAAAATTATATGCAACTCTAGTTTATGGGGACCAAACTCTATTCTTGCTATGATTAAATTGGAGTCGTTATATTACCCTGGCAAAACTTTGTCCTTTTTGTGTGTGTTGCGTTGCGGGGAGGGGGGGGTTGGTGTTAGGGATTTTGTGTTTACAATTTGATGGAAGCATTTTCATTATCATCATCATTTGAATTTTTACATGAGCTTTGATTTAGAAAATACTTGAAATCTTGATTTACACATGCATGTTTTAAAACCTTTAGAATTATGTTTCATGCATATTTGTATTTTAAACATTGGATGCATTTTATTTGAAAAATAAATTTTATGAATCAAGCTAGCCAATGGTTTTAAAAGTTTCAAATCACATTTGGCATTTTAGGTTTCAAGTTTTTTAAAACACTTTGATTGATTTAAATCATGTTTCCATGCTTGATTTTATGGCCCAAAAATCGCCTCTTGAAAAGTCTTTAAAATATGCAAAAAATGGGATTTTGGTCCCTGGGCCCGGGTCCACCCACAGTGTGGTCGGTCTTTCGAGCCCATGGACTCGGTCGACCGAACACACTGTCGGTTGACCGAGAAAAGAGCCGTTGAGCTTTTTCAAATGGTCATTTTTCTGACCGTTGAAGGGTTGGTTGACCAGGGGCTTGTGCAGGTCGACCAAGGACACGTCTGTACTCACTTTTTGAGTATAAATATGAGTTCATTCCATAAGAAAAAAGAGTTGAACATTTTAGTCTTCCTTGAGGTGTTTGGAGATAAAAGAAAGGGGATGAACTAAGAGAGACCAATGGGTCTATTGGAAAGCTAAAGCTTGGATTAATGAAGTTAAATCTCTACGTAAGTTTTAGTTTTCTAAATCATAAGTTTCATGCTTTGTTTAAATTATTGGTAAATGAATTTTAGTATGCTAACTATGATGTGTTGAATCCATTATTTTCATTATATCTTTGATCTAAGTTGTGATGAATTCTTCACCTTGATTCAAACCTAGTTTGTTTTAAAATTTTTTTATTAATCATGCTTTGTCAAAATCTTTGATTTCTTTTATAGCATGAATAATTCATTTTCTTGGTTGAATCTTTATTCGTTGTTTTCAATCATTTGAACAATAGTGAAATTAGTTTGTTTTTGAAAACAACATAGCACATGCATCACATGTTTAGACTTTATTAATTCCATACAACTTGTGAGCCTTTGATTTTCGTATCATCAACAAGTTAGTTTTTTATACATGTGATTATCATTTGACTTCAATCAAATTTTGGTGGGCCTTAAACTTTTAAATGCTTTAAGCATATTTAGATTGATCTTACTTTTTAAACTTGATTGAAGTTTTCACACACACACACACACACACACACACACACACACACACACACACACACACACATATCATGAGCATACATCTTTGCATTCATATAGTGTTTGTGTGAGTTAGATTTTCAATTTCATATCCGCCTATTTTAGATGCAAATATATTGAGCTTAAATTGTATCTCTTAAAGTGTTTGTGTAGACACTACAATGAAAGAAAATCTTCTATTGTAAAGGTTATTACTTAGCCTAAGAAAAGCATAGTGTAAAGGTTATTGCTTAGCCTAAGAAAAGCATAGTAATAGCTTATTGCTTAGCCTAGAAAAGTATATTGTTAGCGGTTATTGCTTAGCCTATTGAAAAACATAGATAATGGAAATCTTGTTGGGTGTTGGATCACTAGCCGGTAGTGGATGTAGGCATTGAGGCCAAACCACTATAAATCATTATGTGATAGGTGCTTGCTTTGTGGTGATTGTTTTTGTTAAGCTTCCGCATTTTGTTTTGATAATCATCACTTGTGACTAGTTAATTTTAAAGAAGTTAAAATTTTTCTTAATTGGTCACTAATTAGAAGCTTACACTATTCACACCCCCCCCCCCCCCCCCCCCCCCCCCCCCCCCCCCCCCCCCCCCCCCCCCCCCCCCCCCCCCCCCCCCCCCCCCCCCCCCCCCCCCCCCCCCCCCCCCCCCCCCCCCCCCCCCCCCCCCCCCCCCCCCCCATCCTCTAAGGTAAGGATCCCGGACTTTCAATTGGTATCAAAGCCAAGTTACTCCATTAGGGCTTTACAACCCAAAGTTGATCCTTAATCTAGGTTCCCCATTTTGAATTCCTATTGGAGTAGGACTTTCAATACCTTGAGTTAAAACCCTAGTTGTGTACTTCATGAAAATCATTAGAATGGATTCCACTACATTAGATTTTGCAGATTCTTGTGTAGATTCTTCGATCTAGACCCCTCCTTCTTCCATGAATTGGAGATTCAAACAATGAAATTAAAGAATCTCAACTTAAATCTAAACTAGAATTAAAAGAAAAAGAAATTAATGAAAATGAAGATGACCTTCAATAAGCTTATGAAAAATTGTATACATTATCCTTAGAGCTTGCTAAGAAAAACAAAAAATTAATAGAAGAATCTAAAAGGCTAAACAAAGAATTAGTTTCTTCAAAAGATGAACTTAGAGAGAAAGAAGAAATTATAAATTGTGTAGACTCTAAGTTCATGATCTCTTTGCATAACCTACATAATGCTCAAGATGAATTAAATGCATTAAAGATAGGTTGTGATAATCTTAATAAGGAAAATTCTAATCTAAGAGATCAATTACAAAGGCAAGATAAAAACATTAACAATCTTGAATCTAAGTTGACTGTCTCTAAGGAAAATTTATCTAATGCTCAAAATAAGATAAATACTCTAGAACTTGGATCCAATGTTATTAATGAAATTAAATTTGAATTAAAACTTGCCCATGAAGAACTAAACAACTTTAAGGGAATTAAAAATGAACTAATAAAGTTAAAAATGAAAATTCAACCCTTAAAAACCAAGTCATTCAACTTTAAAGCTGCAAACAAAAGTATGAGTGCAAATTTACCCAAGGTGAAGAGAAATTTTTAAAAAATTATTTAAATTGGGTAAATCACAAAGAAATAGGACGGGTCTTGGATTTGATAGGTATATTTCACATGACCCTAAATTCACCAATACATTTGTGAAAGGTTAGTCCTCGTTCTCTAGTACTTACTCTTCCTTGCCCATGACTAAATGTAATTATTGTGGCATTGAAGGGCATTTTAGGTTTGAGTGCAAACTAAGAAGAAGCCATGTGTCAAAACCCATCTTTGAACCCAAGAAAGTAAAATCAAACTTTATGAAGGGTAAGACACTAAAAACCAAGGAAGACTCCATGAAGCCTAAACAAGTTAAACAAATTAAAAAGGAGTCTCCTAAGATAAGTTCTAAAAAGGTTAAACAAGTTAAACCAAATATAAAAGAATCTATCAACAAAAAGCTTCTCAACCTACCTCCCCTAACTCAATAAATGAAAGAATTTTTGAAGAAATTTGCTAAGTTAAATCTAAAATCCAAAAGTCAAATAAAGGGAGGAAATAAGAAGAAAAGAAAAATGAATCTATCCCCTAAGATACAAACTCACCAACCTTAAGAGACTAATTAGCAACCTAAGTTTAAATTGTTCAAATCTCATGGTGATAAGTCAAAATCTATGTTATCAAGTCAAATCTCCTATAGTTGGTGGGACTTTTAAGATGAACCTCAAAGATAAACCCTCTCAAGACTTAGGTGGATTCCTAAAGTTAAATTCTTAGACAAACCTTAAGGCCTTGAACCCCATTGACCAACCTATCCTTTTTAGTTAAATCTTTTGTTGGTCATGATACATTTGCGTTTTGTACTTTCATCAGTTACATTTCTTTAAATGCAATGTTTATTTGTGATCAATTGATTTTGTCTTCATGTACTTCTCTAGTTACATATCATGGTTTTTAAAATCATTTGATTATAATTTCCTCATGATAGATTTGCTTTTTACTCTCATATAGTTATATCTTGTGTATTGCATTTCTATATATGATCAATTGATTATGATTTCAAATGCTTTCATAGCTAGATTTTTCATAATTGATTGATGTCGCAAAATCATTTGTTTAGATGTCATAGTAAGATTTTATTTTTGAAAAACAAATGATTTAAATCAATTTGGATTTTCCATGGATTTCTAAGTTATACTTTCATATAGAAAATTATTGTTTTGAAAAGTCAATTTGTATGAGCCCTTGTAGTTATATTCTTTAGAATACAAATTGATAATTGATAATGTGTTATCTTCAAAATCATTCTCTTTATGTTCATAGTTGGATTTTGTTTATTGAAATGATTTGAAGATTATATGAATGGAAATGCTTTAAAACACCATTAGTTATATTCTTCAAAGCATGTTCCATGTTCTCATTTCCTTATGCATACGGTTATATTACCTTAAATGGAAATGAATGTTGTTAAAATCATTTTGCTTCCTTGGTCTTCTAATTACATTCCTTTTATGAGCAAATTGAATTGTATGATTTGTGGATCATGAAATAGTTTTACATTCTATACATAGTCTTGTGCATCTTTTCAGTGCATAGTGATAATGTTTCATGATTCTCATAGTACATTTGCTAAGAGTGGAGATTTTACATGTTAGATCTTGATTTTAATTAATCCTATCTATGCAAATGTCATATAGTTTCATGTATGGTTGTGCTCTTAAGTTATATTTATAGATACCATACTAGAACTCTCAAATCCATCTTTTGTGCTTTCTAGTCATTATTTATGAAATGGATGGTTATGATGTTCATTCATGTGTATTTTCCTTGTGATGTCATTCTTTATACATGTTTCAACTGTTGGAAATTAGGTGGGCCTATAGGATAGGTTTCGAAAACTTTTGACCCACTTGATGCAGGGATCAACTATCCAGAAGGCTACCAATCAGTCCAAGATGTAAACCCTCAATCTCAACTATCATGATCAGTAATACAATCTATCTAGGAGATAGAAAAACAGCAACAAACATGCAGCAAAGATCTATAACGTACAAGGAAATAGATTATACCTTTAGAGCTCGATTGTGCTCTAATGGAGAATTTGCTACTTTCTTTGATGACGAACTCTTTCGCGAATCAATAGGTTTCTCCAAAACCCAATGGCCTTCCATGCTATGACCCGAATCAGAATCTCTTTCTCAAGAAAATGGGTAGGATCCTCAAAAGAAACTATCTAGGAACTAGAAGGAGAGAAGTTGTGCAACACTTGCACAAGGGAGAGAGCTTGGGCGTGAATTCCAAGAGGGATAAGAGAGTGGGACGTCTAGCCCTATGCATCCCCTTTTATAGCACAATCGAGCCTCATCTTACTAATAATTAATAGAAGTCATACTTCTAAAATAATTAGTAACCTTCTCTTATTTCTTAATTAAAGTAGAAGTCTCACTTCCTTAAATTAATTAGTAACTTACTATTATCACTATTAGAAGTCTCACTTCAAATAGAAATAGTAACCTTCCTTTTAGAGTTCAATTAGAATTATTATCTTTCTAATATGGGCTAGCGTGGGGACCAGTAGGGATTCCTTAGAAAGCTGGCTCCAACTGGGACATGCGACCCCACATCTCATGTGTAATCCGGGCCCACAGTTAATTGCAAGTAACTCCACTATATAAATGCAATTGCACTCCAGTCTTAGAAAATTACATAGAAGACCCTAAACTTCCCTATTACCACAAATAGGCCCCTCTATCAATATCAATGGATCAATTGGACCTGTCTTCCAAATTAGATCCATATCTTATTATCCTTGAGCCCCAATTAATTATAATGATCACTGGTACCTTTCCAATTAACTCTTAATCGGAATAGGTGTACACTTACCAATGATAAATCTATTAATTGGCACAAGGGGATGTTAGCGATAGATTCCATCTTGACCATTGAATGTTCCCACTGCTCTACTATCATGTACCCAAATCACCGAGGTGTTGACCTACAGTTGGCCTCACTCATTGGTAACTCAAAGCAAATGAATAGATAGAAACTTGAGTTCATTAATGTCTCAGGATTGAGAGTTTACTGATAGGGAATTATGAGAACAGACCTTAAGGTAAAGACATTGTTAATAAGGTGCTTCTCATGGTCCTTCAATACATCTAATGTACCAGCACTATGATGCAGAATCTTTCATTCTGATGATCGAGACAAATCACACTATCCCATAGTGATCAAAATGCTGCAACCTTGTCAATATGAGATGTCCAGTGTCATAACTGGTTGTGAAGATATTCAAGTATAAGATTTATTATACATGTCTCCCATATGTGGATCTCATCCATACACATATATTATATCTAGTATACTCATGGACTCCGGTTCATCTCATGAACCATTATGTCATTCGTATTGGTTATGTGCAAGTATATAAATAAACACCATTCATCTCATGAAATGAAAAGCATGAATATATTGATTAATAAAGAAATGAATCAATTTATTACATCATATGCTGGTATTGAGACCATAAAACTAACATCAACTTCATAGTAGTGTTCTTAATCATATGAATCTCTTTGAAATCCATTCCTTATATTTCATAGTTATATCTCTTGTTTGATGGATTTCTTAGATGTTGAATTCATATGATTTGACACTTTGAAAATTGCATGTTCTACCAAGTCATATATCTTTTTATGCAATTTAACATGTTTATCACTATGCTCATTTGTTATATCATCAAAAGTGATGAATATTCATTTATGATGATTGATGGAATTTTGTGTTTGTCACATCCTTGCTCTGAATCATGTTTTCAAATTCAATTGGTTTCAATTAGTATAATTTCCAATTGATGTCATATCTTGAGAATATGATAGACTTTGTGTACATTGGATTGAACTTGATAGTAATATGTCTTTATTCCATGTCACATTCCATTAGCATCATAATCTTCTTGTTTGAACTTCATTTAACTCATCTTGCACATGATAGTCATATTTTATGATTAAATGAAATGATTTCAAAATATTCAAGCATGTGATTTTTATAGTTAAATTGATTGATGCTATGTAATCCCCATCATCATGGATAGCTCTAATTTGGATTATTCCTAGTAGTTATATTCTTTTTTACTCAATTTTAGAGTGATTGAGTTAATAGTCTCATCCTTTAATCTCAATTGGAATTCTTTATTCCAATTGGTATCCATGATCACTTATCCTCATGGCCTTGCTCTTGGTAATTTGATCATATTGAGCTTTATAGTCAATTGGTATCTAATCATTCCCTTGAAGTTAACCCTCAATTGGTAAAACCATCTTCTTCTTGCACCAAATAGTTTATTCTTATCAAAAGTTTGACAAAAGGAGAGTATGGATTGAGGCGGAGTGTAAACCTTCTAAGGAAGCATTAGCTTTGATCAAGTTCACCCTAGTATTTGCTCTTTACCCTTATAGCTTACTACTCATGCATGATACCCGGTTATGTATTTCATTTTTTATTTCTTTTGTTAACAGTTGCTACTAAAAGGTATTTTCCTTACTTCATGTATGTAGGTACCTTTGCAATTTAATGTCAAAGGGGAGAAAGTGTTCAAGTTGTCTGAAGGGAGAGAGAGTGCACATCTTGCCAAAGGGGGAGAGTTGAAAGAAAGAAGGAAAACTTGGGAGTTAAAGAAGATGCCTTGGCTAAAGAAAGGAAGCTTGAAGAATGATCAAGCCCCAGGCATTAAGAAGTTTGAAGAAAAAGAGCTAGAGCCCAAGCTAAGTGAAGGAAGCATCCAAGAGATCTTAAGTCTTCTCCAGGTAAGGGGGAGCTGAAGACTTAGTATGTGAATTCAATGATGAGTGAGTTGCCAACAAATTGCAAAGGGGGAGATTGTTAGGGATTTTGTATTTGCAATTTGATGGATGCATTTTCATTATCATCATCATTTGAATTTTCACCTGAGCTTTGATTTAGAAAATACTTGAAATCTTGATTTACACATGCATGTTTTTAAAACCTTCAGAACTTATGTTTCATGCATATTTGGATTTTAAACATTGGATGCATTTTATTTGAAAAAGAATTTTTATGAATCATTCTAGCCAATGGTTTTAAAAGTTTCAAATCATATTTGGCATTTTAGGTTTCATGTTTCTTAAAACACTTAGATTGATTTAAATCATGTTTCCATTCTTGATTTTATGGCCCAAAAATCCTCTCTTGAAAAGTCTTTAAAATATGCCAAAAATGGGATTTTGGTCCCTGGGCCCGGGTCGACCCACAGTGTGGACTCGGTCGACCGAACACACTGTCGGTTGACCGAGAAAAGAGCCGTTGAGCTTTTTCAAACGGTCATTTTTTCTGACCGTTGAAGGGTGGTAAGTTCACAAAATTAGGTCATTAGGTCATCATTTCATGAGTATTTGTGGACTTAATTAGGTTTAATTGTATAGAATTGCACTTAATTTCATGATTACATGTATTTGGGGATATTTTTGGGAAAATGGTCAAGACTGGTCAAAATTCATTGAATTGCATGACTTTTGTGAAAATAGGATTTTTCATCTCATTCATCAACCCATAATTAGTTTTTGACTTCATCAATGCATACTTGCTATTTTTGGCACCATGTGCTATTTTTGGAAAGTTTGTCATTTGGGTGCATCATTAGGCATGTAGGGTCTCATGCATTATTCATGTTATTTTCTTACATGTAAGTAATGATAAATTTATTTCTTTTAATTTGTAGGAGAAATCAACATGAGACCCACATTGATGAAATTTGAGAAGAGAGGTCAAATGAAGTCAAATAAGCAAGCAAGGAAAGAGTCCAAGCATGCCTTGGATGTCCAACATGGGTCCCACACACACCATTGCATGCCAACATAGAAGCTTCCATTTGTGCACAATTATTCCCGGATTTTTATGGGGCAGCAACTTAAAATGACCATTATTCTCAAATCGAGTGTCGGATCGGTGCAATCTAGACACCGTTGGAAAGCTCTTTCGAGTAAATATCCGTGGAGCCCAAGATTGCGTAAACCAGAGTTATATTGAAGGAGATATGACCTCAGAAAGTTGTCTGCTGCAGTTTTAGGCAGGAATTGCAAGAAATCTCAATATTTGGAAAGTTTCTTCCCTATCATGCAATTTTTAGAGATATTCTTGGAATTATAAAAGGAAGGTGTGTGCGTCAAGAAACCTAGTAAGGCAAGGAGATCTCTCAAATTTAAAAGTCTTTCCAAAGAAAGAAACTAGATTGGAGCCTAAGCTGGAATCTCTATACATGGAAACAAGAGCCCTAAAGATGAGAGACTCTTTACTAAAAAAAGATTTGCAAAAAGCATAAAAAGGAACCAGCCAAGGGGGCTGGACGTCCATCATTCTTGGGGATCACCTTGGAGGCTCTTTCTCTTTCTCCATTCCATTCCACACCACTCCTTTCTCTCTCTAAGTCCTTTCTTCTTCTTCTTTCTTTTAATTCTTTTAGGCATAGGTTGAGAGGCCATGTTGAGAGAATGAAAAGGAGAGAAGAATCTTAATTCTTGTATTCAAAGATCAATGAATAAAAGACACTACTTGGATTGATTATGCATGTTCTTTATGTAAGTGGTTTAAATTTTCTTTTTCTGGTTCTTTTATGTGTTTTGATTGGAGACAATATTTCACATGATTAGATCTAGGTTTTTCAAAATAAAATAAATGGATTAAAAGTCGAGAGACATCAGGTAATCACTTGCAATTTTTTTCCTACTCTGAGAAGAGAGGACATCATTATCGCATTTTCAATACTTGTATGATCGTCTAGTCTCTAAATCTTGGATACATCTTTTCCGCTTTTTATTTTTTCCCATCCTTTTTATATTTATTTTAAGTTAATATTCTGATTATTTTTTTTTAATTTTCAAATTCTTGATTTAAAAACCCCAACTTGCATCTTTCCATATAGAAACTTACTATTTTTGTTACTTTCATAATCTATGGTTGGATAGTGTTTTTCTACATGCATCATATTTAGAAATTGCATTAGAACAGGTTTTTGTTGCTGAAGTCGCAATGTTAATGACTGATTAAAAAAATTAAATTCGGACTTAGTGGGTGAATAGTGAAAATTTCTCCACAGTTTTAGCAGATTTGACTCGACTGAGTTGCAAAAGTGTGCGACTTGAAAGTCAGATAAATGATCTTAGTTTCCATCGAAACTATGCAGAATTAATATTTGGAAACAAGTCTTTGTAACCCCAGAATTTTAGAGAAAAATAAGTTTGGGAAGTGGGGTAAACAGCGGCCCAAACGGGGGTAGTTGGACAGCCTGCGATCAGATTTTCAGCACAAAACAGTTCGAGTAGGCATCTTTAGGTGATCATATCGTTTTCATTTTAAGTCCTTTTAACGATTTTTCTTTTTTTGTTGTGTTCATGAATCATCAGAGTATTGATCCCAGCCATTAGATTTAGGTTCACATCATCTTAGGCCAGTCGTGCAGTCCAGTGAAACAGGGCTGCGCAATAGTTTCTATAATTAGAATTTTTACAGCATGCATCATATAGTTAGAAACTTGCATTAAATTGCATTGTTAGGATTTAGGGCATTATAGATCATTCATATTTCATAAAAGTTGATTTTGGTAAGTAGGATCTAATTTAGGAAATTTTATTTTGATTTTTTTATATTAAACTGATCGTTTGATTTGTGTGTTCTTTTGCAGGTTTTTAGATATTTTATGATTGCTTAGATTAGGTTTCCTTTATAACAATAGTTCTTTTATTTTTGGAAAGCATTGTAATTAAACTTTTTATATTTAGTTATCTAATTTAATTAGTTTCTATTTAGGCCAGATTAGTGTTTATTTAGGACAGGTAAAAGTTGGAAGGTTTCTTGAAAAGCATTAATCCATGTGGATCGACCTGGATTTACCAGATTATTACTACAATCGTACCCTACACTTGGGGACCGAACAAAGGGCAGGTCGACCGGGAGTTTGTGCATGTCGACTGAGGACACGTCTGTACTCACTTTTTTAGTATAAATATGAGTTCATTGCCTAATAAAAATAGTTGAACATTTTAGTCTTCCTTGAGGTGTTTGGAAACAAAAGAAAGGGGATGAACTAAGAGAGACCAAGGGGTCTATTGGAAAGCTAAAGCTTGGATTAATGAAGTTAAATCTCAAAGAAAGTTTTAGTTTTCTAAATCATAATTTTCCTGCTTTGTTTAAATTATTAGTAAATGAATTTTAGCATGCTAACTATGATGTGTTGAATCCATTATTTTCATTCTATCTTTGATCTAAGTTGTGATGGATTCTTCACCTTGATTCAAACCTAGTTTGTTTTAAAAAACTTTATTAATCATGCTTTGTCAAAATCTTTGATTTCTTTTATAGCATGATTAATTCATTTTCTTGGTTGAATCTTTATTTGTTGTTTTTAGTCATTTGAACAATAGTTAAATTAGTTTGTTTTTGAAAATAACATAACACATGCATCACATGTCTAGACTTAATTAATTTCATACAACTTGTGAGCCTTTGATTTTCATATCATCAACAAGTTAGTTTTTATACATGTGATTAGCATTTGACTTCAATCAAATCTTTGTGTGCCTTAAACTTTTAAATGCTTTAAGCATATTTAGATTGAGCTTACTTTTTAAACTTGATTGAAGTTTTCACACACACACACAGACATCATGAGCATACATCTTTGCATTCATATAGTGTTTGTGTGAGTTAGATTTTCAATTTCATATCCGCCTATTTTAGAGGCAAATATATTGAGCTTAAATTGTATCTCTTAAAGTGTTTGTGTAGACACTACATTTAGAGAAAATCTTCTATTGTAAAGGTTATTGCTTAGCCTAAGAAAAGTATAGTGTAAAGGTTATTGCTTAGCCTAAGAAAAGCATAGTGATAGCTTATTGCTTAGCCTAGAAAAGCACATTGTTAGAGGTTATTGCTTAGCCTATTGAAAAGCATAGATAGTGAAAATCCGGTGGGGTGTTGGATCACTAGCCGGTAGTGGATGTAGGCATTGAGGCCGATCCGCTATAAATCATTGTGTGATTGGTGCTTGCTTTATGGTGATTGTTTTTGTTAAGCTTCCGCATTTTGTTTGATAATCATCACTTGTGACTAGTAATTTTTAAAAGTTAAAATTTAGCTTAATTGGTCACCAATTAGAAGCTCATCCTATTCAACCCCCCCCCCCCCCTCCTCTAGGGTTGGGATCCCGGACTTCAGGGGGGCGCTATAATGTCCATGACTACGTAGTCAATGCAGGACGTCAAATTATTTTTGAAGTGCTTCTATTAACTTGTAGATTTCCATTTGATGAAGGCTATTCAGAATTTTACTCTATACCATTGGCGCTTGTAGGTGATGATTGGGGGTGTAACGGTTCGGTTAACTGTGCGTTTTTGGAAAACCGTTAACTGAACCGTATTTTATGATTTTCAGTTTTAAAAAACCGTAACTATAATCGTACCCTAATAAAAGAACCACAGTTAACCTATATTAGACAATTTGGTTACGGTTAATTGTCACTTAAAATACATGTTTTTTTTTCTTTGTTAGAATGCAAAATACATGTTCAAAAGTCAAAACCAAATATCCTAGATAACATATTATATAATTCCAAAATACTAAAGTAGCTTTAAAATGCTCGCATAGACAAATGAAATAATAAAGTGCATTTTTCCAGCAAACGCATCCTTGATCCTTCACTTTTCCCTCTTTTGTGTTTTGTTCCAATGATTAGGGCTCAAAAGTTAAAAGGGATTATTTAAGTTATAAAATCACACAATACCCCCTTTCTTCGTTTTTTTTCCTTTTAAATCGGGGTGTAACGGTTGGGTTAACCATATGTTTTGGGAAAATGGTTAACCGAATCTTATTTTTTGGGTCGATTCGGTTAATGACCGTGGGTCGATACTGGAAATCAAAACCGAATCGAAACGATAACTGAAACCACGAAATACGGTTATTAATCGTCGGTTTGGTTCGGTCGGTTAGACTGTGTTACTTTCAATATTATTTACACCCCTAGTGACAACACCCCTTCCGATGAAGAAGAGGGAACGGTTGAAGAGGAACTGCGGGGGCAATATGTGTGGAGCACAGAGGATATAGCTTAAAGATATCGTGCTTGCATCATAAAGTTAACAAACATAGTTATTTTATTTGATTTAATGATGACATTGGTTTAAGATTGATTGCTAAGGCCTTTGGTTTTGCCGATTTTATTAGGAATTTGATTAGTTGGATTTATTTATTACATTAATTTGATATTTTAATTGGAAAACCTTGATATTATTGGATTTAAATTCAAATATGATTTTATACATTGTCTTGTGATGATACCTTGCAATGATGTTATTATGTTTTCGCTACAAATATTTTCGATGTAAATTAATTTCATATTACGTATTCTATTATTCTATTAATCGTGGCTCGAAAGGCGGGCTTCTCTGGAAATCTGGATTTCGGATTGTCACATATACAAATCTATCCAGTGAACAAAGATCATACAGTGCTCAACACTTTTTTTGTAAGCCTATATGTACCTCTACCACTCATTATAACCGAAGGCAATGCTTGAATAATTGATGGAAAGTAATATCAAATAAATGTCAAATTGGTGGGAATGGTAATGGTTGTCCGGAGAAGTATTATACCTTTCCAATAAACTATATTTGCATTTGTTTCATGAGTAGAATAACTTGAAGTGAAATGAATAGTTAATGATTGGTAAAGAAATTCCTCAGATGGATGTTGTAAGTGCAAAAATAATAACTCATAAAATTAGGGGGTGCCTGATAGGACTTATCCAAACGTAAGATGAAGATCAGCTGCCTCAAAGCCTGAAAGGGGAAGAACAAACGGTCAGAGGACCCTGGCCTGAGTGGCACAAGGCTCTCCGATGCCTAAGTTAGTGTATGAACTGAACAAATGAAGGAGAGGAAGAAGAGAGGCAGAGTAACAGCTCTAGTATGCGTGTATTGCGTACCTGTGTTATGGAATGTTATCCTATTTATAGAGAACTCTACCTGATCTTTTGGAGTGGGCCCCTTGATAGGGAAGCTCTCATTAGCCCACAAAGTAATAAATGCGGGTCCATCACAGCCCAGAAAGCATTTATTGCCAGTCCGATCAGCCCATATTGCATTAAATGCATGTCATGTTGGGCCAGATCGTGTTGGACGCCTTTGGCGGTAGAGGTCCCATCGGATCCATCCTCGGGCTCTGCCCTGATTTGGCTACAGCCGCTGGATGCCGCCTTGTCAGAGATCTGGCGAAGATTGTGGACGGCTGAAATGGCCCATTTGTCTCACTGGCTCGTGACCCTACTCTGCCACGTGTCATGTGATGTGGCGAGCGTGGGAGCGAGACCAGGGGGTTCTTCTTCATCTCGGCTTTCGTCCCGGCTTCTTCGGCCGGGGTCAGGCTCTCAGCTGAGGTCAACCTTGGGTGCCGAGCTCGGCACTGGCAGCCGAAGTCAGTCTAGTTTCGGCTGAGGCCTTTATCCTGGCGGCCGAGGTGCGTCTAGGCGGTATGTGGGCGCGCTAATTGACATCTTATAGCCGAGATCGACATAATCCTGGTGTCTTGAAAATCTCCCCACACAATTGCCCCTAGCTTATGACTTCTTAGGGGCCCTAGTCCGTCTGGAGATATTCGATCACTGCTCGACGCCGCTTCAACTTCTTCGAGGCAATCAATGTCGCGTCCCGTTCACCCTGGGAAACGAACCGGGAGCTACACATGTCGCTTCCTTACTGATTGTGCCGTCAAATTGATGAGACAGGCGCAGATCGCGATATTGTCTTTTCGAATTCTTAAATGGCGCCCAAGGAGGGCTTCATTCCCCTATAAATAGGGTCGTCTTCCTCCTTTTACTTTCTTCATCTTCTCTTCTGATTTTCTTTGCTCCCGCCTTTGATTCTTGTTCTGGTCTTCGTCTGTCTTCTCAAGAACTTTCCATAGTGCTCTGGCGAGTACGACCGCAAGGCGTGCCCAGGCTAATTTCTGTTCCTGTCTCGCCCTTCTCTTTCAGTAAGTGACTTCATGCCCCTGTCTTTTTAGGGTTTTTTCCCTTAGGGTTTGTCTTTTCACCTTCTTCTTCTAGGCTGTAGAAATGGCTAGCCCTAGGTTTTAGTTAGAGATGCCTGAGGGTATGGCTAGGTTTAGGGTGACGTTTAATTTCCCGGAGGGGGTCTGCCTCACGCCGGTGACTCCCTTGGACCACGCCCTACGCTGCTAGTCCAGCGGCTGGATGCCGTTCCCTTTGATCTCCATGATCGAGGGCGGGGTTAGATTTCCCCTGCATCCCCTGCTTAGAGCCTGCCCTTAGCGCCTGGTCCATTGCCCCTTGCCAGTTAGTACCCACGGCTTATAAGGTCGTCATGGCACGGCGAAACTAACAAGATTCTGGGGATCAACCTCGGTGTCCACGACATTGAGGATGTGTACGACATCTGTAAGGCTAGGGGAGGCAACTACTATCTTCGGGTGAAGCAGCTCCGAAAGGGCTTCGTCCTAGCCTTGGAGGATTCTGGTAAAAACGCCGAGGATTACCTTTTCTGCATTTCGGGGGAATGGGAGTTCGGCGCTGGTGAGGACAGGACGCTCAGGGTCCCTCGCCATCTCGGGGCTATCCCAAGTAAATATCGCCTCTTCATTCCGCTCATTTCGCCTAACTTTCGAATTGCCGAACTGATACACTTATTTACTGTGCAGAACTGCGAGAGAGGTAGAGCCAAGCGGTAAGCGACGGTTGGAAGAAGAACGTCGCCGACCACAGAAAGGTCGAAAAGTACGCTGGACACGAGAATAGATCGGCCTGGAAACTGCTAGGCTACGCGCAGAGGTATCACGGCTACTACAAGAGGATTGGAGCCGCGCAGGAGGACGAGCTGCAGCCTGATTTCCCCCCTGTTACTTTGGCCGTGCCTGGGGGCATTCCTCTAATTGATCCTGCTGCGAGCCGAGCTGCGTCTGGTGCTAAGGCGTCCTCTTCCACCAGTTCGGAGTCTTCAAGCCTGAGGGAGGCTGTGGAGGCTTACACGTCTGATCAAAAAGAGAGGATGGAAGGTAGTTCACGAGTGCCGGGAACCAAGGACCTGGCAGCCAAATTCAGGCGCGGGTCTTCATCTTCCACAACGCCTTCTTCTACCAGCGCCCGTACGGCCTTGGGCTCAGGGGGTGTTGATGTTTCCTCCGCCCTCGTCATTACACCAAGCGAGGGAGCGCGAAGGCGCTCCCCGGATCGCACAAGGGACGGGTCTCCGCCCAGAAAGAGGTCCAAGGCGGGGGAGAAAGACTCGAGGGCCGAGCAGGCCCTTAAAGGCAAGACGCCTGCGCGTGCTTCTGGAGGTAAGGCTCCGCCTGAAAAGAGTTCGCCAGTGAGCAGCGCTGCTGCAGAGACAGTTCGCGATCTCAGCATCCCTGCAGGGCAAGGGTCCGGATCAGCCTCCGGACATCGCGCTGCCCCGGCATCGTCGAGCCCGAGGCTGGAGACTTAGCCCGGGAAGCCCTTAAATGTGGAGGACCGGGTATTGGAGAACCCTCTCGTCATCGGAGCTCTCGCCAAAGCCTGTGCCCTTCCTCGTGACATGGAGCAGGACGCGAAGTTCAACAACGAGAGTCTGCTAGCCTCGGCGATCCAGGCTGCTCTCCTTATAAGTATTCTTGATGCCCTTCTGGTGTACTTTATTTCGGCTGCCCCCGTCTAATTCGTTTCCTTTTGCAGAATGTGCAGAGGCTCCAGTTGGTGGTGGAAAGGAGCAACAAAAATGTCTCCAGGATTACTCAACTGGAGTCCGAGAGGGAGAAACTGAGGAAGGAGCTGGCGGACTTGAAGAAGAGCAGCGCCGAGACAACTGCACAGCTGGAGGTGGCACTGGTCAGTATCACCGATCTCACATCGACAACCCACCAGTTGAGGGGTGAGATCTGGGTGAAGACGAAAAGGCTGGCCGAGATGGAGATGGAGCTGGCAAAACTGAAGGCAGATTCGGCGGCAGAATTGACGAGGCAGCGTGCCGAAGTGCTGGCTAAACATGCCAAAGTGGAGAAGCTTCAGAAGGAAAAAGCCAGACTGACTGCTCAGCACGCCGAAGTGGAGCGGCTGCAGAAGGAGAATTCTGACCTCAAGTCCTCACTGCAGGCCGAAGCCCAAGCCGCCTTTCAAAAGGGAGTGGATCGGGCCACGGAAGAGTATGAAAGACAGGTGGAGGAGATAACCTCCATTCTGTTCGAGGAGGGATGTATGGCTGCTTTGAAACGGGTGGGGGTTCCTGAAGAGCACCCGGTCTATCAGAACCTGCTGAAGTACTCTGGCCCGGAACCCAAGCTGATTCCTACTCCGCCGACTGAGAGTGCCCAGGTCGAAGCTCTTGCTGCTGACCCTCTATCGGACGGTGCTCCACCGATTCATTCTGTGGGCGACGCTCCATCTGTCCCTCCAGCGGGTGATGCTCCATCTGCTCCTCCTTCAAGTGATGCTCCCGAGACGGTCGTGGGTGCTGCCGAGACCGCCGGTCCATCAGAGACACAGTGAGAGTGCTGGTTGAGGCGCCGAAGTCCCTATAGCTTTTTGAACACTATACTTTTCCTGCTTTTAACTTGTAGTCTTTCTAACTTTTGGAGATGTAAAGTGAACCTACTTGTAATCTCTTGCCTTTTGAATGAAAAACCAATTTGATCAATTGAGCTTTCTTCTTTGTGAGTTCGGGTTCTTTGTGTTTGAGTCCGGCTGAATGCTGTGACATGAGAGTTATGAGTTGGGAAGAGGGTTCCCAACGGTCTTCATGGTTATCCGCTCCGATATCCCGCATTCTGAGGCTCATAAATAACAATAAGTACAGCGGTACGGCCGATGAGGAAAACGAGCAGATGGCTCCACGTGTCACCATCGGAACCGTTAGTCAATTTGTAGAAAACGTGCGCTCCACGAGAGGCATGGGAGACCTCTCCCCATTAATGGGCCCTTGAGTACCGAGCCCTTCATCCTCCTATAAATAGGGGCGGCAAGCCTGCCAAAGAGGAGAAAAAAAAGGACCAAACCAGTAGCTCTTCTCATTTTTCATAGTGATGAGGACCTGTCCACTTCTGCCAAACATTCTGGCAGTTTCACTCTCTAGGAGTTTAGGAATCTCTGTTCTGAACGAACCCCTCTGCGACTGAAGGCAGATTCCTCCGGGAGGGGCTGTCCCTGGCGGTCGTGGTCAGCGCGTTCTCTGAATACTGTCCGCGTGGACCATGCGTTCTCTAAACGTGGGTCCACGACCAACTCCCGCCTATGCAGCTGTGAGGAGATCAACTCCTGTCGATGTGGCTGGGAGTTGGTTGCAGACTTGATCCTGCAGGGTCTTGTGTGGCATTGAGGACCAGATCGAGAAGCCTCCGGGCTGAAGATCAGTGAAGATCGGAGTCTCCAAGCAGTGGACCAGCGAAGATCAAGACCTCCAAGCTTCCCTTCTTTTTCTATTTTTAGAGGACTACGGGCCTCCTTATTGTATTTTGCTTTTCTTTCTTGTAACCTATGTAATGAGGAAATCACATTTAATAAAGATGACGTTTTGATCCCAATGAACTGTGTATTCTATATCTCTGCAATTTTCTGGTTTTTTCTGTACTTTTGTGCTTGCACTGCTTTTTTCTGCACTTTACTACTTTTTTCTGCATTTTATTGCTTTTTTCTACATTTTTGTGCTTGCACTGCCTTTTTCTGCACTTTACTACTTTTTTTTAAAGGCAGCTGTTGGCCGAGAGGAGCCCAGAATTTCGAGGATCTCGGCTGTGTGAGCCTGAGTCCGGGATCGATCTCAGGGGGTGTATGAACCCAGAGTTTTGGGAGCGACTGGATGTATGAACCCTAAGTCAGTCATTGGGTGCGTGAACCCAAAGTTTAGGAAAGACTGGGTGTATGAACCCGAGGTCAGTCCCAGGGTGTATGAACCCAGAGTTTTAGGAGGGACTGGGTGTATGAACCCTAAGTCAGTCCTTGGGTGCGTGAACCCAAAGTTTAGGGAAGACTGGATGTATGAATCTGAAGTCAGTCCCAGGGTGTATGAACCTAGAGTTTTAGGAGCGACTGGGTGTATGAACCCTAAGTCAGTCCTTGGGTGCGTGAACCCAAAGCTTAGGGAAGACTGGATGTATGAATCCGAAGTAAGTCCCAGGGTGTATGAACCCAGAGTTTTAGGAGCGACTGGGTGTATGAACCCTAAGCCAGTCCTTGGGTGCGTGAACCCAAAGTTTAGGGAAGACTGGATGTATGAATCCAAAGTCAGTCCCAGGGTGTATGAACCCAAAGCTGCGGAACTCAGATAAGGTGGCACAGATTGATGACAGGGCGAAGTCTGCTTTTATTGATCATGAGATTCTCAATACATCTTAGAAAAAGAACTTCTTTAAGTGGAATGCATTCCATGGTCTCGGCAACTGCCTGCCTTCCAAGTCTTCGAGTTTGTAGGAAGATCGCGCTGCGACCGAGACCACCCTGAACGGGCCATGCCAGTTCGGGGATAGTTTGCCTTCGTTTGATTCTCTGTCAGCCGGCAAGGTCTTCTTCAGGACCAGTTCTCCTACTGAGAAACTCCTCTCCCTAACCCTTTCATTGTATCCTCTGGCTAGCCGTTGCTGATAGTCGGCAAATCGTATTGCCGCTGCTTCTCGGCGCTCGTCAGCTAGGTCCAGCTCCATTGCCAGGTTCATCTCATTTCGGCCTTGGTCGACAAGCTCTGTTCTCAGGGTAGGGAGGCCAATTTCTAAGGGAATGACCGCCTCCATCCCATAGGCCAGAGAGAAAGGTGTCGCCGAAGTGGAACGCCTCGGGGTTGTCCTATATGCCCATAATACGCTGGGGAGCTCCTCTACCCATCTTCCTTTCACTCTGTCCAATCGCTTCTTCAGGCCGTCAAGCAGTACTTTGTTAGAAATTTCGGCCTGACCATTGCTTTGCGGGTACGCCGGGGTGGAGTAGTGGTTCGTAACGCCATGCCTTTGATAGAAGTCTCTGAAGAAGTTGGAGTCGAACTGAGTCCCATTGTCCGAGATCAGGGTTCTGGGGATGCCAAACCTTGTTATGATGTTTTTCCACATGAAATTCTTGGAGTCCCTCTCAGTGATGGAGCACAACGGTTCAGCTTCTGCCCACTTCGTGAAATAATCTGTAGCAACTATCAACCATCTTTTGATTCCTGGAGCCCGATAGAGAGGTCCAACAATGTCCAGCCCCCATTGAGCGAAGGGCCATGGACTAAAGAGGGGGCTCAGGTCTTGTGCTGGCTGATGAAGAGAATGGGAGAACTTCTGGCACTTTTCGCATTTCCTGGCATATACATGCGCATCCTTCTGCATATACGGCCACCAGTAACCTTGGCTTATAGCTCGGTAGGCCAGCGACCGTCCTCCGATGTGGCTCCCGCAGATTCCTTCATGGATCTCATACAAAAAGTCGTCAACCTTGCTTGGATGGATGCATTGGAGGTAGGGACCTGTGAAGGATTTTCTATAGAGCTTGCCTTCAGGGGATAGCCAGAATCGAGCAGCCTTGAGTCTGATCCGGTGAGCTTCGTCCTTGTCTTCGGGGGGCTGATCGTCCTTGAGGTAAGAAATGATCGGGTCCATCCAGCTTAGGCCGAGATCAAGGCACAGAACCTGCCGAGATGAATGGAGCTCTAAGCTTGATCTCGGTATCGATCTAACCTCAACGGTCCTTTTCTTTCCTGTTTCGACAGCGGAGGCCAGATTTGCGAGCGCATCAGCGTGCGTGTTAGTGTCTCTGGAGATCTGTCTGACCTCGGCTGTTTGGAAATGAGCGAGCAGTTTCTTCACGAGGGCTAAGTAGGCTGCCATCCTGTCGTCCCGGGCTTGGTAGTCTCCAGTGAGCTGGCTAGTTACCAGTTGTGAATCACTGAAGACCACCAATTGCCAGGCTCTGAGGATTCGGGCGCAGTTCAGCCCTGCAATCAGAGCTTCTTACTCAGCTTCGTTGTTCATTGCTTTGAAGTCCAAGGTCAAGGCTTGTTCTATGACCAGTCCTTCTGGCGATTGGAGAACTATGCCCGCGCCAGCTCTCCTGGAGGTAGATGAGCCGTCGACAAAGACTCTCCATGCAGAGTTAAGGATTTGGCTCTCAGAAAGTTGGTTGACCTCGGTGACTCCATTCTCATGCCCTATGCCCCCCAGTTCGGTGCCTGGCTGGGTCGAAGCCAAGCTCGGAGAAACGAACTCAACAATGAAGTCTGCCAGAATGTGGGCTTTGATCGCAGTCCTGGGACGGTACTGGATGTCATACTGCCCCAATTCGAACGCCCACTTTGAGATTCTCCCTGAAAAGTCAGCTTTTTTGAAGATGGATCGGAGTGGATGCTCCGTAATAACCACAATGGTGTGGGATTGGAAATAGTGAGAGAGCTTGCGGGAGGCACTGACGAGTGCCAGCGTAAGCTTCTCAAGCAAAAGGTATCTAGTCTCGGCATCAAGGAGGATCTTGCTCGTATAGTAGATTGGCTTTTGTGTTTCGCCATCCTCTCTGATGAGGATAGAGCTCATCGCGTGATCCGAGACTGCCAGATACAAATATAATGTCTCCCCCTGGATTGGGGTAGAGGGCAGAGGTGGTGAAGAAAGATAAGTTTTGAGTGCTTGCAATGCTTGGTCGCACTTAGGGGTCCATTGAAATTTTAAATTTTTTCTTAAGAGCTGAAAGAAAGACCAGCTCTTATCTGATGATCTGCTGATGAATCAGTTGAGTGCGGCGGCCATACCAGTTAGCTTTTGGACCTCCTTGGTAGTAGTCGGGCTCTGGATTCCCAAGATCGCCGTGATCTGATCTGGGTTGGCCTCTATCCCACTCCGCGTCACTAGGCTTCCGAGGAATTTGTCAGAAGCGACGCCGAAAGCGCATTTGGAGGCGTTCAACTTGAGCTTGAATTCTCGGAGGATGCCGAAGACTTGAGCCAAGTTCGCCAGGTGGTCGCGCGACTGCTTGGATTTGACAACCATGTCATCAATGTAGACTTCGAAGTTTTTGCCAAGCTGAGCCTGGAACATCTTTGTGACGAGACACCAATAGGTTGCCCCCGCATTCTTCAGTCCAAAGGGCATCACCTTATAACAATAAGTGCCGCGGGGGGTTATGAATGCAGTCTTCTCCTCGTCCGGCTCAAACATAGGGATCTGGTGGTAGCCTCGGTAAGCATCGAGGAAGCTCATCCTATCATGGCCAGCAGTGGCGTCGATCATCTGATCAATTTTCGGAAGCGGGAAGCTATCCTTCGGGCAAGCTCTGTTGAGGTCAGTGAAATCGACGCACACCCTCCACTTGCCGGTTTCTTCTTGACCGCCACCGTATTAGCTAGCTAGACCGGGTACTGGACCTCCCTGATTGCGCCTGCCTCTAGCTACCTGTCGACCTCCTCGACCACGGCTTCTGTCTGCTGCAACCCTGTCCTGCGGGCCCTCTACACCACTGGCTTGTGGTTGGGATCTACGTTCAGCTTGTGGCACATAACCTCAGGGTCGGTCCCAGGCATTTCGCTCGGAGTCCAAGCGAAGACATCCCTGTTCTGCATCAGGATTCTCGAGAGCTCGGTTTTCCCGAGGTCGGGGAGCTGGCTGCCGAGCAGGAAGAATCTGTCTGGGTCGAGTGGATCGATCCTGACTTCGGCTAGATCTTCAATGCTCTTCTTCTCAGGATCTCGGCCGATCTCGTCCAGCTCCCTCTTGAGTTCTGCCATCCTGCCCCGATTCCTTCTCCCCAGGGATTACGGCCATCATACATTGCCTGGCCAGCTGCTGATCCCCATCCACAGTAATCACTTCCATCCTGCCCTCCTTATCCTCAAGCAAGAACTTCAGCTTCTGGTGGAAAGTGGAGGAAACTGCTTCCATATTGTGGAGCCACGTCCCTCCCATAATAGCATTGTAGGGGAAGGGGCGTCCACCACTAGGAAGTCGGTCATCACAGAGGCTCCGCCCACCCTGGTCTCCAGAGTGATCTTTCCTTTAGGGTAGACAGGTTTGGCTTTGAACCCCATCAGGGGCATACGAGCTTATTTTAAATCAGCCTCCGAGAGTCCCATCTTCTTGAAGCATCCATAGTAGAGGATCTCGGATGAACTGCCGGAGTCGATGAGGATTGTTTTCATTGTAAAGTCTCGCAGCTTCATCATCAGGTGTAGGGGATCGTTATGGGGATGCTGCACTCCCTCGAGGTCCTTACCAAAAATGAGATAGCTGGGCGCTCGCGCCGCGCTCTCTTGGACGCTGGTCCGAGCTCGGCCCTCATCACCTCTTTCCCATGAGAGGCCTGCCTGGCCTCGGCACGAGCCTGGGCGCTGCCTCTAGCTGAGGGAGAAGGCACTGAGGGTGCCAGATGGATGACATTGATGATCTTTTCAGATTCGTCGCTGTCTAGGTCCTTGTCAACGCTCTGATGAGTTCGGCCGCTGCCAGCATCTCTTGTCTTGATGTAATCCTTCAGGTGGCCCTCCTTGGCGAGCTTCTCCAGGTGCGACTTCAGGATCCTCCACTCCTCAATTTTATGCCCGTTTTTCTTGTGGTAGGCGCAAAACCTGTCCTGGTCGCGGGAGGAGGGGTCGCCCTGCATGGGCTACGGCCATCTGAAGAATGGCCTGTGCTTGATCTTACTCATGATCTGATGGATCGGCTCCATGAAGATGGTGCTCACAGCTTGATAAGAATTGGAGGGAGGCCTGGCTTCCTGCTACCCCCAGATTTGGACGCTAGGGTCTTTGCCGAGGTCGAGACCCAAGCTTGGTTCGGCTCTTCTTTCCGGAAAGGCTTCTTGTCCTTCTCATGGGGCTGGTTGCCCTTATCCTTGTGTCCCGCGCTGTGGCTTTCCCGGGCCCGAATATCATCTTCCTCCCAGGCGACATAGCGCTTTATCCTGGACATCAAGGCTGGCATGGAGGTTACGGGGTCTCCGGCCAGGTATTTCCTGAGCTCGTTTCCTGGTAACGGGGCATTTTGGAAGGTAAAACTGTTACTTCGTCCTTGGAGACTTCGATTTAGCTGTAAGTCACCCATAACCGTTTGGCGAACTGGGTGATGCTTTCGCCCTGCTTCATCTTCAGGGCCAGTATATCAGCATCGGTCTTCGAAACGACACTGTAGGCCTGAAACTTCTTCAAGAAGGAGAGCTGGAGCTGTCTCCATCTCGAGATGGATTTCTCTGGGAGGGCGCAGAACCACTTCAGGGGGAGGTCGCCCAAACTGGAGGAAAAGATTTTGCAGTTGAGGTGCCAATCATCCCCCCAAATGGACATCTTCTGAGAGAAATGTCGGAGATGAGCGGCAGGATCCAAGACTCCGTTGTAGAGGACGAATCACGGAACGGAGAACTTCTTGGGCAGGGGAGTCTCCTTGATGTCCCGTGTAAAGGGGGAGACCCCTAGATCGGCGGGGCCGCAGATATCATGCTAGTCTCGGGCGAGCCCAGCCATGTCCAAGTGATGCTGAACCGCCAGCTTAATACCCCTGTCGAGCCATTCCTGCTTGTCATCCTTCTCTGGTGACAGTGCTTCTGACTTCCGCTTCGAGTGGCCTCGACTGTGATGGCTGCAAGCTCGGTTGTCTCAGCCATGATGGCTTCGGCTGTTGCTCAAGCTTTCGTCGTGTGCCCGACCGTGCTTTTTGAAAGAAATTGCGATTCAGATCTGAAACTTCTCATAAAGAGACTACTATGGTTGATGCAAAGCATGACAGATTTTAAAAAATCTGATTTCTGCACTATGCAGCGGAAATCAGCCATAAAGAATCGCATAAAAACTCCATTAAATCATGACCAACATGTGTCTAATTAATAGAGATGATAGAAGACTATTACCTCGAAGATTTGTAGACTTCAAATCTCTGAAAAAATAGATCCAAAGGCACGAACTCAGACTTGCAATTTGCAAATAAGTTGCTGGAATTTTCTTGCACTAGTATTGCCTTTGATCTTCTCCTCTATCTCACTTCCAAATCTGATTGGCTAAGATGGTGGGATCTTAATCTAGGAATTAAGAACTATTTCTCTAATGGAAAATCTCAGACCTTAAGCCTTCTTCAATCAAGAAGAGAAGCAACCAAGGCTGGACGTGTGGGAGCTCCTTTTGTCTCACAAAGTGTTGGACGTGTGCCTCTCTTATGACTCTCCTTATTATGGACGTCCAAAGGGGATGGTTCTCCTTTTATAGAAACTATGGGAAGCCTTTCCTATTTAGTTATCTCTCCTTATTCTAATTTATGTCCAAAAAGGAAAGACTTATTTCCTTTAAGAAACACTCTAATTAGAAAAGGAAAACCAAAAGGAACTTTCCATACAATTAGTAATACTAGTTGTAGAACACTTACTAATTTTAAGTTCCTAATCCAAAAAGGAAACTAACTCATAGGAATACTAATCCAAAGAGGAGTCCAACTTTCCAAGTAGAGTCCTACTCAAAGTTGGAAACCTTACCCATGGAAATCCTATTATGGACGTCCCACATATCAATGCACACCATGGCCCACATACAATTTATCTAGAGTTAAATTCATGTATGCCATCAAAGGCCTATTTGAATTTAAACTCAAAATTATTTATCCACTAAAATAATTCATCCTTATGTTATCTAAACATTTTAGGAAACCATGCCAATCTTGGTAAGTGACTAGAGAAGGGACCAAAAGACATATTTGCCATTGGCTCCCAAAATGACCAAAATGTCCATGCTAAACCCATAGCAACATAAAGACCATTTTAACCTTAACTCATTCCACTAAAGAGTTATAGTTGAACTCCAAGGACAAATATATATTATAATAAGCTCGTCATAAGATGACGGTTGTCTTCGACCTACTAAGTGTAATGACCTGAATGCCCCTCTATGTAACATCCATAATCGAGTCAGGTTATCACATGTACTATCAACCTTCCCGATTACATCTAAACCTTAGAACTTCATATCCTTAAACATAATCATCATTCGAATATCATTCTCTTGATCCAGGGAGCGACCCACAAGTTCAATATTCATATGGAACATCCATATACTAAGATCTTAGATTTTGATGATTAATCGGATAATTCTAAGGGGACGATTATTCCATCATCAGATGGCATAGATTCTATATTGCATCTGCACGTCCCAACTGATCAAGTCCGAGTACCCAAACACAGAGCTGTTGACCCATGAATAGAATCTCACCCATAGTGAATTAAAGCACAAGAACTTGACTTCGTCAGTTCATCCACAAATACTCAAGATTAAGAGCACCGGTTACTTAGTAGCATGAGGTGACTTGATCTCTTTTCTGTGATAGTACTATTTTAAAGATCACACCTGCAATGGTCCTGTTCAATGCATGACACATGCACTAATGAGATAGATCCGGGAAAGCCCATCCCGTGACTTAGGTATGTCACCCTATATAGGAGAGTATCTCATTATAACTTCTACCAAGATGAAGTGCCCAGCTCCATCTTTCAGTTATGAACAAATATGATGTTTCCAGTTGTCCATGAATTAGACCTATCTGTGTGTAGACACTACACACCTAATTCATTTACTAGAAACAATGGGCCTTACACAACCATACATATATACATGTTTAAGCATAAAAGAGTCTTTTCATTAAATAACCAGTTAAATATCCAGTAACAAAAGATGAGAATGCAACTAGTGGGCTTTAGGGCATACACCAATCCCAACAAACTCCCACTTGCACTAAAGATCACTACTTCCTAACCTAACACCCATAGACTCAACATGAGAAGTGAAGACTTTCTCAGTAAGAGTCTTAGTGAATGGGTCAGCTAAGTTATTTGCTGAGTAATATGCTCCACCACTATCTCTCCATCCTGAATGAATTCCCGGATCAAGTGGTACTTTCTCTGAATGTGCTTGCCTTTCTTGTGATTCCTGGGCTCTTTGCACTGTGCTACAGCACCAGTGTTATCGCAGTACATGACTATCGGTTTATGCACTGCAGGAACAACTCCCAATTCCAACAGGAATTTTCTGAGCCATACCGCTTCCTTTGCAGCTTCCGATGCCGCCACATACTCTGCTTCCATGGTAGAATCAGCTATACAGGATTGCTTGACACTTCTCCATGATATAGCCCCTCCTGACAAAGTAAAGACGTACCCTGAGGTAGACTTTCTGGCATCACTATCAGATTGGAAATCAGAGTCTGTATACCGCCAATGGCGTTAGATCATCTGCTCGAAAGGTTAGCATATAATCTTTCGTTCTCCGAAGATACTTGAATATATGCTTAACAGCTGTCCAATGCATAGGTCCAGGGTTTGACTGATATCTGCTAACCATGCCAACGGCAAAGCAAATATCTGGTCTAGTACATAACATAGCATACATGAGGCTTCCAACAGCGGATGCATATGGAACTCTCCTCATGGTCTCTATCTCTTCAGATGTCTTTGGACATTGATCTCGGGACAGTGGTACTCCATGTCTAGAAGGTAGGAGGCCCTTCTTGGAGTCATGCATGTTAAACTTGACCATATCTTCTCAATGTAAGAAGATTGGGATAGGGCTAACATCTTATTCTTGCGATCACGCAAAAGCTTGATCCCTAAGATATGCTGGCCTCACCCAAATCCTTCATCTGAAATTGAGAGGATAACCAAACCTTTGTGGATGACAATAAACCTACATCATTTCCTATGAGTAATATGTCATCTACATATAGGACCAAAAACGCAACTGCTTTCCCATTTCCTTTCTTATACACACATGGTTCATTCAATGTTTTGATCAAAGCCAAAGGATTTGACTGCCTGATTAAACTTGATGTTCCATGCTCTAGATGCTTGCTTAAGTCCATAGATGGACTTCTTAAGTTTACAAACCATGTTATCTTGGCCACTAGCAATGAAGCCCTCTGGTTGCATCATATAGATGCATTCGTCAAGACTTCCATTAAGAAAAGCTGTCTTGACATCCATCTGCCATATCTCGTAGTCATAATGACATGCGATGGCCAAGAGAATCCTTATGGACTTAAGCATAGCCACTGGTGAAAAGGTTTCCTCATAATCGATACCCTCTTTCTGAGTATATCCTTTCGCCACCAGTCTTGCTTTGAAGGTTTCCACCTTCCCATCCACTCCTCTCTTTCTCTTGTAGATCCACTTGCACCCTATGGGTTTAATCCCTTCAGGTGCATCTACAAGTTCCCAGACTTGATTGGAATACAAAGAATCCATTTCAGATTTCATCGCTTGCTGCCACATGTCAGCATCTATATCCGTTACTGCTTCATCATAACTAGAAGGATCCTCAACCAGATCTTCAGAGTCTGTCTTAACAGACACTCCTAGATATCTTTCTGGCTGTCTAGAAATTCTCCCACTACGACGAGGCTCCGGAGTGTTTAAAGGAATATCTTGTTCATCTACTGTCTCAGGATCTGGTACAGATGTTATAGGAGATCCCGGAAGAATCTCCTCAAGGGTTTCTTTACAACTAAGCTCTTGGTGCATCATGCAATCATCCTCCAAGTACCTAGCATGAGTGCTGATGAGCACTTTTTGCTCCTTTGGATGATAAAAGATGCCACCTCTCGTTCCCTTAGGATACCCAATGAAGTAGCACATTTCCGATCTGGGTTCTAGCTTGGTAGCTTTATCATTCAGTACATAGGCTGGACAACCCCAAATGTGGATATGATTTAAACTAGGTTTTCGACCTGTCCATATTTCTTGTGGTGTCCTAGGTACTGACTTAGATGGTACCAGATTTAAAATGTATGCTGCTGCTTCTAAGGCATATCCCCAAAAAGATATAGGTAGGGTTGCATGACTCATCATGGACCTTACCATATCAAGAAGGGTACGGTTTCTTCTCTCTGCTACACCATTTTGCTGGGGTGTACCCGGTGCAGACAACTGAGACACAATCCCATGTTGTGTGAGGTACTCCTTGAACTCACCCAGGAGGTACTCGCCACCTCGATCGGATCGAAGGGCTTTGATATGTTTTCCTAGTTGTAGCTCCGCCTCAGCCTTGAATTGTTTGAACTTATCAAACGCCTCAGACTTGCGTCGCATTAGGTATACATATCCATACCTAGAGTAATCATCGGTGAAGGTGATGTAATACTCATACCCTCCTCGAGCCGGTTTGTTCATAGGACCACACACATCAGTGTGAATCAATTCTAACAACTCCTTTGACCTAAGTCCCTTTCCAGAGAATGACCGTTTGGTCATCTTTCCCTTGAGACAAGATTCGCATTGAGGAAAAGGATCGAAATCTAATGAGCTTAAGGGCCCATCTTCTACCAACCTCTGAATCCGTTTTAGGTTAATGTGACCCAAACGTAAGTGCCAAAGATATGTGTCATTGATTGAAGATACCTTCCTTTTAAGGGAAGTTGAGCTTTCTTGTTGTACATTATGCAGTGTGGGAGCAATAGGATATATATAAAATAAGTTGTCATGTATTCTACCAGAACATATAATATTTCCATCTCTACTGATATCAATACCAGAATGGAAAGAAACTGAATAATTAAATTCAATTAATCTGGAAACTAAAATTAAATTCTTCCTCATGTCCGGAACATAGAAAACATTATTTAAAACTAATATCCTATTACATGGAAAATGTAAGGTAACTACTCCTACTGCAACTGCCCAAACTTTAGCTCCAGTTCCGACTCTAAAGGCAAACTCTCCTTTCTCAATTCTCTGCATTATCTGAAACCCCTGCAATGAATTGCAGATATGATTAGTGGCTCCTGAGTCTACTATCCATGAGTCAGTAGAATCAACCACTAGACAAGTTTCAATGTAGTATGAAAAAGATGTACCTTTCTTAACTGAGGCCAGGAACTTGGGACAATCTTTCTTCCAATGACCTTTCAGGCCACACTTGAAGCATTTCCCTTTGGGCTTTCCATCTGTACCCTTGTCCTTATTACCAGCATTGTTCTTTTTCTTCCCTTTTCCCTTATTCTGCTTCTTCTTGGACTTCTTCCCTTTCGGGTTCAGTTTAGAGGAAGACTGAAAAAAATGAGCTTGGGCTTTGGGCTTCATGATAGCCTCTGCCGCCTGGAGTTCTTTCATTAACTCAGGTAGAGTCATGTCCATCTTGCTCATATTGAAATTGAGCTTGAACTGATTGAAAGATTCCGGCAAAATTTCGAGAATCATGTCAGTCTGACTCCCTGCATCAATCTCAGCCCCTAGAATCTCAGCTTCATTAAAACAATCTATCAGCTTGAGCATATGCTCTCTGACAGGTGTTCCCTCAGCCATCCTAGCATTCATGATGGTCCTCATAGCAGCTTGCCTAGCTGGCCTGCTCTTGTCCGCAAACATCTCAGACAAGGACATCATGATTTCATAGGCTGTGTCCATTTGCTCGTGCTGTGATTGCAACACGTTGGACATGGAAGCGAGCATGTAGCATTTAGCCATGCTGTTCGCTTTCTTCCATTTCCTTTCAGCCTCTCGCTGGTCATCAGTAGAATTAGCATCAATTTCGGGACAGTTTTCCAGCAAGACATACTTGTACTCCTCGGCTGTGAGTACTATGTCAAGATTTCTTTTCCAATCTACGTAGTTAGGGCCAGTCAGTTTATTCTCACGAAGAATGCACATCAACGGACTAAAAGAGTCTTTTCCCATCTCTTTCTGGATATAAAACGGTTTATAATTAGACATGCAGTATATATGTAATATGCATATGGTGCTTGTTACAAAAGGAAAAACAAAGCACAAATAACTTTTTACATTATTCAACCCCAATCATAATGTATCAGTGTTTCAACCTCCTCATAGACCCTCCGTCGAAGGGATGGCCGAGCCTACAGTCACGTTGAATTAAGGCAGACTTATTTGGATTATCACTATCTGGATATACATCCAGTGGTAGTCCAATCACTGATTGGTTTTGGCCTCATATGACAAATAACCCTTTAACTCCTAAGGAGAGGTCATCACCGTCTTATGTCAAGTGTATAACCATCTCTTATGAAATTCCCAGAATGTCTATGATTAAGTCTTCCGAAGGGAAGAGACTTTTATCCTTCCTAGAAGTGAACTTTAGTAAAGAGCTCCACCGAAGGGATGGCCGCTCCCACCAACACTTCATTGACATTCTATAGAAGTGATCTTTAGTAAAGAACTCCACCGAAGGGATGGCCGCTCCTACTAACACCTCATTACGAATATTCACATTAGTTCACCCATTAACCCATCAAAGCGTTCTTTAGTTAAAGAACTCCACCGAAGGGATGGCCGTTCCCACTAACACTTCAATGAGATAACATGAACCGAAAATGGAAGGCCGTGGGGTCTTTCCTAAAACCCCTCTCCCACTTGATTATTTATCGCTAGGGTTTATACTTTTTTACCTCTACATTGTTTTACTCAAAAGCTCTTTTTAAATCTAGCAAACTTGGTTAATTAAATTCATGACTTAAGTCATCTTAAAATTAAATAACCTTTGCTTTAAAACATTTGAGCAAATCCCTTCAAAGAGTCAAAAACCTATCTTGGGTTGTGAAAACCCATAGGTAGCATCTAATTAGATTTTAGTTTAGCCTCCTTTGGAAACCAAGGGTACCAAGATAAACTAAACCCTATCCAATTTTAAACCTTAGACAAATAGAAGGTGCTGGTCTAAGTTCCGTTTAAAACAATTTGCCAAACTAAAAACAATCTAATACAATAAAGATGCCAATTTTAGAGCCTAATGGTGGCCATGTTTCTAGGTGACAATTATAGCAATTATATAAAGCATTCATCCATGCATTCCATATATAAAAGCAAATAAAAGTATGCAATCCTTGATGGCTCCTTGCTCTTAGGATTTCAAATCCTAATCGAGTTAGGACTCCTCATGCATCTAGAAGTCTTGACTCCTTGATCTCCAAGGACTCCAATTTCTTGCAACCTTCTTGTCTTGAAACAAAACCAAAAATTACATTGGAATTTCCTATGCTTTTCAAGAAAGCTTACATCAAGACTAGTTGGAATAAAATTAAGGAAACTTTACAACTTCCTATGATTGCTAACCGCGCAATCGTACACTTTCCAACTAATTAAAAAACATCCAAATCCACATAACAATCATGCGAACCATCAAGGATGCAATACATGGCTGCAAACAAAGAGGTTAGTGCATGCAAACTCACTATGTGCATCATTAAACAAATCTGAAAATAAATTCCAGCAATGTTAATGAAACTTGCACACAACATGCATCACAACATAACTTTAATAGGGTGCCACCATACCCATAATCAATCTAGGATTAATTACACACAACATGGGATCATGATTTCACATGGAGTGGCTCTGATACCACTGAAAGAAATTGCGATTCAGATCTGAAACTTCTCATAAAGAGACTACTATGGTTGATGCAAAGCATGATAGATTTTAAAAAATCTGATTTCTGCACTATGCAGCGGAAATCAGCCATAAAGAATCGCATAGAAACTCCATTAAATCATGACCAACATGTGTCTAATTAATAGAGATGATAGAAGACTATTACCTCGAAGATTTGTAGACTTCAAATCTCTGAAAAAATAGATCCAAAGGCACGAACTCAGACTTGCAATTTGCAAACAAGTTGCTGGAATTTTCTTGCACTAGTATTGCCTTTGATCTTCTCCTCTATCTCACTTCCAAATCTGATTGGCTAAGATGGTGGGATCTTAATCTAGGAATTAAGAACTATTTCTCTAATGGAAAATCTCAGACCTTAAGCCTTCTTCAATCAAGAAGAGAAGCAACCAAGGCTGGACGTGTGGGAGCTCCTTTTGTCTCACAAAGTGTTGGACGTGTGCCTCTCTTATGACTCTCCTTATTATGGACGTCCAAAGGGGATGGTTCTCCTTTTATAGAAACTATGGGAAGCCTTTCCTATTTAGTTATCTCTCCTTATTCTAATTTATGTCCAAAAAGGAAAGACTTATTTCCTTTAAGAAACACTCTAATTAGAAAAGGAAACCAAAAGGAACTTTCCATACAATTAGTAATACTAGTTGTAGAACACTTACTAATTTTAAGTTCCTAATCCAAAAAGGAAACTAACTCATAGGAATACTAATCCAAAGAGGAGTCCAACTTTCCAAGTAGAGTCCTACTCAAAGTTGGAAACCTTACCCATGGAAATCCTATAATGGACGTCCCACATATCAATGCACACCATGGCCCACATACAATTTATCTAGAGTTAAATTCATGTATGCCATCAAAGGCCTATTTGAATTTAAACTCAAAATTATTTATCCACTAAAATAATTCATCCTTATGTTATCTAAACATTTTAGGAAACCATGCCAATCTTGGTAAGTGACTAGAGAAGGGACCAAAAGACATATTTGCCATTGGCTCCCAAAATGACCAAAATGTCCATGCTAAACCCATAGCAACATAAAGACCATTTTAACCTTAACTCATTCCACTAAAGAGTTATAGTTGAACTCCAAGGACAAATATATATTATAATAAGCTCGTCATAAGATGACGGTTGTCTTCGACCTACTAAGTGTAATGACCTGAATGCCCCTCTATGTAACATCCATAATCGAGTCAGGTTATCACATGTACTATCAACCTTCCCGATTACATCTAAACCTTAGAACTTCATATCCTTAAACATAATCATCATTCGAATATCATTCTCTTGATCCAGGGAGCGACCCACAAGTTCAATATTCATATGGAACATCCATATACTAAGATCTTAGATTTTGATGATTAATCGGATAATTCTAAGGGGACGATTATTCCATCATCAGATGGCATAGATTCTATATTGCATCTGCACGTCCCAACTGATCAAGTCCGAGTACCCAAAATACAGAGCTGTTGACCCATGAATAGAATCTCACCCATAGTGAATTAAAGCACAAGAACTTGACTTCGTCAGTTCATCCACAAATGCTCAAGATTAAGAGCACCGGTTACTTAGTAGCATGAGGTGACTTGATCTCTTTTCTGTGATAGTACTATTTTAGAGATCACACCTGCAATGGTCCTGTTCAATGCATGACACATGCACTAATGAGATAGATCCGGGAAAGCCCTCCCGTGACTTAGGTATGTCACCCTATATAGGAGAGTATCTCATTATAACTTCTACCAAGATGAAGTGCCCAGCTCCATCTTTCAGTTATGAACAAATATGATGTTTCCAGTTGTCCATGAATTAGACCTATCTGTGTGTAGACACTACACACCTAATTCATTTACTAGAAACAATGGGCCTTACACAACCATACATATATACATGTTTAAGCATAAAAGAGTCTTTTCATTAAATAACCAGTTAAATATCCAGTAACAAAAGATGAGAATGCAACTAGTGGGCTTTAGGGCATACACCAATCCCAACACTTTTCTTCCAGATAAGCTCTCAAATCCTCGTGGGAGGACTGGACTGCCTTGCTCTGGGCGGCTCTATTCTCGCCTTGTCGCCCTGAGGGCTGCCTTAACGAGGTATGTCCTGCTGCTCTCAGTTGCTGCTGGAGCTGGCGGATTAATTTATCCTGCTCCTGGATAAGGGCATTTTGAGCTGTGACATCCCCTCCGTCAGCGAGGTGTCGTGGACGGTGTGACCTGTCGACTGCTACGGCTTTGTCCTTTTGGGGACGCTCCTGTCGCCGTTCGTCCCGTCGGGGAGGCATGACTTCCTCGCCCGGGGACGAATCCTCAACTTGCTCTGGGAATGGAACGGGTACGAAGATGCGCGAGTCTGGGCGTCCCTCGCCTGCAGACGCGCCAAGCCCCGCACCGGATCGCCTTTGAGGAGGGGCGTCCACCGACGGGCCCGGTAGCTGGACCATCGCTCTTGAAGACTCTCCGCCTTTCTTAGCTTTTGGAGGCATGGTATTTGAGAAGATTAGGCTAATACTTCCCCACAAACGGCGCCAATTATAAGTGCAAAAATAATAACTCACAGAATTAGGGGGTGCCTGATAGGACTTATCCAAACGTAAGATGAAGATCAGCTGCCTCAAAGCCTGAAATGGGAAGAACAAACGGTCAGAGGACCCTGGCCTAAGTGGCGCAAAGCTCTCCGATGCCTAAGTTAGTGTATGAACTGAACAAAGGAAGGAGAGGAAGGAGAGAGGCAGAGTAACAGCTCTAGTATGCGTGTATTGCGTACCTGTGTTATGGAATGTTATCCTATTTATAGAGAACTCTACCTGATCTCTTGGAGTGGGCCCCTTGATTTGATAGGGAAGCTCTCATTAGCCCACAAAGTAATAAATACGGGTCCATCACAGCCCATTAAGCATTTATTGCCAGTCCGATCAGCCCACATTGCATTAAATGCATATCATGTTGGGCCTGATCGTGTTGGACGCCTTTGGCGGTAGAGGTCCCATCGGATCCATCCTCGGGCTCTGCCCTGATTTGGCTACAGCCACTGGATGCTGCCTTGTCAGAGATCTGGCGAAGATTGTGGACGGCTGGGATGGCCCATTTGTCTCACTGGCTCGTGACCCTACTCTGCCACGTGTCCTGTGACGTGGCGGGTGTGGGGGTGAGACCAGGGGGTTCTTCTTCATCTCGGCTTCCATCCCGGCTTCTTCGGCCGGGGTCAGGCTCTCAGCCGAGGTCAACCTTGGTAGCCGAGCTCGGCACTGGCAGCCGAAGTCAGTCTGGTTTCGGCTAAGGCCTTTATCCCGGCGGCCGAGGTGCGTCTGGGCGGCATGTGGGCGCGCTAATTGACATCTTATAGCCGAGATCAACATAATACTGGTGTCTTGAAAATCTCCCCACACAGATGTATCTGTGAAGGCTCCACTCATTCAAACACGTAAGCTTACAAGTTCAGATTTGGCACTTGGTGTTTCTATTGACGAGGTGCAAAAGGCTACTACAAATCCGCTTCTTCAATCAAGTTTGGACAATCATTCTTTTTCTACGCATATGCAATCACGTGATGCCGAGTTGCAAAAGGCTTCATCATCTTCTGAGACTGTCTCTAGCATGGATGATCCACCAATAAGTCAGGTAGATAAGCCAAGATGGACTTCCTTCAAACAGACAGATGACAATATCAGATCTCTTTCTTTCTTTGAACCTTTGATCCCTGGGGAACTCAATGCCAAAATCAGTCAAGATGATGTTAAAGACTCAGTAGCCCAATGGAAGAATTCATTGGTAGGTTACTTTGCGGGGAAGCTGCCACTTTTCCCTTTCAAAGGTGTGGCGAACACAAGATTTTCATGTCTTTCCTATGGAAGATGGATGTTTTCTCTTTAAATTCTCTACCTATGCTCCTAGCCAAAAGATCCTAAAAGACAGCCCCTTGTTTTGTAAATGGGCACCCTGTGGTGCTAAAAATATGGGGAGTGGACATAACTATGCAAAAGAGTGATTTCAATTCCATCCCAATTTCGGTGAAATTCCCAAATGTTAATTTTTATTTCAAATCAAAATCATCATTGGAAAATTTTTCAAGTTTGATAGGCATTCCCCTATACATGGATCATTCCATAGCTACTAAGACACAGATTGCCTTTGCACCCGTTTGTATTGAGGTAAATGTTGACTCACCATTACCTGCAGATGAAGTGTTCATTACCTATGAAAAGACATGTAAGACCCCGACCCCGATCCCCAATTCTTTTGTTTAGTGTATTCTTTGTTGTGTCTTAGCCTTTTGAGTGAGATTAGGGTGGGTTTGACTTCGTTTGTGAGTTTGGATAGATTTTTGATAGCTTTGGAGAGTTTTGAGGACCGTTGATGTTTGACCCGGCCCGTGTGATTTGTATTTTTGTGAGAATTTATTCTCGATTTCCAAAAATTCTAATTTTTATTTCTTTTGACTCATTTTATTAACCTTAACAACTTTCATGTTTTATCTGTTTGGATTTGAGGCTCAGAAAATACGTTTTTCGAGAAAAAGGGCAAAACCGACATTCTACACAAAATCTGTACCCAAATTTTGAAATTTGCAAGATATGGCAAAAATATACTTTTAGGAAAGTAGATATTTCGTTGAACAATTTTATCTTCTTCGTCATCTTCATTCGGGACCCGCAAATGCCTTTTTCAGCCTTAAGAAGATCGGGACCCACTTGCCACTTTATATAAAAAGGGCTCCACTTCTCCTTCTTCCCCATTTCATTTCCTGCAATCTTGAAGAGAGCCTAGGGATTTTTCATTCCCAACACTTTCTCTCTCCTCTTGTGTGCTCTTTTCTAGAAGACAAAGGGGAGGATTGATCTCCTAGACTTCTTCTTCACTCTCCAAGCTTCTCAAAGATGTATTTTTCAAAGGTTTGAGCTAGGACAAGGTTCTTCTTCAAGCTCTTTTTCTTGGTTCAAGCTAGATAAGGTTAGCCATTGTTTTCCTTTCATGAAATCTTGGTTTTTCAAACCATTTGAAGTGTTTTTCTCACACATGCAAAGAGGTTTCTTGGAGTTTATCAAAAGATTGATTTCTATGGTTTTCTCTTGGCTAATTTTGGGGGTTTTGTAGGATTGGAGCTAGAGCCCTAGAGAAACCATTTTAGTGTAATTAGTTCTTCATCTTGACTTGAGGCAAGGGAATAATCAGTTAATTTGATGGTTGTGTCTTATATGAATGATTTTATGTTAGTTCTTTCTATTTCTTGCTTCTCCTTATGAATCATGGATATATTCATTTAATGTTTTAAGCTATGGTTTTGTTTATCTCTCCTTAAGATATTGTCTTGCTAGAACCTAAATCTCCATTCTCTATTTAATTATCTTGATTCAACTCTTGTTCTTAAAAAAAATTTAGTGTCTTGTTGAATGGAGAAAAGCTTGTTTTTATGTGACTGATTTGGTTTAATTGGAAGGTTTAGTGAATGGATGATGTTATGATGGTTTGTAGAGGCAAGGAGAGGCCTTTTATTTGTGAAATTTTGCTAGGAAGGGAAAGAAGGGCCAAAAAGAGGGCTGAAGAGTGCGTTTATGCACTCTTCACAGACCCAGCAGAACTAGGCCTGCTTGAGCGGCCCAGGTTCTGGATGGAGTCCGCTCGAGCGGACCCTGCCCAGTTCTGGGCACTTTTCAGGGCCTGGTTGTGGGGGACTGTTTGAGGCCTTTTTCAAGGCCTGATTCAAGGCTGTTTGTGGGCCTTTTCTAAACCTATTTTAAGCCCGTTTTAGCCCTCCTTTCTTCTTCATTTTAAAGCCCATTAATCTCCTTTTGAATGCCTAAAAGCCCATGAAAGATTGGGACATATAGTGGTACTTGAAAGTTTGAAAAAAAAATTGAATGGGAACATGAGAGAAAGTTTTGATATGGAATTTTACCCGAGAATCTTTTTAGTCTTAAAGCGCACTTATTAATCTTAAGTGTTGAGGATTTTCATTGGTGCCAAACTTATTATTGTAAATTAACATTTAGATACTAAGTGTGCATCGAGACTTCCCTTGGTAAGACATTAACTCATCATACACTATTCCACTTCTAAGTTATCGAAAATGTATATGCATTCTTTTGTTAAATTGATTTGAAATGAATTGAGTGGTTCGCCACGTTCGATGACATCGGTGATTTGAAATGTATTTAAGTGGTTTGCCATGGAAATTGGTATCTTTTCTACAAATTGAATTGAAATTGATTTGAGTGGTTCTCCACGTTTCAAAAGGATCGATTGTTATGAGTTTTATACGAATTGATTTGAAGTGTATTTGAGTGGTTGCCATGTTTGAATATCGATAAAACTACTCATTTGAATGAGTGATATTGTATGTGTGTTAATTGCCCAGAGTAGTTGCTTGTTGCTTTTATCGATGAAAATGTATCGAAATGATTTGATTGAATCAATTTGGATTTCGTTCGGCACCACTAAGCTTGGGTTCCTCTTCGGGCTGATCACCCGGTTTGGAATCCTTAATATTGTTTGCCAGCTGTAGTTTGGACTCTATTGAATGAGCTCCTTTGAGTGAGTGTTTCCGGCCATGGCAACGGTGAGATCTTTTCTTCCATCTTGCATGGTTTAGAATTGATCGAGTACTCTTGTTACTTCAGTAATAAGGTATACCTTTGTTACTTCGGTAATAAGTACGAGCACTCTTGTCACATCGGTGATGAGGTACGTTTCTGAGTGAGTGCTCTTGTTACTTCGGTAATCGGAGAATTTAGTGTATGTAGTTGCCAATGCTTTTCTTGAACGTTATTGATTTATTTGATCATCATTGATTTATTTGATTACTATTGTTTTTACTCGATTTGTCATTGTTCTACATCGATTACTGTCGTTTCATTAGATTTATTATATATTTTGAAATTGTTAATGTTTTTAGAAATTACTCTTTTATTTCTTCGCTACAAATGTTTAGAAAGTCAAATGTATTTATGTTTATTTCATAATGTTTTATAAACCTTGTTATCTTATTATCTGTTTATTTGCTTGCCATACTGTTGTGTCTGACCCCTTGTTTGGTGCCGGGTCTTGTTTCCTTTGCCTTTTTAGGTGACTTGAGTGGAGGAGGTGGTTGAGCCGTCAGTTGGAAGCGAGAGGCTGCCCATTGATGTCATATAGTTGTCAAGTTGGCGCCGGAGTTCATAACATTTTGGGGATTGTGATTGTTTAGTTGGTTATTTATTTGGATGGTTTTCATTTGCCTTTTTCTGTGGGATTTTAATGAAAATACTTTTGTAATTTATAACTTGAATATGTATGGGAAATAAATTGTCCTGTTACTACCAGCTTAATGATTTATGATTCATGATTTGTACTAGTCGGATTATGAGCTTTAATTTTGATAGCCTTATGTTATTGGTTGAGTGCAACACGGAATCCGATGGCCACGGGCTCTGAGTCGCAACACCACACAAGCTTAAGCGAAATATTCAGATTCTGTGGAAATTTGTAATCCTCATCCACGCGGGTCTTGGGAAAAGTAAAAAGTTTTAATTAATCCCAAAATTTCGCACCCCGAGATCGGATCATTACAGGGTCCCGGTTTCGGGGGTGTGACAAGACCATAGTACAGAGGGTGGAAAATATGAATGGAGGCCATCTCCGTGTACAAGTGCAGCACATTTAGTCATAGCAACGAGACCTATTCTCTCACGCTAAATATTAAACAAGTTTGGGTCCAAAAGGATAAGAATAATGGGGAAAAGTCTAATGGCCCTCTTACTCCCTTTACAGTGACAATAGCTGCAAAAGGTGATCTTTCTCCTAAAACCAATGAAGTAAGTAGCACTGGTGATCACAATGATGGATTCCAACAAAAGAAAACTACTCATCCAAGATCTACTAGTCTCACGGAAAAAAATATAGGAAGCTCACCAAAAGATCCAATGCAAAGCATAGTGAGCCCACAACCCAGGCTAGCCAAGGAAGCCCACAAATACAAAAAAAAACACATAATAGAGAGAAGCATTCCGACTTGACAAGAGAAAGCAACCCACATGGGGAAGAAACAAAACCCATCAACTTAAAGCACCATTAAGAAGTTCGTATAAAAAAAAACGAAGAGACTGGTAGCCGCCGGTAGGCCCTACAACATAGGACATCTTGTACCCATCATCACCAACTGCCATACGGATCCCTGTTTCGTCCAATCAGGAGAATCCTTTTTGGACAAATCAGGAGCTGCACATGAGGGGGCGCTGCACCTTCTCTTTCCTCCGCCCCTACATCCAATTTGGAGCCCTGATTCTCTTTCTTTCGCCCCCTCATGTGGCAGCCCCTAATTCGTCCAAACAGGGACGAAACAGGGTTCCCAAGTGCAGTGGCACACAAGAGCTTTCCTATTACATTAATTTAACTTCCAAGAAACCGTGGGCAAAGGTACTCAACTTTGGACCATTTGTCAAAAGGAAGAAGATCCCCATTTCCTCTGCATCTTCCCCACATTTCATACACACAAACCTTGACTAATACCAGCTTTCTCTCCAAGAAACCCCTAGTTAGTTCTGTATAAATATGCTATAACATGTGACAGCATTACCCACAAAGGATATTAAGCAGCTGATTGCATTTCTCTCTTTTGCAATTTCATAAACAAGAGAAGGTAGAAGTAGAAGATGAGCAAAGATAAGAAAGCACCGTGGCATGCGTGCTTCTTAAAATTATTCCTTTCATGTTTCTCATCATCTGTGACGAGAGACGATGATCAGAATCAGTCATCGGGTTCATCAGGCGGGCCTGTGGCAACTATGATAGCTGCAGAGAAGCATTTCTCCGCCGCCCACAAGTTGCGTATCGGCTAAGATTTATTTTGATCAAGTTATTTGGTGCACCATGCGTCCAGTGTGAGATGCCGACCATCAGGCAGTAGGGCCCACCTAAATGCGCTCTGATTGGAAATCAGAATCATCCAATCATCAATTGGGCCACAGTTGTACTTTTGGCATATCTCTAAAACTTGTAGAGTCCTTTTTAGCAAGGTTTGGTTGCCCAAATTCCTGTGACTACTTATATTAAAGTTATATATACAAGCAATTGTTTGATGTAAGAATTTGCTATCTGGGGCAGTCATGTAATGTAAGTAGTGATCATGTGGTAAGAAGGACACATGGAGATGTTGTTATGTCTGTTCCTTGTATGCATTACCTTTATAATGAAATAGTATTCAATGTTGTATTATATCAAGCGCCTCCAACCAAAACAAAAATAAAAAGAAGAAAATAAAGATCAAGTCCCTCTCCTGACGTTGCTCTCTCTTTTTGTATGAGTTTATAAAAGAAAGGCTACGTCCTCGGTTTATATATATATATATGGGGAATATTTATATGCATCTTTCTCTCACCATAGAGTGAGGGACACTCCCCCTTTTTGTACATAAAAAGTGCATTTTATATCTCATCCTATGTACTTGAAAAGTGGAAATTCATGTGATGATTCATTTTTGAAATCATTTTGGCTTACCTTCCCCCCCCCCCCCCCCCCCCCCCCCCCCCCCCCCCATTACAGTAGGTGAGAAGATAGTGGCCCATTTTTGTGGGATGTTCCTTCCCCACTTCCGTTCTTGCCTCTCTCCCCTCTGTCAGCTGTCATGGCACCTTTCCCACTAAGGTATGTGAGAGGATCATAGCCCACACTCATGGGATGTTTCTTTCCCCCACAATTGCCCCCCAAGCGTCCTTTCTTCTTTTCCGTTTTCCAAGAAGAAAAGGGGCTTGAGATTTTTCTAGGACACTCGGCGCTTCCGAGGTTGCTCGGCGCTTAGTGGAGTCTAACGCTACTAATTCTTCCAAAGCTGCAAAGGTTGCAGAGGCTAATGCGGTCGCTGCTTTGAGTCCCTTGACCGCAAGTGAGATGGAGCTCGAGGCTCTCCGCTCCAAGCTAGCCAAGATGGAAGTGGAGATGCAGGATGTTATGGAGAAGTCGAGGGACAAAGTGTTTGAAGAGGTTGAGGCGATCTATCTTGATTAGGTCGAGCAGATCAAAGCCCTTGTGTTCAAACAAGGTTATGACGTGGGTCTCGGTGATGCTGGCATACATGAGGATTCCCCTCTCTGGGCCAAAAATGCAGCTTAGTCCGAGGATGCTTCTCCCCAACCACTACCTACCGAGGTTCCTACATCGGCCACCGTAGGGGAGGCCAGTTCACCCATGGTCGGGGATGGAGGCACTTCCCCCAGCTGCTGACCTTGCTCCACCTGCCTCTGATGTTCCTAGTGATGTTTGAAGACTTGTTTCTACTGCCACTGTCGGTTCTATCCGAACTCTCTTTTTAGTCCAATGCTCGCATCGTCATGCCTAGCCATTAGTTAAAAAGGAGATCTGTGCAGCATACTTAGTTTGGGATCTTCCTAGTTAGGATTTTTCTCCTTCGACACAAAGTAGTGGGTTTATTGCAACCCGTTATTTTCAGGCCTTGACCTTATCTTGTCGTGGTTGTCCCGATAGGGTGTGCCCCTAATGCGGGTCCCCGACCATATATAAGTTTTTAGGGGATTTCATCCTTGGCACAAGAATATAAATAAGACAACTTCCATAAATGGAATGCAAGAGTGACAATTTCTTTGGTACAAAAAAAAAAAAGAATTTCTTTAAATTCGCTATGTTCCAAGGCCTTGGCAACGCTGTTCCTTCGAGCGTCCCCTGGGGGTAAGGTCATGTTCCTTCAACGGAGGTAACTCTGTATGGTCCTTCCCAATTCGAACCTAGCTTGCCGTGATTGGGGTCTTTGGTGTTTGGGAGCACCTTTCTCAAGCTTAGGTCTCCGACCTAGGATGTCCTTGTCGTACCTTTTTTCTGCAAGCTCCGAGCTAGTTGCTGCTGGTAAGCGACCAACTTGATCAATGCTTTCTCTCTCCGCTCCTCAATCATGTCTAGCCATTCGGCAATCTTCTCTTTATTTCTCTCATGACTGTATGCCTCCGTCCTTATGGTTGGCAACCCAATCTCTAAGGGAATTAGCGCTTCCATTCTGTATGCTAGAGAGAAGGGGGTTTCTCCTATTGATCTCCACGGGGTGGTTCTGTAGGCCCATAGGATGCTAGGAAGCTCATTCACCCGTCCTCCTTTCGCCTCGTCCAACATTTTCTTTATGCCATTCAGCAAGGTCTTGTTGGAGCTTTCTGCTTAGGTATTACTTTGTGGGTAATCTGGGGTTGAAAAGTGATGCATAATGCCATATTGTTCACATAGATGCCTAAATACCTTACCCACGAATTGTTTCTCATTGTCGGTCATCAGTTTCTCCTATTGACCTCCACGATCAAAACCAAACCCGACCCCCTAACCTGCCACATACAGCTTGTTAGGTTACAAGATCAAAATGAAAAACCCAAATCCACATCCCTGATGTTATTTTTAAAACTTTGCCTCGAGATGGTACGTGATCCCTTTCACTACCATAAGATTCCCCTGGAATCTCAAAAAGGCTAGACAACCCCCCTAGCTTTCTTTTTGGTATTGTAGCCTTTTGAGCTTCCAGGGGAACTTTATGGTAGTGAAAGGGATCACATACCATCTCGAGGCAAAGTTTTGAAGATGACATCAGGGATGTGGATTTGGGTTTTGACCTTGTGACCTAACAAGCTGTATGTGGTAGGTTAGGGGGTCGGGTTTGGTTTTGACCGTGTGACCCAACAAGCTGTATGTGGAATGTTGGAGGGTCGATTTTGGTTTTGATCTTGTGACCTAACAGGCTGTATGTGGCAAGTTAGGGGACTAGGTTTTGGTCTTATGACGTAACAAGCTGTATGTAGCAAGTTAGGGGACCAGGATTTGGTTTGGATTTTTGTGGAATGTCAATTTCAAGGTTTTGGCTAAATTTGGTATATGAGGCTGGATGGTTTGATTTTTGGAAGCTCATGGGACTTAGAATTCTTTTTGTATGGTCCAATCAACTCCAAAGAGGCATGAAATCATTTTTGTAAGCTCTTGGTAAGAGGGATTTCTCTTCGACTAAAAGCCCAATTTTTTTTTTTAAGTACATAGATGGTCAAGCCTTGCTCATATGGGCTAACCCATGGGACCTTAAGCTTTTGAAATGGCTTAGATCTCATATGGTGTCATTTTTGTAAAGAATATCTAAAAATATCTCCTTTGAATAGAGAATATCTAAGAATATCTTTATTTGGAGAGAATCTCTCATGTTCCCTTTATTTTGGGAGAGAATATCTCAAGATATCTTTCTTTGGGGAGAATATCTCAAATCTCCTATCTTTTGGGAGAAAACTCTCATTGATTTCTTTTTGGGAGAGAATCCCTCAAGATATCTTTCTTTTGGGAAAAAATCTTTCTAATTTCTTTCTTTTGGTAAGGTTACTAATTAGTAACACTTACCTCTTTCTTCTTTCCTTCTTTGGTTTGCTCTATTCTATAAAAGCAAGGAGGAGGTTGGATCTATTGCTTTTATTGCTTTCTTTTGCAACAATCTCAAGAGTGCTCCAAGACCAAGAGTTTTTCTTCTTCAAGGATCTTCAAGCTTTTCTTCTTCTTCTCCATCAATGGCTTCAAGTAAGTTCTCTTTATCAAGAAAACTCCATTGTAAAAAGTAGGATGGTAAAAAAAGGGAGTGTTTGTTTTCTTTCTTTTCTTTTTTTTTTTTTCAACGTGTTTTCTTCTCTTTTTTTTTACATGTGTTTTTGTTTTTTTTTTCTCGTGCTTTTTCATTTTTTTTATGCATGTTTTTTTTTTGTGGGCCATACGGACAGATCCGTACGGATTTGGCCGTATGGCCACGTGGCTTGTGGGCCACGGCCTGTTGGCCAGCCCTTCTCTTTTTTTTTTGTTTCCTTTTTTGTTCTTTTCCTTCCCCTTTTTTTTTGAGAAAGTTTCTTTTTTTTTTTTTTCTCATCATGATAATGCATTTTTTTTGGCAAACCAAGATGTTTATGCATGTATTTTTTTTGTAAATTGAATTTGTAGCATGATGTGATAGCATATCTGAAAGTTTTTTGCAAATTTGGGAATTTGGAGCTCGCAGCGATGTTGAGCCCTTCCTGATTTTGTGGAGACTTTGATGTTTCGAAAGTTTGGAGTTTCGGAGCTCGCAGCAATGTTGAGCCCATCTTCAAGCTTTGTATTTCTTACGGGGTATTTCCTTTTTCTTTAAAATTACCCCGGAGTCATGTCAAAATTTCGCCATATTTTTTTAGCCAAATTCTGTCATTTTAATGATTGATCTTTTTCTTTTCCAACCTTTGCAGGTGGTTCCTCCAGAACGAACAAGGGTAAAGAGCATGCTACAAGTGTACCTCGTCAATCTGCTAGATCTTTTAATCCGGCCGTTTAGCAGGCTTGGGAGAAGGTCCAGTGTGTTGAGAGAAATATCGAAGAGTGTGACTCCCACAACAGAGATGAGATGAGGCAGCGACTGATCGCTCTCAAGAGTGAGGAATTTTGTAAGATCATGGTAAGCAACCGTCCTTGGATGATAGACGATCAGAGGGTTTTGCCCAAGCATACCTTCTTCTTTGGTGATGCAGTCCCTGATGACGTGACATACCAGAGGAGATGTTTTCAGTTCTCTTACACAGCTCCATTGTTACCCGGTCAACATTTGAACGCATCGTCTCGATCGTGAGCCTTTCTCCCACGTGCTCTAAGAGGGAAGATCCTCCAAGCTGGGTGAAAAAGACAAGTGTAATCAAGACCAGGGTTTTTGTTGGCGGTTCTCCTGGATTGGCGGAGAAATCACCTGCTGACATGGACATGTTGATGCCGACCAGCGGCTACCAGGACTCTGATTATCCGTCGGTCGATTTGGGACCGGTGGGCCTTGGCATTTTCAACAGTGACGGCAGTAATTGGGTGAAGCCTTTTCGACTTCGTGGCCATTTCAATGCTGACTCTGAGTGAAAGTCGTGGACTGATCGCATCCTGCTGATTGGTGGCATCGTTTTGAAGGAAGCCGGGATTTTTTATGCGGTCCGTGCCTTTAGGGAGACCATGATCTTTTCCGACGAGGCCTTCATGGCTATGTTGGAGTCATTCCTTCCACAAACCAATACCTTCGTTGTCACAAATGGTGAGATTGGTTTTTCTTTAAATGAGCTGAGCGCCATTACTGGATTGCCTATCATTGGCAAACTCTATGAAGAGTTCATGCCGATTGACAGCGTCCTTGAGGAGTGTTGACACCAAAAATGTCACTTTGCCTCTTCAAGATCCAAAAAGCTACATGAAGTCACAACCTTCCATAAATAGGCAATGCTACTTCCAAAAAATCAAATCTTGTCAGAATCAAACAAAAACTGCAAGATCCTTCAAGACAGCTAAAAGAGGAGTACACAAGAAGTTTTGGGCCATTTCAAAATCATTTGGCCTAACTTCGCTTCTCCGGCAGCTGAAATGGAGCTCCCGGCGGCGAAAGCATCGGAGACACCAAATCTTCGATCATAGCCGACAGATGGTCTCAAAATACATCCAAAAGGCTCCACGTCAAGTTGCGAGTCAAACCTACAACGTTTGACCCTACATCAACACTCGAATAGCTAAATCAAGCCTCTCGGCGGCGAGAACCACCGAGGCCATCACTCATCAGATAGAGCACATGGACGGCTTCAAAATGCTTACAAAGGGCTACACGTCAAATTTCAGGTCATTTCGACAACATTTGACCAGACTTTGATGCTCGGAAGCCAAATCAGGCCTCTCGGCGGCGAAGCTCCCTGGGACCATGGTTTCCAAGACAGAGGCTATGGATCATCTTAAAATGACTCCAATAGGTTCCCTGTCAAATTTCAAGTCAATCGGACTTCGGTTGACCGCACATCAAGCCGCGACATCTTCATCACGACAAAAAACAAGTCTACTGGTGATAGGACCCCAAACGGCTTCAAAACTCAAACAAAAGCCTATGGTTGGTCTTATTTATTGCTCAGGAGGCTTCACCCCAAATTTCAGGTTTTTCCGACATCGTTTGGCCCAGTTTCAGCTTCTGACGGAAAATCGGCATCTCTGCGCGACAAAGTCTTCGGCTTTCTCGGAAAATTGGAAACTTTGCAAACCAAAATGCAAGGATTCTCATCAGGTTTTCTACAGGAAAATCAGGCCAATAAATGATAAAAAATGTCAAGAAAAAACATAGAATAAAAAAACATAAAAAACGGACGCAAAACGAGACAAAAAGGGGGAAAAACCCTGCGACCCTGGCCCATGGTCGCCGGCGACCATGGGGCCCGGGATCGCCAGGTGGGCCCCGAAAACCCCATTTTTCGTCGTTTTTTCGCAATTCGAAGCGTCCGACTTCTGGGATTTTTCAAAATTCATACTTTTGAGACACCAAATCCTTTGACATCCGTCAAAATCACGGGTCAATCATCAAGAATATCAAAATCAACATTGATCGCCAACCGGTCAAACCAAAAAAATGTGCTTTCTACCCGACCGATCGAGAAATCGACAGGACAGATGGCACCGACCCACTGTTGGCAACCAATACCTGAAGTTACATGGTCATCCGATGTCGATCTACATGAAGATCCATTGATGATCATCGCCAGAAGAATCCCAAAAGACGCGGCACGGCCCGCGACTCTTCAACTGCTCGGCGACCACTTAATGAGATTAATTGACTAGCTTTATTGCAGTCATTAATTCATATCTTTGGACGGCCCAATCAGAAGCAGGCATCCGGGAGTTACAAGTCAATTGATTCATGGCATTTAACCCATGAAACTCCTCCCATCATGGCGATTAAAGGCGATTAAATGCCCTTAATCTCCTCCGGCCAATAAGAAGCCAAGAAAAAGGAGTTACAACATAAGGAATTAAATCCTCTAACTCCTCCCATTATGCAGCTTAATGACAATAAAAGCCCATAAACTCTCCTAAATGGCTACCTAAAAGCCTATAAATTGGAGAGCATTCCAAAGAATTCCAGATCAGAAAAAATCAAACAACTCCCAGAGATAAGAATCAGATCAGTTTCCAAGCATAGAAAATCCAGAGAAAGAGAGAGAGAAAACTCTGCTGAAATTCTGCACTGGCCACCGCTACAAGGTGACAAAAGTCCCTTAGGGGGTACCGCCCCCCCCCCCCCCCAAGGTCCTTGCTTTCTCCTTCTGCCTGCAAGGGCTTAAACGTGGCTTTTCATGCCCGTTTACTTAGCTTTTTATTGGACATAAGACCTCCTCTTGGTCTTTGTCCTCTAAAAAATCTGAGGTTATAGTCAAGCCAAGCGAATCAAGAGCATCCTCTGTTCTCATCTGCATGGATGATGGCGAAGTCCACACATGGCTTGCGACCGTCAATCTGAACGAGTCCCCCACAATCTCCTGAGAAGTTAGATCCTCCTTTTCTTGCTTTTCATTGTAGTTTGTATTTTTCCAAAAGAGATAAAAATCACAACTCTTGTCTTTCATTATTGATAAGAATTGTAAATCGGCTATAAATGCCAAAATCGGCTATAAACGCAAAAAGTCGGCTATAAATGCAAAAATCAGCTATAAACGCCAAAATCGGCTATAAATGCAAAAAAAAAATTCGCCTTTCACGGAAAATCAAGAAAAATGTCTCTTTTCTTAAATATGCAATGGAAAACTTGAAAGAAGTTGATTTCCTTTTTTACTTGCGAAGGTCGATCTCCGGATCACCACTTGTAATTCCAAGTAAAATAGAAAATCTGGCACACCCACACAAAAAAATGTTGATGCACGCCTTTGCCCCCCGGTTACGAAAGGGTCGGACCCAACGGACTCCCACGTCCGCCGACCTCGGTACAACTGAGCAGAAGTGCTGTCAATCAAGGAGTAGTCAGAGGAATTTAGGCTTTTGTACTTTCAGCTCGTCGCCTTCTATGATTTTTTAAAGGAGAAGGAGGGCTCAAAAGTAAGATCCAGCAGTTGGAAGAGTTTTAGCTCTTTGTCTCCCAACTTCTTCGAAAGGTGGGGAGCCTTCTGATAGCATGACCCGGGAGGACAGGGCTAAGGATTTGGGTTCGAAGAAGATTTCGGCTATGCAAGAAGAGTTGAGAGATTTCTTTGCGAGTACAAAAGCCATATGTCCTGACATTGCATTGAGGAGAGATCTCACTGTTTTCCTCACTTAATGGCTAGGTGAGGCCGTTTTTGCTGGAGGAGATGGAACGCACATCAGGCCGCATTGTATTTTTCCGGCTTGTCATATGGCGTTTGGAGAGCAGCTTGCTTTGGTGCCAGACCTTTACTCCTATCTGCGTACCGAATTGCAGGCTGTTGCTTTTTTGGTTCTGCTTGGGCTCCCTATGAATAGGGTATTTTCAACCCATATCTTTTATTCGTGGTTTGTATACCACTGTCATCGCTTTCACCGGCTGGGTGCTGCACAGGATGACGATCCTCTGATGATTCGATTGGTTAAGGGCAAAGCCGTGTTTGAATCGCTTTTGTTTGCCCGCATGAGGATCCGACGGTTCAGGGACGTCGAGATGGGGCAGTCTTCAGTGAAGCTTTCTCCGGAGTTGCGGAAGAAGGCTTTTGATTTTGGTGCCTCCCGTGACTCTAATAGGGCGGGGTCGGGAAGGCATTACTCCTTGACAAATGCAGAGAATGAGTGGCTTTTCAGCATACGTGTCAGCATGATGGTGTACCGTAAACTTCTTTTCGTCGATACCCAGCCGTATGTGCCTTCTCGCTTTGCACTGCAGTTAGGCTTTTCTCAAGGCGTTGTTAGAGCACCTTCGAGTATGGTGAAGCGTTTTGGAGGTTTGCAGGATGGCAGAAATGCATGGGCCTTTTATAGTGCTGAAGACACTACTGCCATGATTTCTTATCCTGTGTTGTCGACTTTTCAAACTGCTGGCTTCACGAAGTGGTTCGCGGAGAGCTTTTCGGTATATCGAGGGCTTTCCAAGAAGGAGCTTGATGCAAAGCTGTCTTCTGGAAAAGGCATTGGAAAGTCGGATGGCGTCCGGCGAGAGGTCGTTTGGGCCTTCCTTTCTGGAGAGAAGCATAAGATAGGCTATCTCAGTGACCAGGGCGTCATTGGTCCTGAAGCAGTCTGGGAGGTACCTGATGAGGCCTTAGAGCAGCTAGAACAGGAGGAAGTTGAGCTTGATGCTTGGATGCAAGCGGCACAGAGGCGAGCTTCTGTGGAGTCTACTGGCAAGAGTAGACCATCCAGTGAGGAGTCAAGTGGGAAACCAGACTCTGACAGTGGGGCAGGTTCTTCTAGGAGGGGAGCCCGCAAGGTAAGAGGAAGAGGAGTCATCGTAGCAGCGAGGGGCCACATGAGGACTCTCCTGACATAGAAGTCCCTCTTACTATCAATAAGGAGGTGCCAGGGAATGCTGACGAGCCTCCAGAAAAGAGGAGCCGAGAAGAAGAGACCGCCGGTGAAGGTATGATTCTTCCTCTTTCTTTTTTTGTTTCTTTCATGGAATTTTCCATGTCTTGATTTGCTTTCTCCCCCTGTTTTTTTTTTTTAACAGCGGATGAAGACTTGGTGATGCCTGAGGTTCCGGCCTATGAGGCAGTGACGGATCCGGTTGCGGCACCAGAAGAAGAACCGAGGGACTCTGGAGTGATTCCAGAATCTCCAACTGGTATGACTTCTTTTGTTTTCTACTTTTTTTTTTGTCTGTGACTTGGTTTGCTAACATTTTTCTTGTCAGCTGACTTGCCATAGGATTCCAATGACTTTGAACCATCGATGGACGCAAATGTTGACGATGTTTCCGATGAGTTCATGGAGGAAGAGAGTGTTCCGCCAGTCGTCGAAGAAGGTATTTTATAGTAATAACCCTGATAATGATTTTTTTAAACAGGATCATATTCATACCTTTTTGTGTTTCTTTGGCAGGTTTCGAAGCGATAGAGGAGAGTCCATTGCTTCCTTCAGAACTAGAGCAAGGGATGCCAGAGGTTGATCCAGAGGTAGAGACTTATGTAACCAATTCTGACACGGTGGAGGGGGTACCTCGTGCTGAGATTCTCTACCCAGCAGCTCCGACTGAAAAGAGTTCTTTTGTTCCTCTTCCAACGGGGCATGACATGAGCAGCCGACTGACGGAGCGGGGCGAATCTTCAGCTGGGCCATCTCTTCTTTTTGCGAAGAAGGTGGTGGTGCGGGTTCTGAGCTCTTGGATTGAGATTCTCCTTGCTGGACACTTGGATGTCGGATTTGGCATGATCTAGCATGTGCAGGAGATTCTCGGTGATGCCGAATGTAAGATCCCGACCCCAGTTCTTTTGTTTAGCATTGTTTTAATCGTGGTTTAGCTTGTTAAGTGAGATTTGATTTAGTTTGATCTTGTTTTTGAGTTTGACTAGATTCTTCCTTAGTCTTTGAGATTTTGAAGACCGTTGACCTTGGTTTGACCCGGTTTATACGATATGTATTCTTATGAGAAATTACTTTTAATTTCTAAAAATTCTGAATTTGGTGTATTTTGACTTATTTTATGAAGTTTAACAACTTTCATGTTTTGACCATTTTGATTTGATGATCAGAAAATGCGTTTTTCGAGAAAAAGGACAAAACCGACCTTTCACACTAAATCTGTCCATGAATTTCGAAAATTTCAGAAATTGGGGAAAATATACTTTTCGGAAACTAGATTTTTCGCTGATCGTTTTTGTCTTCTTCGCCGTTTTCGTTCGGGGCCCGCAAATGTGAGTTTCAGCCTTGTGAAGATTGGGGCCCACAAGACCCACCTTATAAGAAGGGAACCCTCCTTCTTCTCCTCCATTTCGGTTCCAGCAAGGGTTTGGAGCTTGGCCCTTTCCCTCTCATTCAGCCACTCTCTCTCTCTCTTCTGAAACTCTTACTTGGTGGAGTTTTCATGGAGAAATGATCTCCCAAAGTTCTTCTCCTCCCTCTTGGCTTTCCAAAGAACCCATTTACAAGGATTTTGAGCTAGGAGAGACCCCTCATCCAAGCTTCTCTTCTTCGTTCGGGATTTTCAAGGTTTGCATTGGCTTTCCAAACTTTAGATCTTTGTTCTCCTTTTCATTTAGAGTGTTTTTATCACTCATGCAAGAGCTCTCTTTGGAGATTTGAGAAAAATGGATTTTTAGGGTTTTCCTTGGAAATTTGGGGTTTTTGTAGATTGGAAGCTTGAGATCCTAGAGCTTGATTTGTGGAGTCTTATTTCTCTCAATTTGACTTGAGGCAAGTGAAATTTTCAATTAATATGATGTTTTTATGTTTCTTGTTTGGTTTCATGGTTTTTCCTCATTATGTTCTAATCCCTTATTATTTATGGATTTACTTTGAATGAATGAAGCAATGTTATGTTGATTTCCACTTATGTTGCTATTGTACAATGAGTTGGAAGTTTAGTTTTCACTTTGGTCATCTTGAAAAATTAGTCTTCTTTATGTTAAGTATGAGGTTCAATGAAAGGGAGAAAACTTTGATTTAAAAAGTGTTGTGTTTGGCTAATTGGAATGAGTTATGAATGGTGATTTGATGAGCTAGGGAAGCTCAAGCAAGTATGGAAACATGTGAGAAAGGATGAAGGGAAAGAAGAGAAAGAAAAAAATCAGAAAAAGGAAGGAGGAAGTGCAATTCTGCACTTCCAGCGGACTGGATAGGGCCCAGTCCGCTCGAGCGACCCAGTGGGCCGCTCGAGCGGACCAGGTTCTGTCTGGGCTTCGCTCGAGCGAACCCTGGGTCGCTCGAGCGAAGCCCAGACCTGTCCAGGGCCTGTTTATGTGTCTACTTGGGCTGCCTTTGTGGACTGTTTTAGGGGCCTGTTTCGGTTGGTTTGTGAGTCAATTGTGGACCTGTTTTAAGCCTGTTTTTGGGCCACTTCAAGACCTGACGTTGAGTCATTTTAGGGCCTGATATTGGGCTGATGTAAAACTTGTTTTGTGGGCCATTTAAGGATCAGTTTTGGACTGTTTTTAAAACTTGTTGGTGAGCCATTCAAGGATCAGTTTTGGACTGTTTTTAAAACTTGTTTTGTGGGCTTGGTTAAGGTTAGTTTTGGACTGTTTTTAAGGATTGTTTGGGCCATGTTTAAAGGGCTATTTTGGGTTAAATGAGTAGGCTGTTTTGGGTTCAGATTAAGGCCAACCATGGGCCTGTTTTAAAGAGTTTTGACATTACCTTTGATACTTGGAAATTGGTGAAATGGGAATGATGTGAGAATGTACATAGGTGAAATTATCCGGGAACCTTTCGTGTCTCAATGCGCACTTTATCATTTAAACATTATGGATTTTCATTGGCATCAAACACATTCTTTAGTAATCAATGTTTAAAGGTTAAATGTGTATTGTGATGGTTCCTTGGTAAATCATTAAGTCATTATCCACTATCCATTCCATTTCAAGTCAGAAAATGTATTTGTATTTGTATTTGTATTCTTTGGTAAACTAATTTAAATAGCATCAGTGATTTGCTATAAAATCATGGGTTTTCCCATGTTCGAAAGGGTTGACCGTATGATTTTATACAAATCACCTTGATGCGTATTTGAACGGTTTACCAGAGATATTCGTATGTTTTCTTCGATTCGATTTGAAAAGAGATTGGAGTATGTTCGTCACATTCGGGATTTCTTCGATAAGACTATTGTTTTGACAATACTAGTATTTGAAAATAAAAACCTCGAGGCAAGACGGGGCCAGAGCTATGTGGTGCGAGCCCATGAGCCAAAGAGGCTATGATTCCGAAAACAAAACCCCAAGGCAAGACGGGGCCAGAGCTATGTGGTGTGAGCCCCTGAGCCAAAGGGATTAGTATTATGTTAGATTTGTATCGGTTCGAGTTTTGAAAATTAAAGGCACCACTAGGCTTAGGTCACCTTGTCGGGCTGATCACCCGGCTTGGGATCTTTAATCTGTCCGCCAGCTGCAGCTTGGATTCTGTCTGTACCGACCATGGCAACGGTTTTATCTGCCGGTCCCATTTGTATGGCTACGGTTCTGATTTCTGATCTGCCGGTCCCATTTGTATGGCTACGGTTCTGATCCTATTTTTAGTACCACGTTCAGTGGCTACGCTCTGTCTGCTCTTATTACTTCGGTAATAGGAGGATTTAGTTATTCGTGGTCGCCAAGTTTTATCTGCATATTTCCTTATTTTATGATTCTTGTGGGTTATGCTTTCTATGCTTTGATTTGTTTAATGTTTACGATATCGATCTTTATTGTATTATTGCTATTATTCAGGATTGAAATGTATTTCCGACGCTTAAATGTTTTATGCAGGCTTTTATCTTTTCGAGATATTCGTACATCTGATATTGTTCTTTATTCGTTTTGATACTTATGTTCTGCCATTCGATCGTTTTAGCATGCTTTATTGTCATTATTGTTTAGACTATTTATTCGGTTTTACGATGATTTCATCAGGTTTTATGTATCTTCTTTGTTTCATATTATTTGTTTATTTGCTTGCCAGACCGTCGTGTCTGACCCTTTTTGTTTGGTGCCAGTTTTCTTCTTTTCTGGTTTTAGGTGTTTGATCAGAGGAGGCGGATGGGACCGCCGGTCTGACGTGAGAGGCTGCCAATTGATATCATCTAGATGTCAAGTTTGGCACCGGAGTTCGTATCAAATATTGAGGGTAGTATTCTGTTTAGTTGGTTATATTTGTATGGCTTGATAGCCTTTTTATTTGGGTTGTAATTAAGACACTTGTTAATTGAAATTTGAATGTGGGAAATAATAGATTTGTTACTACCAGCTCAGTGTGTTGTGATTTATGACTTGTGCCAGTCTTCTTATGAGATGGCTTTATGATATTGGTGGCGTGCGACACGGAACCCGATGGCCACGGATTCCGAGTCGTAACACCATGTATAGCTTCCGCGAAAATATACTCTGATTGTGATGAGATTTGATTATCCTCATTCACGTGGATCTTGGGAAACATAACAAAAAAATTTCAAATTATCCCAAAATTTCGCACCCCGAGGTCGGTTCGCTGCAGGTCCCGGTTTCGTGGTGTGACACCGAAGAGGTTGGTCTGGATGTCACAGGTGCCAAGGCGATCGTTGATAGGATCATTGCACTGGGTGACAAGTGGTTTGAGACCATGGGTATTGCTGATGACCCGTTCTTCAACGAGATATTCCTGGACCCTACTGATAAGGCTAAGTCTGACCTGAATGAGGCTACACAAAGCAGGAAGGAGCTAGTCCGAGAGAAGAACTTAGAAGAGCTAGTTATCATTGGGCTGACACATGACCTTAACATCCTTGATACGGAGGTCGATGAGGCCAGAAAATGTCTTGAGCATTTAAAGGCACAAGTCGCTGCCAAGTGGGCTGCTATAACAGAGGCTCGCGAGAGGCAGAGTGCTCTGATTCGCCGGGTTACAGATGTTGATCGAGTTCTTGAATGGAAGTTTCAAGAGGACAAACAATGGCAAACTGCTCGGGATAAGCTTCCCATTGTGAAAGAAGGGTTACAGCCTACCCCAGCATCTCATGGCAAGTTCCTGAAGAAGCATACCCTGGAAACTCTGACGGCTGAGGCCAAAAGTTTGCTTAAGGAGCTTAAATTTTGGCTGGAGACCATTTTTGGTTGAGCTCCTGATTTTTTAAAGTAGAAACTATCCTTCTCCTTTTTTTTTTGGTACCACATGTATTTTTTTGGTACCATTTTTTTTGTAGTGCTTTGTAAACACTTTTTTTTTGGTACCACATGTATTTTTTTTTGTACTCTTTTTTTTTGTAGTGCTTTGTAAACACTTTTTTTTGGGTACCACATGTATTTTTTTTTTTGGTACTTTTTTTTTCCTAACGCTCACTTAAATCTTTTTGTGATGAAAGCAATTGCTAAATGGGATATATATATATATATATATATTTGTTTTCCCTACACTCACTTAAATCTTTTTGTGATGAAAGCAATTGTTAAATGGGATATTTTTTTTTTTGTTTTCCCTACGCTCACTTAAATCTTTTTGTGATGAAAGCAATTGTTAAATGGGATTTGATCAAAAGTTTTTCATTTTGTGAAAATCTTTTGTCAAATGATTGTTTTTGCATGGGAGCCAGATTTTGTTTGTGGCATGGAAGCCAATTTTGGCATGAGAGCTATTTTTTGTGGCATTGATAGACGGTTTTGGTGGCATTTATAGCCGGGTTTTTTGAAAGCCAAGTTTTGGTTGGTGGCATTGATAGCCGATTTTGTTTTATGGCATTGATAGCCGGTTTTGGTTTTCAAAAAATGCAAGTATCGACTAAAAGTCGCCTCCCTACTGAATGGTCTTGCAAGTATCGATGGAATGTCGCATCCTTGCTCATTCGGTTACGAATATCGATGGAATGTCGTATCCTTGCGGATTTGGGTGCAAGTATCGATGAAATGTCGCTTCCTTGCTTTTCAAAAATTTTAATTTTACGGGTACTGACTTGATGTCGTTTTCCCATGATTTTTGAAATTTGCGGTTTTCTCGAACCTTTGGGTTGTGGATATCAACTGCAATGTTGCATCTCCACGATTTCTTGGTTTTCTTGAACCTTTGAAATTTGGGTTGTGGATATCAACTGAAATGTTGTGTCTCCACGGTTTTTAGGTTTTTTCGAATCTTTGAAATTTGAGTTGTGGATATCAACTGAAATGTTACGTCGCCATGGTTTTTTAGGTTTTTTCAAACCTTTGAGATCTGGGTTGTGGATATCAACTGAAATGTTGCGTCTCCACGATTTCTTGGTTTTTTCGAACCTTTGAAATTTGGGTTGTGGATATCAACTGAAATGTTGCATCTCCACGGTTTTTAGGTTTTTTCGAACCTTTGAAATTTGGGTGGTGGATATCAACTGAAATGTTGCGTCTTCACGGTTTTTTAGGTTTTTTCGAACCTTTGAAATTTGGGTTGTGGATATCAACTGAAATGTTGCGTCTCCACGAATTTTTTTAGGATTTTGCAAGTATCGACGAAATGTCGCTTCCCTGCGATTTTGGAAGTGTCGAACGTGGTTTGCATGCTTCCGATTTGTGCGAGTATCAACTATGCGTCGCTTCCCTGCAGTTTTTTGAAAAACCATTTTTTTTTGTTTAAAGACACGAGGGTCATAAGTTTTGACCTAAAACCATTTTGGCGGTAAAAGGCAGGGTGGACTAGGGTGGAAATCCCTGAATCTGGATTTTATTTTAAACCATGAATTTTGGGTTCAAGGGTTGAAAATTTTGGTCAAGTTAGGGAATGGTTCCTAAACTTGGAATTTTTGAACAATGAAACGGTAAATGTAAGTATTGTTTGAATTTCTAGAAATTTCAACATTTGATATGAAAATTCTAAAAAGAGTGGGTTTGACGAGCGAGTACCTAGAAACCGGTTTTGGCCGTACAGGCATTGCTCTTACCCAGTTGGGTAAGTCTTCAAGGGTAGTACCGCTTTAAGAACTTGCCGTTGATGGGCAGCATACATCTGTCACCCTCCATGTTGAGGAGTGCGTATGCACCGTTGGAGAAAACCTTGTCGATGACGTAGGGTCCCTCCCATTTTGGCTAAAATTTGCCTTTGGACTTGTGAGAGAAGACCATTGGTCTTTTTACCGCAAGAACCAAGTCACCCTTTTTGTAGGCGCGTTGCCTGACCTTTTTGTCGAAAGATCCTGCCATGTGTGCTTGGTAAAGTTCAATGCTTTGTCGAGCTTTGAGCCGTCTCTCATCGAGATTGTCCAGCTTATGGAGTCGCAATTTGACATTGCTTTCTTGAGTCATGTCATTTTGCAAGGATACCCTCAAGGAAGGAATTTGTACTTCCAAGGGTACAAGATGAATGGTTTTCCAGTGGTAGGAGCTGCTAACACTGGAAGTTTGGTCAGGTATGACTTGATATCTTGGAACGCAGCTTCACAGTCAGCATCCCAGACAAAGTTTACACCCTTTTTCATCAACCAGGAGAATGGACGGCATTTCCTCGAAAGATTGGAGATGAACCGTCTGATGTAGGCCAATCTCCCTTGAAGCCCTTTAAGTTCTCTCAAGGTTCTTGGAGAGGGTATTTCTAGAATGGCTTTGAATTTTATGGGGTCAAGCTCTATTCCAGCTTTCCGAACTAGAAATCCGAGGAACTTACCCGACGAGACGCCGAAGAAGCACTTCAGAGGATTCATCCACAGTTTGTTTTTGCAAAGTCGGAGGAAGACTTCTCGAAGGTCTCCGAGATGATCTTTTTTTCTTTTGCTTTTGACGGCGAGGTCATCAATGTAACATTCGACCGTCTTGTGCTGTATATCTTGGAATATTCTCATCATAGCCCTCTGATATGTAGCACCAGCATTTTTCAGACCAAATGGCATGACAGTGTAGCAATACACGCCAAATGGGGTCCGAAATAATGTGTGTTTTTCATCTCCAGGATGCATCTTTATATGATTGTAGCCAGAGAAACCATCCATGAATGTCATTCGCTCGAATCCACAGGTATTGTCAATCATTACGTCTGGTATGGGGAGAAAAAATTCATCTTTAGGGCATGCGCCATTCAGGTCTCTGTAGTCAATACAGTCCTTGATCTGCCCGTTTTTCTTTGTCATGGGGACAATGTCGGCCAACCATTCAGGATGTTGTTCCTCACGGATGAAGCTGACGCTTTTGAGTTTTTGAACTTCTTGGGAAAATGGTCAAGACTGGTCAAAATTTATTGAATTGCATGACTTTTATGAAAATAGGATTTTTCATCTCATTCATCAACCCATAATTAGTTTTTGACTTCATCAATGCATACTTGCTATTTTTGGCACCATGTGCTATTTTTGGAAAGTTTGTCATTTGGGTGCATCATTAGGCATGTAGGGTCTCATGCATTATTCATGTTATTTTCTTACATGTAAGTAATGATAAATTTATTTCTTTTAATTTGTAGGAGAAATCAACATGAGACCCACATTGATGAAATTTGAGAAGAGAGGTCAAATGAAAGTCAAATAAGCAAGCAAGGAAAGAGTCCAAGCATGCCTTGGATGTCCAACATGGGTCCCACACACACCATTGCATGCCAACATAGAAGCTTCCATTTGTGCACAATTATTCCCAGATTTTTATGGGGTAGCAACTTAAAATGACCATTATTCTCAAATCGAGTGTCGGATCGGTGCAATCTAGACACCGTTGGAAAGCTCTTTCGAGTAAATATCCGTGGAGCCCAAGATTGCGTAAACCAGAGTTATATTGAAGGAGATATGACATCAGAAAGTTGTCTGCTACAGTTTTAGGCGGGAATTGCAAGAAATCTCAATATTTGGAAAGTTTCTTCCTTATCATGCAATTTTTAGAGATATTCTTGGAATTATAAAAGGAAGGTGTGTGCATCAAGAAACCTAGTAAGGCAAGGAGATCTCTCAAATTTAAAAGTCTTTCCAAAGAAAGAAACTAGATTGGAGCCTAAGCTGGAATCTCTATACATGAAAACAAGAGCCCTAAATATGAGAGACTCTTTACTAAAAAAAGATTTGCAAAAAGCATAAAAAGGAACCAGCCAAGGGGGCTGGACGTCCATCATTCTTGGGGATCACCTTGGAGGCTCTTTCTCTTTCTCCATTCCATTCCACACCACTCCTTTCTCTCTCTATGTCCCTTTCTTCTTCTTCTTTCTTTTAATTCTTTTAGGCATAGGTTGAGAGGCCATGTTGAGAGAATGACAAGGAGAGAAGAATCTTAATTTCTTGTATTCAAAGATCAATGAATAAAAGACACTACTTGGATTGATTATGCATGTTCTTTATGTAAGTGGTTTCAATTTTCTTTTTCTGGTTCTTTTATGTGTTTTGATTGGAGACAATATTTCACATGATTAGATCTAGGTTTTTCAAAATAAAATAAATGGATTAAAAGTCGAGAGACATCAGGTAATCACTTGCAATTTTTTTCCTACTCTGAGAAGAGAGGACATCATAATCGCATTTTCAATACTTGTATGATCGTCTAGTCTCTAAATCTTGGATACATCTTTTCCGCTTTTTATTTTTTCCCATCCTTTTTATATTTATTTTAAGTTAATATTCTGATTATTTTTTTTTAATTTGCAAATTCTTGATTTAAAAACCCCAACTTGCATCTTTCCATGTAGAAACTTACTATTTTTGTTACTTTCATAATCTATGGTTGGATAGTGTTTTTCTACATGCATCATATTTAGAAATTGCATTAGAACAGGCTTTTGTTGCTGAAATCGCAATGTTAATGACTGATTAAAAAAATTAAATTCGGACTTAGTGGGTGAATAGTGAAAATTTCTCCACAGTTTTAGCAGATTTGACTCGACTGAGTTGCAAAAGTGTGCGACTTGAAAGTCAGATAAATGATCTTAGTTTCCATCGAAACTATGCAGAATTAATATTTGGAAACAAGTCTTTGTAACCCCAGAATTTTAGAGAAAAATAAGTTTGGGAAGTGGGGTAAACAGCGGCCCAAACGGGGGTAGTTGGACAGCCTGCGATCAGATTTTCAGCACAAAACAGTTCGAGTAGGCATCTTTAGGTGATCATATCGTTTTCGTTTTAAGTCCTTTTAACGATTTTTCTTTTTTTGTTGTGTTCATGAATCATCAGAGTATTGATCCCAGCCATTAGATTTAGGTTCACATCATCTTAGGCCAGTCGTGCAGTCCAGTGAAACAGGGCTACGCAATAGTTTCTATAATTAGAATTTTTACAGCATGCATCATATAGTTAGAAACTTGCACTAAATTGCATTGTTAGGATTTAGGGCATTATAGATCATTCATATTTGCATAAAAATTGATTTTGGTAAGTAGGATCTAATTTAGAAAATTTTATTTTGATTTTTTTATATTAAACTGATCGTTTGATTTGTGTGTTCTTTTGCAGGTTTTTAGATATTTTATGATTGCTTAGATTAGGTTTCCTTTATTACAATAGTTCTTTTATTTTTGGAAAGCATTGTAATTAAACTTTTTATATTTAGTTATCTAATTTAATTAGTTTCTATTTAGGCCAGATTAGTGTTTATTTAGGACAGGTAAAAGTTGGAAGGTTTCTTGAAAAGCATTAATCCATGTGGATCGACCTGGATTTACCAGATTATTACTACAATCGTACCCTACACTTGGGGACCGAACAAAGGGCAGGTCGACTGGGAGTTTGTGCATGTCGACTGAGGACACGTCTGTACTCATTTTTTTAGTATAAATATGAGTTCATTCCCTAATAAAAATAGTTGAACATTTTAGTCTTCCTTGAGGTGTTTGGAAACAAAAGAAAGGGGATGAACTAAGAGAGACCAAGGGGTCTATTGGAAAGCTAAAGCTTGGATTAATGAAGTTAAATCTCAAAGAAAGTTTTATTTTTCTAAATCATAATTTTCCTGCTTTGTTTAAATTATTGGTAAATGAATTTTAGCATGCTAACTATGATGTGTTGAATCCATTATTTTCATTCTATCTTTGATCTAAGTTGTGATGGATTCTTCACCTTGATTCAAACCTAGTTTGTTTTAAAAAACTTTATTAATCATGCTTTGTCAAAATCTTTGATTTCATTTATAGCATGATTAATTCATTTTCTTGGTTGAATCTTTATTTGTTGTTTTCAGTCATTTGAACAATAGTTAAATTAGTTTGTTTTTGAAAATAACATAACACATGCATCACATGTTTAGACTTAATTAATTTCATACAACTTGTGAGCCTTTGATTTTCATATCATCAACAAGTTAGTTTTTTATACATGTGATTAGCATTTGACTTCAATCAAATCTTTGTGTGCGTTAAACTTTTAAATGCTTTAAGCATATTTAGATTGAGCTTACTTTTTAAACTTGATTGAAGTTTTCACACACACACACAGGCATCATGAGCATACATCTTTGCATTCATATAGTGTTTGTGTGAGTTAGATTTTCAATTTCATATCCGCCTATTTTAGAGGCAAATATATTGAGCTTAAATTGTATCTCTTAAAGTGTTTGTGTAGACACTACATTTAGAGAAAATCTTCTATTGTAAAGGTTATTGCTTAGCCTAAGAAAAGCATAGTGTAAAGGTTATTGCTTAGCCTAAGAAAAGCATAGTGATAGCTTATTGCTTAGCCTAGAAAAGCACATTGTTAGAGGTTATTGCTTAGCCTATTGAAAAGCATAGATAGTGAAAATCCGGTGGGGTGTTGGATCACTAGCCGGTAGTGGATGTAGGCATTGAGGCCGATCCGCTATAAATCATTGTGTGATTGGTGCTTGCTTTGTGGTGATTGTTTTTGTTAAGCTTCCGCATTTTGTTTGATAATCATCACTTGTGACTAGTAATTTTTAAAAGTTAAAATTTAGCTTAATTGGTCACTAATTAGAAGCTCATCCTATTCAACCCCCCCCCCCCCCTCTAGGGTTGGGATCCCGGACTTTCAGGGGGGCGCTATAATGTCCATGACTACGTAGTCAATGCAGGACGTCAAATTATTTTTAAAGTGCTTCTATTAACTTGTAGATTTCCATTTGATGAAGGCTATTCAGAATTTTACTCTATACCATTGGCGCTTGTAGGTGATGATTGGGGGTGCAACGGTTCGGTTAACCATGCGTTTTTGGAAAACCGTTAACCGAACCGTATTTTATGATTTTCAGTTTTAAAAAACCGTAACTATAACCGTACCCTAATAAAAGAACCACACTTAACCTATATTAGACAATTTGGTTACGGTTAATTGTCACTTAAAATATATTTTTTTTTTCTTTGTTAGAATGCAAAATACATGTTCAAAAGTCAAAACCAAATATCCTTGATAACATATTATATAATTCCAAAATACTAAAGTAGCTTTAAAATGCTCGCATAGACAAATGAAATAATAAAGTGCATTTTTCCAGCAAACGCATCATTGATCCTTCACTTTTCCCTCTTTTTTGTTTTGTTCCAATGATTAGGGCTCAAAAGTTAAAAGGGATTATTTAAGTTATAAAATCACACAATAACCCCTTTCTTCTTCTTTTTTCCTTTTAAATTGGGGTGTAACAGTTGGGTTAACCATATGTTTTGGGAAAATGGTTAACCAAATCTTATTTTTTGGGTCGATTCGGTTAATGACCATGGGTCGATACTGGAAATCAAAACCCAATCGAAACGATAACTGAAACCATGAAATACGGTTATTAATCGTCGGTTTGGTTCGGTCGGTTAGACTGTGTTAATTTCAATATTATTTACACCCCTAGTGACAACACCCCTTCCGATGAAGAAGAGGGAACGGCTGAAGAGGAACTACGGGGGCAATATGTGTGGAGCACAGAGGATATAGCTTAAAGATATCGTGCTTGCATCAGAAAGTTAACAAACATAGTTATTTTATTTGATTTAATGATGACATTGGTTTAAGATTGATTGCTAAGGCCTTTGGTTTTGCCGATTTTATTAGGAATTTGATTAGTTGGATTTATTTATTACATTAATTTGACATTTTAAATGGAAAACCTTGATATTATTGGATTTAAATTCAAATATGATTTTATACATTGTCTTGTGATGATACCTTGAAATGATGTTATTATGTTTTCGCTACAAATATTTTTGATGTAAATTAATTTCATATTACGTATTCTATTATTCTATTAATTGTGGCTCGAAAGGCGGGCTTCTCCGGAAATATGGATTTCGGATTGTTACATATACAAATCTATCCAGTGAACAAAGATCATACAGTGCTCAACACTTTTTTTGTAAGCCTATATGTACCTCTACCACTCATTATAACCGAAGGCAATGCTTGAATAATTGATGGAAAGTAATGTCAAATAAATGTCAAATTGGTGGGAATGGTAATGGTTGTCCGGAGAAGTATTATACCTTTCCAATAAACTATATTTGCATTTGTTTCATGAGTAGAATAACTTGAAGTGAAATGAATAGTTAACGATTGGTAAAGAAATTCCTCAGATGGATGTTGTAAGTGCAAAAATAATAACTCATAAAATTAGGGGGTGCCTGATAGGACATATCCAAACGTAAGATGAAGATCAGCTGCCTCAAAGCCTAAAAGGGGAAGAACAAACGGTCAGAGGACCCTGGCCTGAGTGGCGCAAGGCTCTCCGATGCCTAAGTTAGTGTATGAACTGAACAAATGAAGGAGAGGAAGAAGAGAGGCAGAGTAACAGCTCTAGTATGCGTGTATTGTGTACCTGTGTTATGGAATGTTATCCTATTTATAGAGAACTCTACCTGATCTTTTGGAGTGGGCCCCTTGATTTGATAGGGAAGCTCTCATTAGCCCACAAAGTAATAAATGCGGGTCCATCACAGCCCACAAAGCATTTATTGCCAGTCCGATCTGTTGGAATTTGAGATGCATTGAGTTGAATCTTGAAGCATTGGTGTGTTTGGTGTCTCAAGCATCAAATTGTATTGGAATTATTGTCAACACTATGTCTCAATCATGTGTTGAAAGAGTGGAAGTGATAGAGCTCAAGAAGAATGAAAAAGGAAAACAGTGAAGAAAATCAGTTTTTCCTGGTGCAGTGTACCCGGTCGACCGAGCTCCCTGGCAGGTCGACCGAGCATGAAGAAAGTGCAAAATCAGAGCTTACAGTTATTTTTTGACACAGAGGTCACGCGGTCGACCGAGGCTTCCAGGATGTCGACCGAGCTCGGGTTCCAGAATTTGACAACTTACAACTTTTTGAAAGTTCGTCAGGCGCCCAGTTCACCCGGTCGACCGAGCAAAGTATGATGTCGACCGAGCACACACAGACAGCAAGTAACGCAGAATTAGAAGTCTTTTGCTAAAAGTTAGGAATTTTTTGTAATTCGTTTGGGACTCTTTCTAAACGAATTGTAGCCTATTTTGGACACTCTTTGGGGTTGCTAAAACCTATATAAACACTCCTAATCTCGTTTTCAATAACAAGCATCAAAGAAAGAAGAGTTTGAGAGAGTTTTGGAGAGAAGAGTGCTTGGAGAAGAAGGTGCTTGTGTCTTGCTGTTGTGGAGCAACTTTCTACAGCAAGTGTGGACGAATTTGAAGCCTCATGAAGATGGTATTTTCGTTCATAAGATAAGTCTCTCTTTTATGCTTTAGATTTCTATTTGTAAGGGATTGAGAGAGAGAGAATTGTAGAGGGGAAAGGGCTGTAGATCAGTTTATCTTCTTTGCTGTAATCATCAAGTTGGTGCTTGGTGTTTTGGGGTTTGGTGATCCTGTCTGTGGGTGCAGACAAATTGTAAAGGGAGTTGTAGCTTCCTAGATAGTTGGTGCTATCTGAAACCTAAGGGAGTCGGTGCTTCCTAGATAGTTGGTGCTATCTGAAACCTAAGGGAGTCGGTGCTTCCTAGATAGTTGGTGCTATCTGAAACCTAAGGGAGTCGGTGCTTCCTAGATAGTTGGTGCTATCTGAATTTAAGGGTTGGTGCTCTTTGTCGTCGGTGCGACTAAATAAGATTCAGACCTGTACCGGATTGTTGTTCGGACGGGATTGAACCGTGGACGTAGCCTTTTGGTGAACCACATAAAATCTGGTGTCAATTGTGTGGTTTGATTTGAATTGTTGTTAGCAAGGACCTGAATTAAAAGAGATCACTGATTCACCCCCCCCTCTCAGTGATCACGAGATCTAACAATTGGTATCAGAGCGTAAGGTTTCCCTTGATAAGCTTAACACGCTAAGGGTGATCTTTGTCAAATCACATGGCAACCAGCACAGCGAATATGAAAGCACCGTTGTTTGATGGTTCTAATTACACCTTTTGGAAGATTAGAATGCAGGCCTTCATCAAATCTCTTGGCTATGACGTCTGGGAGACTGTCAGAGTCGGTTACAATTCTGCCATTGTACCCACTGATGCTGCAACGAAGAAGTTAGCAGACAACGACTCTAAGGCGCAGAATGCACTCTTTAGCGGCCTTGTTGACAGCGAGCTGATTAAAGTTATAGCATGCAAGACAGCCAAGGAAATCTGGGATAAGCTGAAAAGCATCCATGAAGGAGATGAGAAGATCAAAGAAGCGAAATTGCAAACTCATCGCTCCCAATTTGAGTCGCTTCGCATGGAGGATAACGAGAATGTTGATTCTTACATGCAACGGGTGAATGAAGTCACGAATGACATTCGTGGACTAGGAGAGGAGATTAAAGAACCAGTCATCGTCAAAAAGGTTCTAAGATCTCTCCTTCCCCGGTTTGATTCTAAAGTCTCAGCCATAGAAGAAGCCAAAGATCTGAACGAGTTTTCAATGGATGAGCTGCATGGTTCTCTCACTGCCTATGAGATGCGCATAGGTAAGACGTCTTCATCGGATAGAGAAGCGGCCTTCAAAGTTCAGAAAAAGGCAAAAGAGATTGCTGGTCATGATTCTGATGATGATGAGCTTGAGGCTCAATTTATTAGAAGGCTGAAGAAAGGAAGCAATGGCAAGTATAAAGGGAAGCTACCCTTTAAATGCTTCAATTGTGGCGGTGTTGGCCACTTTGCTGCGAAGTGCCCGCTGAAAGAAGACAATGATAATGACTCTTATGTTGATAAGAGTAAATGGAAGAAGAATTTCAGAGAGAAGGGCAAAGCAAAGAGCTTCATCAGTCAGCATAATGACAGCACGTCTGAATCTTCGGACGATGATGAATCAGTCGAGGCGACTGAAGCACTCTTCATGGTTACTATTGAAGAAGACGATGAGCAAGAGCTGGAAAACGAAGAGGAGGCTGAAGTGAATCTTGAAGAAGAGCTCATTGCTGCACTTGAGGAGCTTAGCAAGGAGCGAAGATCAAGTAAGAAAAATCTGAAACTTCTTCATGAATCTGAAATTTCAGTTATTGCTTTGAAAACTGAATTAGAAGAGTATAAAAGAATGGTAGATGTCCTAGAAATACAAATCTGTACCAAAACTGAGGAAGTGATGAAACTTGAGAATGAAATCCTTGGAGCAAGGACTGAAAATATGCAAATGAAACAAAAGCTCAAGGAGTTTCAAGCTATCAATGGTACATTGAAGCTGAATGAAATTTGAAAGTTCAAAGACCCCCTCACTTCAGATTTGGAATAGGATTTGAGAATGGAGAATCTTCTAAGGTTACACCTTCTGTAGAGACGGTGTTTGTAAAGCAAGTTACTACACCTTCCAATTCTGTGAAGCCCACACTGCCTAGAAAAGAGCCCATTCAAGTAAGAAAGGACATGAAGCCTAACCAGCCATATAAAAGATACAAATTTTATGGCTATTGTTATCATTGCAATAGGTATGGACATAGAAGGGCAGATTGTAAATTCTATGTGAGAAACAGCCCAGTTGTGAGAAGGAACCCTTTCTCAATCCTAAATAGCCACAATATTGAGTGCTACAAGTGTCATAATTTTGGACACATGGCTAGGGATTGTAGGCTGCCTACTACTAAACCAATTCAGGTTGAAAAGAAACCCAAGTTAGTCAAAACTTGGAGGGCAAAGAAAAGTGCAGAAAAAGGCAAGAAATCTCTCATTGTGCAAACCGCTTTCAATACACAAAAGAAGACAGCACCATGGGTCCTTGATAGTGGCTGTTCGAGTCATATGACTGGTGATAAAGAAAAATTCATCAAGTTACAGCACTATGAAGGTGGTTCGGTAAAGTTTGGTAACAATGATGGTGCCAAAATTGTTGGAAAAGGTGTTGTTCAGCTGATGGCAAACAAGATCAGATCTGAAGAGGTCTTATATGTGTCTGGATTGAGACACAATCTGTTGAGTGTGAGCCAGATCTGTGATAAGGGCCACGAAATTGTTTTTACTAAGAATGGGTTTGCTATCAAGAAGAGTAGCAACGGCAAAACAGTGGCTACTGGGTCAAGGACAGCTGGAAATCTTTACACCTTGTCAGATGGAGCTGAAAAGACATGCTTATTGAGTCGGTCAGAAGAGAGTTGGTTGTGGCACAAACGCCTTGGGCATCTAAACTTTGGCAACATGTCAAAGATTTGCAATTCAAAGGCTGTTAGAGGTATGGCTACAGTTGAAAAGCCTTCAAACCCCATTTGTGACTCTTGTCAAAAGGGAAAGCAAACGAGGGTAATGTTCAAGACGAAGGAGCATCATACGAAGAAACCTCTTGAGCTGGTACACACTGATCTCTGTGGACCGATGCGGACTCAAAGCACCAATGGAGATAAGTATTTTATGCTTTGCATTGATGATTTTACTCGCATGACATGGGTATTATTTCTTAAGCATAAACATCAAGCACTTGATCGGTTCAAAGTGTTTAAAGCACAGGTTGAAAACATGCTAGGGAAGCAGATCAAGACGCTAAGGTCTGATCGTGGAGGCGAATTCACATCTGATGAATTCACTAAGTATTGTGAACATCATGGCATCCAAAGACAATACTCAGCCCCTAGAACTCCACAGCAGAATGGAGTTGTTGAGCGCAAGAACCGCACTGTGCAAGAAATGGCACGCACCATGCTGATTGAAAGTAAGATGGCTGATAAGTATTGGAAAGAGGCGATTCATACGGCTGTTTATATTCAGAATCGTTGCTTGATCAGGCCACATGAAGATAAAACACCTTATGAGCTATGGTTTGGAAGAAAAGCTACAGTCAAGCACTTCAGAGTCTTCGGTAGCAAGTGTTACATCAAGCGGCTCGAACAAAATCCGGGCAAATTTGAAGAAAGAGCCGATGAAGGTATTTTTCTGGGTTACTCATCCTCTAGTAAAGCTTACAGATGCCTTAACAAAAGGACCAGAAAAATTATTGAAAGTGCTGATGTTAGAATTGATGAAAACCATGAGTCAAAGAAGGTAACTCATAATGACAGTCCAGTGTATGAGGACTCGAGTGAGATTGATGATGAAGTGGCTGAACCTGATTCTGAAAAGGCAAAAGATGATTCAGAGGATACTTCTCCTAGAAAGAAAAGTACTTGGGTAGAGCAACACCCTAAGGATCAAATCATTGGAGATCCTGAGGCCGGTGTAAAAACTAGACAAAGTGTAGTTAGCAATTACTCACTTGTGTCCACCATTGAGCCCAAGACAGTAGCTGAAGCTAGTCTAGATGAAAGCTGGTTAAAAGCTATGCATGAGGAGTTGGAGCAGATTGAGAAAAACTCCACATGGGAACTAGTCCCTAGACCTACTGATAAAAATGTGATTGGTACAAAATGGGTCTTTCGGAACAAGCTGAATGAAGATGGTCAGGTCATACGAAACAAGGCAAGGTTGGTTTGTAAAGGCTATGCACAAGTTGAAGGCATAGATTTTGAAGAGACCTTTGCACCGGTGGCTCGTCTGGAAGCCATTCGTATGTTTCTTGCATTGGCTGCCTATAAAACCTTCAAGGTATTTCAGATGGATGTTAAGTCAGCTTTCTTGAATGGTTTACTTGAAGAAGAGGTCTACATTGAGCAACCTGATGGCTTTCTAATTAGCAAAAATTCAGACTTAGTTTGCAAGCTGAAGAAGGCTCTATATGGACTGAAACAGGCGCCAAGGGCATGGTATGCAAGGCTGGATCTTTATCTTCGCAAGATTGGTTTTGGAAAAGGACTAGTTGATAGCAATCTGTATGTCAAATCTGATTCAAGCAAACAGCTGGTGGTTATTGTTTATGTTGATGACATAATATTTGGAGGCAATGATGAGACTATGTGCAGGATTTTTGCTGAAGATATGACGAAAGAATTTGAGATGTCTATGCTTGGAGAGCTAAAGTTCTTCCTAGGATTACAAGTTCAGCAACTGAAAAATGGTATTTTTATATCTCAGATGAAATATATAAAGGAAATGCTGAAGCGTTTTAACATGGAAGACAGCAAGCCCGTGAGCACGCCAATGACAACGAACACGAAACTTAGCAAAGATGATAAGGCTTCGTCCGTTGATCACACCACCTATCGTTCTATGATAGGAAGCTTGCTTTACTTGACTGCTACAAGACCAGATCTTCTACAAGCAGTATGTATGGTGGCTCGATTTCAAGCATCACCAACTGAGACGCACCTTACAGCAGTGAAAAGGATATTTCGATATCTAAAAGGTACTATGGAGCTTGGAATATGGTATCCTAAAGGTAAATCCTTTACTCTTGTCGCATACTCAGACGCCGATTGGGCTGGTTGCGTAGATGATCGCAAGAGTACAAGTGGTGGTGCATTCTATCTTGGTGATAGATTGGTAGCTTGGCATAGCAAGAAGCAAGACTCCGTCTCACTTTCGACAGCGGAAGCAGAATATATTGCAGCGGCAACTTGTTGTACGCAAGTGTTATGGATGCGGCAAATGCTCTCTGATTTAGGAGTTCCAACAACAGATCCTACGCCGATCCTCTGTGATAACACTAGTGCAATTCATATCTCCAAGAATCCAGTTCAGCATTCAAGGACTAAGCATGTTGCAATCCGCTATCACTTTCTCAAGGATAAAGTTGCAGATGGTGAGGTAAAGTTGGAATACGTTCCTACTACTGAGCAAGTGGCTGATATCTTCACAAAACCTTTGCCAAAGGAAGTCTTCGAGTATCTCCGAAAGAAATTAGGAGTTACTCACTCTCCTACACCTTAGGAGATGTGCCAGAAAGGGGGAGCAATGAATTCGTTGAATATCTTATTTGCTCCTAGATTGGTCCCTTTGGAATTATTGTCAAAGGGGGAGAAGATTATGCATGGAAAGGTTGATATGCATGTCATCTTGAGAAGGTTATCTGGAGATTGGTATCAAGTTATGCTGAGAAGATTATGCAAGGAAAGACTATATGCATGTTGAAGTTAGTCTTATGCTAAGAAGATGGAAATATGATAGCATGAGGAAGATGGAAGATTGGAATGAAAATTGGTATCAAGATAGTGAATGAGAAGATCATGTTCCAAGGGGAGTTTATTGTTCTAAAAAGGCTCTATGATGTCAACATGTTCCAAGTGTCTGTGTTGAAGTTCCAAGTGTTGCCAACAATTCCAAAGGGGGAGATTGTTGGAATTTGAGATGCATTGAGTTGAATCTTGAAGCATTGGTGTGTTTGGTGTCTCAAGCATCAAATTGTATTGGAATTATTGTCAACACTATGTCTCAATCATGTGTTGAAAGAGTGGAAGTGATAGAGCTCAAGAAGAATGAAAAAGGAAAACAGTGAAGAAAATCAGTTTTTCCTGGTGCAGTGTACCCGGTCGACCGAGCTCCCTGGCAGGTCGACCGAGCATGAAGAAAGTGCAAAATCAGAGCTTACAGTTATTTTTTGACACAGAGGTCACGCGGTCGACCGAGGCTTCCAGGATGTCGACCGAGCTCGGGTTCCAGAATTTGACAACTTACAACTTTTTGAAAGTTCGTCAGGCGCCCAGTTCACCCGGTCGACCGAGCAAAGTATGATGTCGACCGAGCACACACAGACAGCAAGTAACGCAGAATTAGAAGTCTTTTGCTAAAAGTTAGGAATTTTTTGTAATTCGTTTGGGACTCTTTCTAAACGAATTGTAGCCTATTTTGGACACTCTTTGGGGTTGCTAAAACCTATATAAACACTCCTAATCTCGTTTTCAATAACAAGCATCAAAGAAAGAAGAGTTTGAGAGAGTTTTGGAGAGAAGAGTGCTTGGAGAAGAAGGTGCTTGTGTCTTGCTGTTGTGGAGCAACTTTCTACAGCAAGTGTGGACGAATTTGAAGCCTCATGAAGATGGTATTTTCGTTCATAAGATAAGTCTCTCTTTTATGCTTTAGATTTCTATTTGTAAGGGATTGAGAGAGAGAGAATTGTAGAGGGGAAAGGGCTGTAGATCAGTTTATCTTCTTTGCTGTAATCATCAAGTTGGTGCTTGGTGTTTTGGGGTTTGGTGATCCTGTCTGTGGGTGCAGACAAATTGTAAAGGGAGTTGTAGCTTCCTAGATAGTTGGTGCTATCTGAAACCTAAGGGAGTCGGTGCTTCCTAGATAGTTGGTGCTATCTGAAACCTAAGGGAGTCGGTGCTTCCTAGATAGTTGGTGCTATCTGAAACCTAAGGGAGTCGGTGCTTCCTAGATAGTTGGTGCTATCTGAATTTAAGGGTTGGTGCTCTTTGTCGTCGGTGCGACTAAATAAGATTCAGACCTGTACCGGATTGTTGTTCGGACGGGATTGAACCGTGGACGTAGCCTTTTGGTGAACCACGTAAAATCTGGTGTCAATTGTGTGGTTTGATTTGAATTGTTGTTAGCAAGGACCTGAATTAAAAGAGATCACTGATTCACCCCCCCCTCTCAGTGATCACGAGATCTAACACGATCAACCCATATTGCATTAAATGCATGTCATGTTGGGCCAGATTGTGTTGGACGCCTTTGGCGGTAGAGGTCCCATCGGATCCATCCTCGGGCTCTGCCCTGATTTGGCTACAGCCGCTGGATGCCGCCTTGTCAGAGATCTGGCGAAGATTGTGGACGGCTGAAATGGCCCATTTGTCTCACTGGCTCGTGACCCTACTCTGCCACGTGTCATGTGACGTGGCGGGCGTGGGAGCGAGACCAGGGGGTTCTTCTTCATCTCGGCTTTCGTCCCAGCTTCTTCGGCTGGGGTCAGGCTCTCAGCTGAGGTCAACCTTGGTAGCCGAGCTCGGCACTGGTAGCCGAAGTCAGTCTCGTTTCGGCTGAGGCCTTTATCCCGGTGGCCGAGGTGCGTCTAGGCGGTATGTGGGCATGCTAATTGACATCTTATAGCCGAGATCAACATAATCCTGGTGTCTTGAAAATCTCTCCACACAATTGCCCCTAGCTTGTGACTTCTTAGGGGCCCTAGTCCATCTGGAGATATTCGATCACTGCTCGGTGCCGCTTCAACTTCTTCGAGGCAATCAATGTCGTGTCCCGTTCACCCCGGGAAACGAACCGGGAGCTGCACATGTCGCTTCCTTACTGATTGTGCCGTCAAATTGATGAGACAGGCGCAGATCGCGATATTGTCTTTTCGAATTCTTAAATGGCGCCCAAGGAGGGCTTCATTCCCCTATAAATAGGGTCGTCTTCCTCCTTTTTACTTTCTTCATCTTCTCTTCTGATTTTCTTTGCTCCCGCCTTTGATTCTTGTTCTGGTCTTCGTCTGTCTTCTCAAGAACTTTCCATAGTGCTCTGGCGAGGACGACCGCAAGGCGTGCCTAGGCTAATTTCTGTTCCTGTCTCGCCCTTCTCTTCCAGTAAGTGACTTCGTGCCCCTGTCTTTTTAGGGTTTTTTCCCTTAGGGTTTGTCTTTTCACCTTCTTCTTCTAGGCTGTAGAAATGGCCAGCCCTAGGTTTCAGTTAGAGATGCCTGAGGGTATGGCTAGGTTTAGGGCGACGTTTAATTTCCCGGAGGGGGTCTGCCTCACGCCGGTGACTCGCTTGGACCACGCCCTGCGCTGCTAGTCCAGCGGCTGGATGCCGTTCCCTTTGATCTCCATGATCGAGGGCGGGGTTAGATTTCCCCTGCATCCCCTGCTTAGAGCCTGCCTTAGCGCCTGGTCCATTGCCCCTTGCCAGTTAGTGCCCAACGGCTATAAGGTCGTCATGGGCACGGCGAAACTAAACGAGATTTTGGGGATCAACCTCGGTGTCCACGACATTGAGGATGTGTATGACATCTGTAAGGCTGGGGGAGGCAACTACTACGGGTGAAGCAGCTCCGAAAGGGCTTCGTCCTAGCCTTGGAGGATTCTGGTAAAAACGCCGAGGATTACCTTTTCTGCATTTCGGGGGAATGGGAGTTCGGTGCTGGTGAGGACAGGACGCTCAGGGTCCCTCGCCATCTTGGGGCTGTCCCAAGTAAATATCGACTCTTCATTCCGCTCATTTCCCCTAACTTTCGAATTGCCGAACTGATACACTTATTTACTGTGCAGAACTGCGAGAGAGGCAAAGCCGAGCGGTAAGCGACGGTTGGAAGAAGAACGTCGCCGACAACAGAAAGGTCGAAAAGTACGCTGGACACGAGAATAGATCGGCCTGGAAACTGCTAGGCTACGCGCAGAGGTATCACGGCTACTACAAGAGGATTGGAGGAGCGCAGGAGGATGAGCTGCAGCCCGAACCCTGTTACTTTGGCCGTGCCTGGGGGCATTCCTCTAATTGATCCTGCTGCGAGCCGAGCTGCGTCTGGTGCTAAGGCGTCCTCTTCCACCAGTTCGGAGTCTTCAAGCCTGAGGGAGGCTGTGGAGGCTTACACGTCTGACCAAAAAGAGAGGATGGAAGGTAGTTCGCGAGTGCCGGGAACCAAGGACCTGGCAGCCAAATTCAGGCGCGGGTCTTCATCTTCCACAACGCCTTCTTCTACCAGCGCCCGTACGGCCTTGGGCTCGTGGGGTGTTGATGTTTCCTCCGCCCTCATCATTACACCGAGCGAGGGAGCGCTTCGCACAAGGGACGGGTCTCCGCCCAGGAAGAGGTCCAAGGCGGGGGAGAAAGACTCGGGGGCCGAGCAGGCCCTTAAAGGCAAGACACCTGCGCGTGCTTCTGGAGGTAAGGCTCCGCCTAAAAAGAGTGCGCCAGTGAGCAGCGCTGCTGCAGAGACGGTTCGCGATCTCAGCATCCCTGCAGGGCAAGGGTCCGGATCGGCCTCCGGACCTCGCGCTGCCCCGGCATCGTCGAGCCCAAGGCTGGAGGCTTAGCCCGGGAAGCCCTTAAATGTGGAGGACCGGGTATTGGGGAACCCTCTCGTCATCGGAGCTCTCGCCAAAGCCTGTGCCCTTCCTCGTGACATGGAGCAGGACGCGAAGTTCAACAACGAGAGTCTGCTAGCCTCGGCGATCCAGGCTGCTCTCCTTGTAAGTATTCTTGATGCCCTTCTGGTGTACTTTATTTTGGCTGCCCCCGTCTAATTCGTTTCCTTTTGCAGAATGTGCAGAGGCTCCAGTTGGTGGTGGAAAGGAGCGACAAAAATGTCTCCAGGATTACTCAACTGGAGTCCGAGAGGGAGAAAATGAGGAAGGAGCTGGCGGACTTGAAGAAGAGCAGCGCCGAGACAACTGCATAGCTGGAGGTGGCACTGGTCAATATCACCGATCTCACATCGACAACCCACCAGTTGAGGGGTGAGATCTGGGTGAAGACGAAAAGGCTGGTCGAGATGGAGATGGAGCTGGCAAAACTGAAGGCAGATTCGGCGGCAGAATTGACGAGGCAGCGTGCTGAAGTGCTGGCTAAACATGCCAAAGTGGAGAAGCTTCAGAAGGAAAAAGCCGGACTGACTGCTCAGCGCGCCGAAGTGGAGCGGCTGCAGAAGGAGAATTCTGACCTCAAGTCCTCACTGCAGGCCGAAGCCCAAGCCACCTTTCAAAAGGGAGTGGATCGGGCCACGGAGGAGTATGAAAGACAGGTGGAGGAGATAACCTCCATTCTGTTCGAGGAGGAATGTATGGCTGCTTTGAAACGGGTGGGGGTTCCTGAAGACCACCCGGTCTATCAGAACCTGCCGAAGTACTCTGGCCCGGAACCCGAGCTGATTCCTACTCCGCCGACTGAGAGTGCCCAGGTCGAAGCTCCTGCTGCTGACCCTCTCTCGGACGGTGCTCCACCTATTCATTCTGTGGGCAACGCTCCATCTGCCCCTCCAGCGGGTGATGCTCCATTGCTCCTCCTTCAAGTGATGCTCCCGAGACGGTCGTGGGTGCTGCCGAGACCGCCGGTCCATCAGAGACACAGTGAGAGTGCTGGTTGAGGCGCCGAAGTCCCTATAGCTTTTTGAACACTATACTTTTCCTGCTTTTAACTTGTAGTCTTTCTAACTTTTGGAGATGTAAAGTGAACCTACTTGTAATCTCTTGCCTTTTGAATGAAAAACCAATTTGATCAATTGAGCTTTCTTCTTTGTGAGTTCGGGTTCTTTGTGTTTGAGTCCGGCTGAATGCTGTGACATGAGAGTTCTGAGTTGGGAAGAGGGTTCCCAACGGTCTTCATGGTTATCCGCTCTGATATCCCGCATTCTGAGGCTCATAAATAGCAATAAGTACAGCGGTACGGCCGATGAGGAAAACGAGCAGATGGCTCCACTTGTCACCATCGGAACCGTCAGTCAATTTGTAGAAAACGTGCGCTCCACGAGAGGCATGGGAGACCTCTCCCCATTAATGGGCCCTTGAGTACCGAGCATTTCATCCTCCTATAAATAGGGGCGGCAAGCCTGCCAAAGAGGAGAAAAAAAGGACCAAACCAGTAGCTCTTCTCATTTTTCATAGTGATGAGGACCTGTCCACTTCTGCCAAACATTTTGGCAATTTCACTCTCTAGGAGTTTAGGAATCTCTGTTCTGAACGAACCCTCTGCGACTGAAGGCAGATTCCTCCGGGAGGGGCTGTCCCTGGTGGTTGTGGTCAGCGCGTTCTCTGAATACGGTCCGCATGGACCATGCGTTCTCTAAACGTGGGTCCACGACCAACTCCCGCCTATGCAGCTGTGAGGAGATCAACTCCTGTTGATGTGGCTGGGAGTTGGTTGCAGACTTGATCCTGCAGGGTCTTGTGTGGCATTGAGGACCAGATCGAGAAGCCTCCGGGCTGAAGATCAGTGAAGATCGGAGTCTCCAAGCAGTGGACCAGCGAAGATCAAGACCTCCAAGCTTCCCTTCTTTTTCTGTTTTTAGAGGACTACGGGCCTCCTTATTGTATTTTGCTTTTCTTTCTTGTAACCTATGTAATGAGGAAATCACATTTAATAAAGATGACGTTTTGATCCCAATGAACTGTGTATTCTATATCTCTGCAATTTTCTGGTTTTTTCTGTACTTTTGTGCTTGCACTGTTTTTTTCTGCACTTTACTACTTTTTTCTGCATTTTACTGCATTTTTGTGCTTCCACTGCACTTTACTACTTTTTTTTAAAGGCAGCTGCTGGCCGAGAGGAGCCCAGAATTTCGAGGATCTCGGCTGTGTGAGCCTGAGTCCGGGATCGATCTCAGGGGGTGTATGAACCCAGAGTTTTGGGAGCGACTGAATGTATGAACCCTAAGTCAATCATTGGGTGCGTGAACCCAAAGTTTAGGGAAGACTGGGTGTATGAACCCGAGGTCAGTCCCAGGGTGTATGAACCCAGAGTTTTAGGAGCGACTGGGTGGATGAACCCTAAGTCAGTCCTTGGGTGCGTGAACCCAAAGTTTAGGGAAGACTGGATGTATGAATCTGAAGTCAGTCCCAGGGTGCATGAACCTAGAGTTTTAGGAGCGACTGGGTGTATGAACCCTAAGTCAGTCCTTGGGTGCGTGAACCCAAAGTTTAGGGAAGACTGGATGAATGAATCCGAAGTAAGTCCCAGGGTGTATGTACCCAGAGTTTTAGGAGCGACGGGGTACCCTAAGCCAGTCCTTGGGTGCGTGAACCCAAAGTTTAGGGAAGACTGGATGTATGAATCCGAAGTCAGTCCCAGGGTGTATGAACCCAAAGCTGCCGAACTCAGATAAGGTGGCACAGATTGATGACAGGGCGAAGTTTGCTTTTATTGATTATGAGATTCTTAATACATCTTAGAAAAAGAACTTCTTTAAGTGGAATGCATTCCATGGTCTCGGCAACTGCCTGCCTTCCAAGTCTTCGAGTTTGTAGGAAGATCGCGCTGCGACCGAGACGACCCTAAACGGGCCATGCCAGTTCGGGGATAGTTTGCCTTCGTTTGTATCTCTGTCAGTCGGCAAGGTCTTCTTCAGGACCAGTTCTCCTACTGAGAAACTCCTCTCCCTAACCCTTTCATTGTATCCTCTGGCTAGCCGTTGCTGATAGTTAGCAAATCATGTCGCCGCTGCTTCTCGGTGCTCGTCAGCTAGGTCCAGCTCCATTGCCAGGTTCATCTCATTTTGGCCTTGGTCGACAAGCTCTGTTCTCAGGGTAGGGAGGCCAATTTCTAAGGGAATTACCGCCTCCATCCCATAGGCCAGAGAGAAAGGTGTCGCCGAAGTGGAACGCCTCGGGGTTGTCCTATACACCCATAATACGCTGGGGAGCTCCTCTACCCATCTTCCTTTCACTCTGTCCAATCGCTTCTTCAGGCCGTCAAGCAGTACTTTGTTAGAAATTTCGGCCTGACCATTGCTTTGCGGGTATGCCGGGGTGGAGTAGTGGTTCCTAACGCCATGCCTTTGATAGAAGTCTCTGAAGAAGTTGGAGTCGAACTGAGTCCCATTGTCCGAGATCAGGGTTCTGGGTATGCCAAACCTTGTTATGATGTTTTTCCACATGAAATTCTTGGAGTCCCTCTCAGTGATGGAGGACAACGGTTCAGCTTCTACCCACTTCGTGAAATAATCTGTAGCAACTATCAACCATCTTTTATTTCCTGGAGCCCGGTAGAGAGGTCCAATGATGTCCAGCCCCCATTGAGCGAAGGGCCATGGACTAGAGAGGGGGCTCAGGTCTTGTGCCGGCTGATGAAGAGAATGGGAGAACTTCTGACACTTTTCGCATTTCCTGGCATATACATGCGCATCCTTCTGCATATACGGCCACCAGTAACCTTGGCTTATAGCTCGGTAGGCCAGCGACCGTCCTCCGATGTGGCTCCCGCAGATTCCTTCATGGATCTCATACAAAAAGTCGTCAACCTTGCTTGGATGGACGCATTGGAGGTAGGGACCTGTGAAGGATTTTCTATAGAGCTTGCCTTCAGGGGATAGCCAGAATCGAGCAGCCTTGAGTCTGATCCGGTGAGCTTCGTCCTTGTCTTCGGGGGGCTGATCGTCCTTGAGGTAAGAAATGATCAGGTCCATCCAGCTTGGGCCGAAATCAAGGCACAAAACCTGCCGAGATGAATGGAGCTCTAAGCTTGATCTCGGTATCGATCTAACCTCAACGGTCCTTTTCTTTCCTGTTTCGACAGCGGAGGCCAGATTTGCGAGCGCATCAGCGTGCGTGTTAGTGTCTCTAGAGATTTGTCTGACCTCGGCTATCTGGAAATGAGCGAGCAGTTTCTTCACGAGGGCTAAGTAGGCTGCCATCCTGTCGTCCCGGGCTTGGTAGTCTCCAGTGAGCTGGCTAGTTACCAGTTGTGAATCACTGAAGACCACCAATTGCCAGGCTCCGAGGATTCGGGCACTGTTCAGCCCTGCAATTAGGTGTTCATTGCTTTGAAGTCCAAGGTCAAGGCTTGTTCTATGACCAGTCCTTCTGGCGATTGGAGAACTATGCCCGCGCCAGCTCTCTTGGAGGTAGATGAGCCGTCGACAAAGACTCTCCATGCAGAGTTATGGACTTGGCTGTGAGAAAGTTGGTTGACCTCGGTGACTCCATTCTCATGCCCTCTGCCCTCCAGTTCGGTGCCGGGCTGGGTCGAAGCCGAGCTCGGAGAAACGAACTCAACAATGAAGTCTGCCAGAATGTGGGCTTTGATCGCAGTCCTGGGACGGTACTGGATGTCATAATGCCCCAATTCAAACGCCCACTTTGAGATTCTCCCTGAAAAGTCAGCTTTTTGAAGATGGATCGGAGTGGATGCTCCGTAATAACCACAATGGTGTGGGATTGGAAATAGTGAGAGAGCTTGCGGGAGGCACTGACGAGTGCCAGCGCAAGCTTCTCAAGCAAAAGGTATCTAGTCTCGGCATCAAGGAGGATCTTGCTCGTATAGTAGATTGGCTTTTGTGTTTCGCCATCCTCTCTGATGAGGATAGAGCTCATCGCGTGATCCGAGACTGCCAGATACAAATATAATGTCTCCCCCTGGATTGGGGTAAAGAGCAGAGGTGATGAAAAAAGATAAGTTTTGAGTGCTTGCAATGCTTGGTCGCACTTAGGGGTCCATTGAAATTTTAAATTTTTTCTTAAGAGCTGAAAGAAAGACCGGCTCTTATCTAATGATCTGCTGATGAACCAGTTGAGTGCGGCGGCCATACCAGTTAGCTTTTGGACCTCCTTGGTAGTAGTCGGGCTCTGGATTCCCAAGATCGCCGTGATCTGATCTGGGTTGGCCTCTATCCCACTCCGCGTCACTAGGCTTCCGAGGAATTTGTCGGAAGCGACGCCGAAAGCGCATTTGGAGGCGTTCAACTTGAGCTTGAATTCTCGGAGGATGCCGAAGACTTGAGCCAAGTCCGCCAGGTGGTCGCGCGACTGCTTGGATTTGACAACCATGTCGTCAATATAGACTTCGAAGGTTTTTCCGAGCTGAGCCTGGAACATCTTTGTGACGAGACACCAATAGGTTGCCCCCGCATTCTTCAGTCCAAAGGGCATCACCTTATAACAATAAGTGCCGCGGGGGGTTATGAATGCAGTCTTCTCCTCGTCCGGCTCAAACATAGGGATCTATCATGGCCAGCAGTGGCGTCGAACATCTGATCAATTTTCGGAAGCGGGAAGCTATCCTTCGGGCAAGCTCTGTTGAGGTCGGTGAAATCGACGCACACCCTCCACTTGCCGGTTTTCTTCTTGACCACCACCGTATTGGCTAGCCAGACCGAGTACTAGACCTCCCTGATTGCGCCTGCCTCTAGCAACTTGTCGACCTCCTCGACCACGGCTTCTGTCTGCTGCAACCCTGTCCTGCGGGCCCTCTACACCACTGGCTTGTGGTTGGGATCTACGTTCAGCTTGTGGCACATAACCTCAGAGTCGGTCCCAGGCATTTCGCTCGGAGTCCAAGCGAAGATATCCCTGTTCTGCATCAGGATTCTCGAGAGCTCGGTTTTCCCGGGGTCGGGGAGCTGGCTGCCGAGCAGGAAGAATCTGTCTGGGTCAAGTGGATCGATCCTGACTTCGGGTAGATCTTCAATGCTCTTCTTCTCAGGATCTCGGCCGATCTCGTCCAGCTCCCTCTCGAGTTCTGTCATCCTGCCCCGATTCCTTCTCCCCAGGGATTACGGCCATCATACATTGCCTGGCCAGCTGCTGATCCCCATCCACAGTAATCACTTCCATCCTGCCCTCCTTATCCTCAAGCAAGAACTTCAGCTTCTGGTGGAAAGTGGAGGAAACTGCTTCCATATTGTGGAGCCACGTCCCTCCCATAATAGCATTGTAGGGGGAAGGGGCGTCCACCGCTAGGAAATCGGTCATCACAGAGGCTCCGCCCACCCTGGTCTCCAGAGTGATCTTTCCTTTAGGGTAGACAGGTTTGGCTTTAAACCCTATCAGGGGCATACGAGCTTATTTTAAATCAGCCTCCGAGAGTCCCATCTTCTTGAAGCATCCGTAGTAGAGGATCTCGGATGAACTGCCGGAGTCGATGAGGATTGTTTTCATTGAAATGTCTCGCAGCTTCATCGTCAGGTGTAGGGGATCGTTATGGGGATGCTGCACTCCCTCGAGGTCCTTACCGAAAATGAGATAGCTGGGCGCTCGCGCCGCGCTCTCTTGGACGCTGGTCCGAGCTCGGCCCTCATCACCTCTTTCCCATGAGAGGCCTGCCTGGCCTCGGCATGAGCCTGGGGCTGCCTCTAGCTGAGGGAGAAGGCACTGAGGGTGCCAGATGGATGACATTGATGATTTTTTCAGATTCGTCGCTGTCTAGGTCCTTGTCAACGCTCTGATGAGTTCGGCCGCTGCCAGCATCTCTTGTCTTGATGTAATCCTTCAGGTGGCCCTCCTTGGCGAGCTTCTCCAGGTGCGACTTCAGGAACCTCCACTCCTCGATTTTATGCCCGTTTTGCTTGTGGTAGGCGCAAAACCTGTCCTGGTCGCGGGAGGAGGGGTCGCCCTGCATGGGCTAAGGCCATCTGAAGAATGGCCTGTGCTTGATCTTATTCATGATCTGATGGATCGGCTCCATGAAGATGGTGCTCACAGCTTGATAAGAATTGGAGGGAGGCCTGGGCTTCCTGCTACCCCCAGATTTGGACGCTGGGGTCTTTGCCGAGGTCGAGACCCAAGCTTGGTTCGGCTCTTCTTTCCGGAAAGGCTTCTTGTCCTTCTCATGGGGCTGGTTGCCCTTATCCTTGTGTCCCGCGCCGTGGCTTTCCCGGGCCCGAATATCATCTTCCTCCCAGGCGACATAGCGCTTTATCCTGGACATCAAGGCTGGCACGGAGGTTATGGGGTCTCCGGCCAGGTATTTCCTGAGCTCGTTTCCTGGTAATGGGGCATTTTGGAAGGCGAAAACTGCTACTTCATCCTTGGAGACTTCGATTTAGCTGTAAGTCACCCAGAACCGTTTGGCGAACTGGGTGATGCTCTCGCCCTACTTCATCTTCAGGGTCAGTATATCAGCATCGGTCTTTGGAACGACACTGTAGGCCTGAAACTTCTTCAAGAAGGAGAGCTGGAGCTGTCTCCATCTCGAGATGGATTTCTCTGGGAGGGCGCAGAACCACTTCAGGGGGAGGTCGCCCAAACTGGAGGAGAAGATTTTGCAGTTGAGGTGCAAATCATCCCCCCCAAATGGACATCTTCTGAGAGAAATGTCGGAGATGAGCGGCAGGATCCGAGACTCCGTTGTAGAGGACGAATCACGGAACGAAGAACTTCTTGGGCAGGGGAGTCTCCTTGATGTCCCGTGTAAAGGGGGAGACCCCTAGATCGGCGGGGCCGCAGATATCATGCTAGTCTCGGGCGAGCCCAGCCATGTCCAAGTTATGCTGAACCGCCAGCTTAATACCCCTGTCGAGCCATTCCTGCTTGTCATCTTTCTCTGGTGACAGTGCTTCTGACTTCCGCTTCGAGTGGGCTCGACTGTGATGGCTGCAAGCTCGGCTGTCTCAGCCATGATGGCTTCGGCTGTTGCTCAAGCCTTCGTCGTGGGCCCGACCGCGCTTTTCTTCCAAATAAGCTCTCAAATCCTCGTGGGAGGACTGGACTGCCTTGCTCTGGGCGGCTCTATTCTCGCCTTGTCGCCCTGAGGGCTGCCTTAACGAGGTATATCCTGCTGCTCTCAGTTGCTGCTGGAGCTGGCGGATTAACTTATCCTGCTCCTGGATAAGGGCATTTTGAGCTGCGACATCCCCTCCGTCAGCGAGGTGTCGTGGACAGTGTGACCTGTCGACTGCTACGGCTTTGTCCTTCTGGGGACGCTCCTGTCGCCGTTCGTCCCACCGGGGAGGCATGACTTCCTCGCCCGAGGACGAATCCTCAACTTGCTATGGGAATGGAACGGGGACGAAGATGCGTGAGTCTGGGCGTCCCTCGCCTGCAGACGCGCCAAGCCCCGCACCGGATCGCCTTTGAGGAGGGGCGTCCACCGACGGGCCCGGTAGCTGGACCATCGCTCTTGAAGACTCTTCGCCTTTCTTAGCTTTTGGAGGCATGGTATTTGGGAAGATTAGGCTAATACTTCCCCACAAACGGCGCCAATTATAAGTGCAAAAATAATAACTCACAGAATTAGGGGGTGCCTGATAGGACTTATCCAAACGTAAGATGAAGATCAGCTGCCTCAAAGCCTGAAATGGGAAGAACAAACGGTCAGAGGACCCTGGCCTGAGTGGCGCAAGGCTCTTCGATGCCTAAGTTAGTGTATGAACTGAACAAAGGAAGGAGAGGAAAGAGAGAGGCAGAGTAACAGCTCTAGTATGCGTGTATTGCGTACCTGTGTTATGGAATGTTATCCTATTTATAGAGAACTCTACCTGATCTCTTGGAGTGGGCCCCTTGATTTGATAGGGAAGCTCTCATTAGCCCACAAAGTAATAAATACGGGTCCATCACAGCCCACAAAGCATTTATTGCCAGTCCGATCAGCCCACATTGCATTAAATGCATGTCACGTTGGGCCTGATCGTGTTGGACGCCTTTGGCGGTAGAGGTCCCATCGGATCCATCCTCGGGCTCTGCCCTGATTTGGCTACAGCCACTGGATGCTGCCTTGTCAGAGACCTGGCGGAGATTGTGGACAGCTGGGATGGCCCATTTGTCTCACTGGCTCGTGACCCTACTCTGCCACGTGTCCTGTGACGTGGCGGGTGTGGGGGTGAGACCAGGGGGTTCTTCTTCATCTCGGCTTCCATCCCGGCTTCTTCGGCCGGGGTCAGGCTCTCAGCTGAGGTCAACCTTGGTAGCCGAGCTCGGCACTGGCAGCCGAAGTCAGTCTGGTTTCGGCTAAGGCCTTTATCCTGGAGGCCGAGGTGCGTCTGGGCGGCATGTGGGCGCGCTAATTGACATCTTATAGCCGAGATCAACATAATCCTGGTGTCTTGAAAATCTCCCCACACAGATGTATCTGTGAAGGCTCCACTCATTCAAACATGTAAGCTTACAAGTTCAGATTTGGCACTTGGTGTTTCTATTAACGAGGTGCAAAAGGCTACTACAAATCCGCTTCTTCAATCAAGTTTGGACAATCATTCTTTTTCTACGCATATGCAATCACGTGATGCCGAGTTGCAAAAGGCTTCATCATCTTCTGAGACTGTCTCTTGCATGGATGATCCACCAATAAGTCAGGTAGATAAGCCAAGATGGACTTCCTTCAAACAGACAGATGACAATATCAGATCTCTTTCTTTCTTTGAACCTTTGATCCCTGGGGAACTCAATGCCAAAATCAGTCAAGATGATGTTAAAGACTCAGTAGCCCAATGGAAGAATTCATTGGTAGGTTACTTTGTGGGGAAGCTGCCACTTTTCCCTTTCAAAGGTGTGGCGAACACAAGATTTTCATGTCTTTCCTATGGAAGATGGATGTTTTCTCTTTAAATTCTCTACCTATGCTCCTAGCCAGAAGATCCTAAAAGACAGCCCCTTGTTTGTAAATGGGCACCCTGTGGTGCTAAAAATATGGGGAGTGGACATAACTATGCAAAAGAGTGATTTCAATTCCATCCCAATTTCGGTGAAATTCCCAAATGTTAATTTTTATTTCAGATCAAAATCATCATTGGAAAATTTTCAAGTTTGATAGGCATTCCCCTATACATGGATCATTCCATAGCTACTAAGACACAGATTGCCTTTGCACCCGTTTGTATTGAGGTAAATGTTGACTCACCATTACCTGCAGATGAAGTGTTCATTACCTATGAAAAGACATGTAAGACCCCGACCCCGATCCCCAATTCTTTTGTTTAGTGTATTCTTAGTTGTGTCTTAGCCTTTTGAGTGAGATTAGGGTGGGTTTGACTTCGTTTGTGAGTTTGGATAGATTTTTGATAGCTTTGGAGAGTTTTGAGGACCGTTGATGTTTGACCTAGCCCGTGTGATTTGTATTTTTGTGAGAATTTATTCTCGATTTCCAAAAATTCTAATTTTTATCTCTTTTGACTCATTTTATTAACCTTAACAACTTTCATGTTTTATCTGTTTGGATTTGAGGCTCAGAAAATATGTTTTTCGAGAAAAAGGGCAAAACCGACATTCTACACAAAATCTGTACCCAAATTTTCAAATTTGCAAGATATGGCAAAAATATACTTTTAGGAAAGTAGATATTTCGTTGAACAATTTTATCTTCTTCATCATCTTCATTCGGGACCCGTAAAAGCCTTTTTCAGCCTTAAGAAGATCGGGACCCACTTGCCACTTTATATAAAAAGGGCTCTGCTTCTCCTTCTTCCCCATTTCATTTCCTGCAATCTTGAAGAGAGCCTAGGGCTTTCTCATTCCCAACACTTTCTCTCTCCTCTTGTGTGCTCTTTTCTAGAAAACAAAGGGGAGGATTGATCTCCTAGACTTCTTCTTCACTCTCCAAGCTTCTCAAAGATGTATTTTTCAAAGGTTTGAGCTAGGACAAGGTTCTTCTTCAAGCTCTTTTTCTTGGTTCAAGCTAGATAAGGTTAGCCATTGTTTTCCTTTCATGAAATCTTGGTTTTTCAAACCATTTGAAGTGTTTTTCTCACACATGCAAAGAGGTTTCTTGGAGTTTATCAAAAGATTGATTTCTATGGTTTTCTCTTGGCTATTTTTGGGGGTTTTGTAGGATTGGAGCTAGAGCCCTAGAGAAACCATTTTAGTGTAATTAGTTCTTCATCTTGACTTGAGGCAAGGGAATAATCAGTTAATTTGATGGTTGTGTCTTATATGAATGATTTTATGTTAGTTCTTTCTATTTCTTGCTTCTCCTTATGAATCATGGATATATTCATTTAATGTTTTAAGCTATGGTTTTGTTTCTCTCTCCTTAAGATATTGTCTTGCTAGAATCTAAATCTCCATTCTCTATTTAATTATCTTGATTCAACTCTTGTTCTTAAAAAAAATTTAGTGTCTTGTTGAATGGAGAAAAGCTTGTTTTTATTTGACTGATTTGGTTTAATTGGAAGGTTTAGTGAATGGATGATGTTAATGATGGTTTGTAGAGGCAAGGAGAGGCCTTTTATTTGTGAAATTTTGCTAGGAAGGGAAAGAAGGGCCAAAAAGAGGGCTGAAGAGTGCGTTTCTGCACTCTTCACAGACCCAGCAGAACTAGGTTTGCTTGAGCGGCCCAGGTTCTGGATGGAGTCCGCTCGAGCGGACCTTGCCCAGTTCTGGGCACTTTTCAGGGCCTGGTTATGGGGGACTGTTTGAGGCCTTTTTCAAGGCCTGATTCAAGGTTGTTTGTGGGCCTTTTCTAAACCTGTTTTAGGCCCGTTTTAGGCCTCCTTTCTTCTTCGTTTTAAAGCCCATTAATCTCCTTTTGAATGCCTAAAAGCCCATGAAAGATTGGGACATATAGTGGTACTTGAAAGTTTGAAAAAAAAATTGAATGGGAACATGAGAGAAAGTTTTGATATGGAATTTTACCCGAGAATCTTTTTAGTCTTAAAGCGCACTTATTAATCTTAAGTGTTGAGGATTTTCATTGGTGCCAAACTTATTATTGTAAATTAACATTTAGATACTAAGTGTGCATCGAGACTTCCCTTGGTAAGACATTAACTCATCATACACTATTCCACTTCTAAGTTATCGAAAATGTATATGCATTCTTTTGTTAAATTGATTTGAAATGAATTGAGTGGTTCGCCACGTTCGATGACATCGGTGATTTGAAATGTATTTAAGTGGTTTGCCATGGAAATTGGTATCTTTTCTACAAATTGAATTGAAATTGATTTGAGTGGTTCTCCACGTTTCAAAAGGATCGATTGTTATGAGTTTTATACAAATTGATTTGAATTGTATTTGAGTGGTTTGCCATGTTTGAATATCGATAAAACTACTCATTTGAATGAGTGATATTGTATGTGTGTTAATTGCCCAGAGTAGTTGCTTGTTGCTTTTATCGATGAAAATGTATCGAAATGATTTGATTGAATCAATTTGGATTTCGTTCGGCACCACTAAGCTTGGGTTCCTCTTCGGGCTGATCACCCGGTTTGGAATCCTTAATATTGTTTGCCAGCTGTAGTTTGGACTCTATTGAATGAGCTCCTTTGAGTGAGTGTTTCCGGCCATGGCAACGGTGAGATCTTTTCTTCCATTTTGCATGGTTTAGAATTGATCGAGTACTCTTGTTACTTCAGTAATAAGGTATACCTTTGTTACTTCGGTAATAAGTACGAGCACTCTTGTCACATCGGTGATGAGGTACGTTTCTGAGTGAGTGCTCTTGTTACTTCGGTAATCGGAGAATTTAGTGTATGTAGTTGCCAATGCTTTTCTTGAACGTTATTGATTTATTTGATCATCATTGATTTATTTGATTACTATTGTTTTTACTCGATTTGTCATTGTTCTACATCGATTACTGTCGTTTCATTAGATTTATTATATATTTTGAAATTGTTAATGTTTTTAGAAATTACTCTTTTATTTCTTCGCTACAAATGTTTAGAAAGTCAAATGTATTTATGTTTATTTCATAATGTTTTATAAACCTTGTCATCTTATTATCTGTTTATTTGCTTGCCATACCGTTGTGTCTGACCCCTTGTTTGGTGCCAGGTCTTGTTTCCTTTGCCTTTTTAGGTGACTTGAGTGGAGGAGGTGGTTGAGCCGTCAGTTGGAAGCGAGAGGCTGCCCATTGATGTCATATAGTTGTCAAGTTGGCGCCGGAGTTCATAACATTTTGGGGATTGTGATTGTTTAGTTGGTTATTTATTTGGATGGTTTTCATTTGCCTTTTTCTGTGGGATTTTAATGAAAATACTTTTGTAATTTATAACTTGAATATGTATGGGAAATAAATTGTCCTGTTACTGCCAGCTTAATGATTAATGATTCATGATTTGTACTAGTCGGATTATGAGCTTTAATTTTGATAGCCTTATTTTATTGGTTGAGTGTAACACGGAATCCGATGGCCACGGGCTCTGAGTCGCAACACCACACAAGCTTAAGCGAAATATTCAAATTCTGTGGAAATTTGTAATCCTCATCCACGCGGATCTTGGGAAAAGTAAAAAGTTTTAATTAATCCCAAAATTTCGCACCCCGAGATCGGATCATTACAGGGTCCCGGTTTCGGGGTGTGACAAGACCATAGTACAGAGGGTGGAAAATATGAATGGAGGCCATCTCCATGTACAAAGTGCAGCACATTTAGTCATAGCAACGAGACCTATTCTCTCAAGCTAAATATTAAACAAGTTTGGGTCCAAAAGGATAAGAATAATGGGGAAAAGTCTAATGGCCCTCTTACTCCCTTTACAGTGACAATAGCTGCAAAAGGTGATCTTTCTCCTAAAACCAATGAAGTAAGTAGCACTGGTGATCACAATGATGGATTCCAACAAAAGAAAACTACTCATCCAAGATCTACTAGTCTCACGGAAAAAAATATAGGAAGCTCACCAAAAGATCCAATGCAACTACTCGTCGAAGACCTACTAGTCTCACGGAAAAAATACAGGAAGTTCACCACAAGCTCCAATGCCAAATAGATTTTCATGCTTATCGGATCTAGATGACAACTCATCAGCCTCACAAGAAGAAATTGAGCAAGCTACGCAGATCGTTCTTGCAACTGTGAGTGACAAAGAAGGGAAACCTGCATCTGCCTCTTCATCCTCTCTGCATGGTGGAGACAAAAGAAAAAAAAAAAAACACCTTTCTAGAGAGGATTTCTCAGATAATTTCATCTGATAGAAAATCCTTTTGTAACCATTTATGGCCTATTTTAAAGTTGTTTTCTTTGGCATGTTTTTGGTACTTTTAGCTATTATCCTTTGATTTTTTAATGGGGGATACCCCTTTGGACGATCTTTATGAGATGATCCTGCCTTGCTGTATATTTGTCTCTTTTTGAATGAATACTGCTTACCACTCAAAAAAAAAAAAAGATTTCAATTTACTTGTGTTTTATAAAGTAATTTTTTATACATTGAAAAATAAAGTTTTTTGTAGACTATTTTTTCACTTATTGTGACAAACCAAACATGGGTAAAATAGAAAAATCCAACCGTTGGGATGACTTTCCCACAATTTTTACTTTACCTCTTAAAAATAAACATTGCATGCCAGTAGGAAAAGTTACAAATAAAAACAGTATAATATTTTTTTACAGAAGTTTAAACGGACCCTCCTATGCCCTTAACAGTACAAAGCCACCCTAAATCGTTCGAACTTAAAAACACTATCTCCTCTAGCAGCCGTACACACCAGTGTGGACACGGAGTCCGGAACGTCTTATACCAGGCGGCTTTAAATTCATCATTGACCCTGTAAAAATTCAAACTGTTCAAAAAATTCAAACGCTCCCACCACCTACAGCTCGTTGTGTATTGACCTACAGCAAAATCACACTTGTATAGGAGCCCAACCCACTGTCAGATGGATCGTGTGGAACTTATAATTTCACTCTCGATATTTTGCGTATTGTACATGATCTTATCAACTGAATTCCGGACCGGACATAGCCATTAGATGGGGTGACCTTTATCCCGAGCTATTTGGATTTTATAAATGGGCCTAGTGATGGATATATAGGCCTAGGAATAGAGATTTCTCTGGTTTTTCGCATAAGAGTGTCTGGACTCATGGTCTTGTACAAAGCATAGTGAGCCCACAACCCAGGCTAGCCAAGGAAGCCCACAAATACAAAAAAAACACATAATAGAGAGAAGCATTCCGACTTGACAAGAGAAAGCAACCCACATGGGGAAGAAACAAAACCCATCAACTTAAAGCACCATCAAGAAGTTCGTATAAAAAAAAAACGAAGAGACTGGTAGCCGCCGGTAGGCCCTACAACATAGGACATCTTGTACCCATCATCACCAACTGCCATACGGATCCCTGTTTCGTCCAATCAGGAGAATCCCTTTTGGACAAATCAGGAGCTGCACATGAGGGGGCAGATGAGGGGGCGCTGCACCTTCTCTTTCCTCGCCCCTACATCCAATTTGGAGCCCTGATTCTCTTTCTTTCGCCCCCTCATGTGGCAGCCCCTAATTCGTCCAAACAGGGACGAAACAGGGTTCCCAAGTGCAGTGGCACACAAGAGCTTTCCTATTACATTAATTTAACTTCCAAGAAACCGTGGGCAAAGGTACTCAACTTTGGACCATTTGTCAAAAGGAAGAAGATCCCCATTTCCTCTGCATCTTCCCCACATTTCATACACACAAACCTTGACTAATACCAGCTTTCTCTCCAAGAAACCCCTAGTTAGTTCTGTATAATATGCTATAACATGTGACAGCATTACCCACAAAGGATATTAAGCAGCTGATTGCATTTCTCTCTTTTGCAATTTCATAAACAAGAGAAGGTAGAAGTAGAAGATGAGCAAAGATAAGAAAGCACCGTGGCATGCGTGCTTCTTAAAATTATTCCTTTCATGTTTCTCATCATCTGTGACGAGAGACGATGATCAGAATCAGTCATCGGGTTCATCAGGCGGGCCTGTGGCAACTATGATAGCTGCAGAGAAGCATTTCTCCGCCGCCCACAAGTTGCGTATCGGCTAAGATTTATTTTGATCAAGTTATTTGGTGCACCATGCGTCCAGTGTGGTGTACCGGTTACGATCAGACGTGCGGCGTGCCACCATGGCACGGGTGTGAGATGCTGACCATCAGGCAGTAGGGCCCACCTAAATGCGCTCTGATTGGAAATCAGAATCATCCAATCATCAATTGGGCCACAGTTGTACTTTTGGCATATCTCTAAAACTTGTAGAGTCCTTTTTAGCAAGGTTTGGTTGCCCAAATTCCTGTGACTACTTATATTAAAGTTATATATACAAGCAATTGTTTGATGTAAGAATTTGCTATCTGGGGCAGTCATGTAATGTAAGTAGTGATCATGTGGTAAGAAGGACACATGGAGATGTTGTTATGTCTGTTCCTTGTATGCATTACCTTTATAATGAAATAGTATTCAATGTTGTATTATATCAAGCGCCTCCAACCAAAACAAAAAATAAAAAGAAGAAAATAAAGATCAAGTCCCTCTCCTGACGTTGCTCTCTCTTTTTGTATGAGTTTATAAAAGAAAGGCTACGTCCTCGGTTTATATATATATATATATATGGAGAATATTTATATGCATCTTTCTCTCACCATAGAGTGAGGGACACTCCCCCTTTTTTTACATAAAAAGTGCATTTTATATCTCATCCTATGTACTTGAAAAGTACATGGGAGACCGTCCTACTCTTTCTTGTAGGGACTAATCACATGCGACCATTCAGGCCCTAGATCCAACGCTTCATACGGCTTGTAAATAACAGATGAGAGGGTAATGAACAGTGAAAAAAAAATTTAGCTTGTGCCCAAATCAAACAGAAGGAGAAATGGAAGGAGACGAGCACCAGCACCATCTCTCGAGGAGGTCAATGAAAAAAAGGGAAACTAACCCAAATCGATTTGAGTATTATGTAATTTTCTTCTTCCTCTCCCTTTTCGAGTTTTCTCTGGAAGTGAACAAAAAATGAACATCCCAAATCGATTTGGGATTTCATTTTCTGCGAAGCCCTCCGTCTCCTCGCGATTGCTGGCGACCGTGATCATCTTCCTCGTCGATCTCACCTGTGTTTTAGTTCTTCCTCACCTCATGCTTTGTTTCACCGGTCTGCCCTGCCTATTGTCTTGATCGCTCACGACAATCACACTCTTGCACGACGATCTTGCGCGCATAACCATAAAAACCCTTCTTACTCTTCATGTCTTGCTTTCTCTCTCTATCTCCCTAGATCAAGCGAGGGATAGATATCTCATCAAAGGAGATTTCCAACGTTGATCTGAGATCTCAGCTACAAGGTCCTTCACATTTTCATCATCAGGTAATCTTTATGTCGTTGTTCTCCAGCTTGATTATAAAGGTGTAGAGTCAAAAACTGAGATGGGTTCCAGATGGACTGGTAATCTGATCTGTTAATGTCAACGGATCCTCCTTTCTGGTTGGAGTGACATTCTCCGGATGGGCCCTGTGAAATTTAAACAAAGAAATCTCGATCGGTGGGACCGATCGAGTTCCCTCCGATGCTTAAGTCAGCCATCGAGAGTGTTTGGCTTACCTTTTCCTTCATCCCCCCCCCCCCCCCCCCCCCCCCCCCCCCCCCCATTACAGTAGGTGAGAAGATAGTGGCCCATTTTTGTGGGATGTTCCTTCCCCACTTCCGTTCTTGCCTCTCTCCCCTCTGTCAGCTGTCATGGCACCTTTCCCACTAAGGTATGTGAGAGGATCATAGCCCACACTCATGGGATGTTTCTTTCCCCCACAATTGCCCCCCAAGCCTCCTTTCTTCTTTTCCGTTTTCCAAGAAGAAAAGGGGCTTGAGATTTTTCTAGGACACTCGGCGCTTCCGAGGTTGCTCGGCGCTTAGTGGAGTCTAACGCTACTAATTCTTCCAAAGCTGCAAAGGTTGCAGAGGCTAATGCGGTCGCTGCTTTGAGTCCCTTGACCGCAAGTGAGATGGAGCTCGAGGCTCTCCGTTCCAAGCTAGCCAAGATGGAAGTGGAGATGCAGGATGTTATGGAGAAGTCGAAGGACACAGTGTTTGAAGAGGTTGAGGCGATCTATCTTGATTAGGTCGAGCAGATCAAAGCCCTTGTGTTCAAACAAGGTTATGACGTGGGTCTCGGTGATGCTGGCATACCTGAGGATTCCCCCCTTTGGGCCAAACGCGCAGCTCAGTCCAAGGATGCTTCTCCCCAATCACTACCTACCGAGGTTCCTACATTTGCCCCGGTAGGGGAGGCCAGTTCGCTCGTGGTCGGGGATGGAGGCACTTCCCCAGCTGCTGACCTTGCTCCACCTGCCTCTGATGTTCCTAGTGATGTTTGAAGACTTGTTTCTACTGCCATTGTCGGTTCTATCCGAACTCTCTTTTTAGTCCAATGCTCGCATCGTCATGCCTAGCCATTAGTTAAAAAGGAGATCCGTGCAGCATACTTAGTTTGGGATCTTCCCGTTAGGATTTTTCTCCTTCGACACAAAGTAGTGGGTTTATTGCTACCCGTTATTTTCAGGCCTTGACCTTATCTTGTCGTGGTTGTCCCGATAGGGTGTGCCCCTAATGCGGGTCCCCGACCATATATAAGTTTTTAGGGGATTTCATCCTTGGCACAAGAATATAAATAAGACAACTTCCATAAATGGAATGCAAGAGTGACAATTTCTTTGGTACAAAAAAAAAGAATTTCTTTAAATTCGCTATGTTCCAAGGCCTTGGCAACGCTGTTCCTTCGAGCGTCCCTGGGGGTAAGGTCATGTTCCTTCAACGGAGGTAACTCTGTATGGTCCTTCCCAATTCGAACCTAGCTTGCCGTGATTGGGGTCTTTGGTGTTTGGGAGCACCTTTCTCAAGCTTAGGTCTCCGACCTAGGATGTCCTTGTCGTACCTTTTTTCTGCAAGCTCCGAGCTAGTTGCTGCTGGTAAGCGACCAACTTGATCAATGCTTTCTCTCTCCGCTCCTCAATCATGTCTAGCTATTCGGCAATCTTCTCTTTATTTCTCTCATGACTGTATGCCTCCGTCCTTATGGTTGGCAACCCAATCTCTAAGGGAATTAGCGCTTCCATTCTGTATGCTAGAGAGAAGGGGGTTTCTCCTATTGACCTCCACGGGGTGGTTCTGTAGGCCCATAGGATGCTAGGAAGCTCGTTCACCCGTCCTCCTTTCGCCTCGTCCAACATTTTCTTTATGCCATTCAGCAAGGTCTTGTTGGAGCTTTCTGCTTAGGTATTACTTTGTGGGTAATCTGGGGTTGAAAAGTGATGCATAATGCCATATTGTTCACATAGATGCCTGAATACCTTACCCACGAATTGTTTCTCATTGTCGGTCATCAGTTTCTCCTATTGACCTCCACGATCAAAACCAAACCCGACCCCCTAACCTGCCACATACAACTTGTTAGGTTACAAGGTCAAAATGAAAAACCCAAATCCACATCCCTGATGTCATTTTTAAAACTTTGCCTCGAGATGGTACGTGATCCCTTTCACTACCATAAGATTCCCCTGGAATCTCAAAAAGGCTACACAACCCCCCTAGCTTTCTTTTTGGTATTGTAGCCTTTTGAGCTTCCAGGGGAATTTTATGGTAGTGAAAGGGATCACATACCATCTCGAGGCAAAGTTTTGAAGATGACATCAGGGATGTGGATTTGGGTTTTGACCTTGTGACCTAACAAGCTGTATGTGGTAGGTTAGGGGGTCGGGTTTGGTTTTGACCGTGTGACCCAACAAGCTGTATGTGGAATGTTGGAGGGTCGATTTTGGTTTTGATCTTGTGACCTAACAGGCTGTAGGTGGCAAGTTAGGGGACTAGGTTTTGGTTTTTGGTTTTGGTCTTATGACGTAACAAGCTGTATGTGGCAAGTTAGGGGACCAGGATTTGGTTTGGATTTTTGTGGAATGTCAATTTCAAGGTTTTGGCTAAATTTGGTATATGAGGCTGGATGGTTTCATTTTTGGAAGCTCATGGGACTTAGAATTCTTTTTGTATGGTCCAATCAACTCCAAAGAGGCATGGAATCATTTTTGTAAGCTCTTGGTAAGAGGGATTTCTCTTTGACTAAAAGCCAAATTTTTTTTTTAAGTACATAGATGGTCAAGCCTTGCTCATATGGGCTAACCCATGGGACCTTAAGCTTTTGAAATGGCTTAGATCTCATATGGTGTCATTTTTGTAAAGAATATCTAAAAATATCTCCTTTGAATAGAGAATATCTAAGAATATCTTTATTTGGAGAGAATCTCTCATGTTCCCTTTATTTTGGGAGAGAATATCTCAAGATATCTTTCTTTGGGGAGAATATCTCAAATCTCCTATCTTTTGGGAGAAAACTCTCATTGATTTCTTTTTGGGAGAGAATCCCTCAAGATATCTTTCTTTTGGGAAAAAATCTTTCTAATTTCTTTCTTTTGGTAAGGTTACTAATTAGTAACACTTACCTCTTTCTTCTTTCCTTCTTTGGTTTGCTCTATTCTATAAAAGCAAGGAGGAGGTTGGATCTCTTGCTTTTATTGCTTTCTTTTGCAACAATCTCAAGAGTGCTCCAAGACCAAGAGTTTTTCTTCTTCAAGGATCTTCAAGCTTTTTTTCTTCTTCTCCATCAATGGCTTCAAGTAAGTTCTCTTTATCAAGAAAACTCCATTGTAAAAAGTAGGATGGTAAAAAAAAGGAAGTGTTTGTTTTCTTTCTTTTCTTTTTTTTTTCAACGTGTTTTCTTCTCTTTTTTTTTACATGTGTTTTTGTTTTTTTTTTTTTCTCGTGCTTTTTCATTTTTTTTATGCATGTTTTTTTTTTTTTTTGGGCCATACGGACAGATCCGTACGGATTTGGCCGTATGGCCACGTGGCTTGTGGGCCACGGCCTGTTGGCCAGCCCTTCTCTTTTTTTTTGTTTCCTTTTTTGTTCTTTTCTTTCCCCTTTTTTTTGAGAAAGTTTCTTTTTTTTTTCTTTTTTTTTTCTCATCATGATAATGCATTTTTTTGGCAAACCAAGATGTTTATGCATGTATTTTTTTGTAAATTGAATTTGTAGCATGATGTGATAGCATATCTGAAAGTTTTTTGCAAATTTGGGAATTTGGAGCTCGCAGCGATGTTGAGCCCTTCCTGATTTTGTGGAGACTTTGATGTTTCGAAAGTTTGGAGTTTCGGAGCTCGCAGCAATGTTGAGCCCATCTTCAAGCTTTCTATTTCTTACGGGGTATTTCCTTTTTCTTTGGAATTACCCCGGAGTCATGTCAAAATTTCGCCATAATTTTTTAGCCAAATTCTGTCATTTTAATGATTGATCTTTTTCTTTTCCAACCTTTGCAGGTGGTTCCTCCAGAACGAACAAGGGTAAAGAGCATGCTACAAGTGTACCTCGTCAATCTGCTAGATCTTTTAATCCGGCCGTTTAGCAGGCTTGGGAGAAGGTCCAGTGTGTTGAGAGAAATATCGAAGAGTGTGACTCCCACAACAGAGATGAGATGAGGCAGCGACTGATCACTCTCAAGAGTGAGGAATTTTGTAAGATCATGGTAAGCAACCGTACTTGGATGATAGACGATCAGAGGGTTTTGCCCAAGCATACCTTCTTCTTTGGTGATGCAGTCCCTGACGACGTGACATACCAGAGGAGATGTTTTCAGTTCTCTTACACAGCTCCATTGTTACCTGGTCAACGTTTGAACGCACCGTCTCGATCGTGAGCCTTTCTCCCACGTGCTCTAAGAAGGAAGATCCTCCAAGCTGGGTGAAAAAGACAAGTGTAATCAAGATCAGGGTTTTTGTTGGCGGTTCTCCTGGATTGGCGGAGAAATCACCTGCTGACATGGACATGTTGATGCCGACCAGCGGCTACCAGGACTCTGATTATCCGTCGGTCGATTTGGGACTGGTGGGCCTTGGCATTTTCAACAGTGACGGCAGTAATTGGGTGAAGCCTTTTCGACTTCGTGGCCATTTCAATGCTGACTCCGAGTGAAAGTCGTGGACTGATCGCATCCTGCTGATTGGTGTCGTCGTTTTGAAGGAAGCCGGGATTTTTGATGCGGTCCGTGCCTTTAGGGAGACCGTGATCTTTTCCGACGAGGCCTTCATGGCTATGTTGGAGTCATTCCTTCCACAAACCAATACCTTCGTTGTCACAAATGGTGAGATTGGTTTTTCTTTAAAGGAGCTGAGCGCCATTACTGGATTGCCTATCATTGGCAAAATCTATGAAGAGTTCATGCCGATTGACAGCGTCCTTGAGGAGTGTTGACACCAAAAATGTCACTTTGCCTCTTCAAGATCCAAAAAGCTACATGAAGTCGCAACCTTCCATAAATAGGCAATGCTACTTCCAAAAAATCAAATCTTGTCAGAATCAAACAAAAACTGCAAGATCCTTCAAGACAGCTAAAAGAGGAGTACACAAGAAGTTTTGGGCCATTTCAAAATCATTTGGCCTAACTTCACTTCTCCGGCAGCTGAAAAGGAGCTCCCAGCGGCGAAAGCATCGGAGACACCAAATCTTCGATCATAGCCGACAGATGGTCTCAAAATACATCCAAAAGGCTCCATGTCAAGTTGCGAGTCAAACCTACAACGTTTGACCCTACATCAACACTCGAATAGCTAAATCAAGCCTCTCGGCGGCGAGAACCACCGAGGCCATCACTCATCAGATAGAGCACATGGACGGCTTCAAAATGCTTACAAAGGGCTACACGTCAAATTTCAGGTCATTTCGACAACATTTGACCAGACTTTGATGCTCGGAAGCCAAATCAGGCCTCTCGGCGGCGAAGCTCCCTGGGACCATGGTTTCCAAGACAGAGGCTATGGATCATCTTAAAATGACTCCAATAGGTTCCCTGTAAAATTTCAAGTCAATCGAACATCGGTTGACCGAACATCAAGCCGCGACATCTTCATCATGACAAAAAACAAGTCTACTGGTGATAGGACCCCAAACGGCTTCAAAACTCAAACAAAAGCCTATGGTTGGTCTTATTTATTGCTCAGGAGGCTTCACCCCAAATTTCAGGTTTTTCCGACATCGTTAGACCCAGTTTCAGCTTCTGACGGAAAATCGGCATCTCTGCGCGACAAAGTCTTCGGCTTTCTCGGAAAATTGGAAACTTTGCAAACCAAAATGCAAGGATTCTCATCAGGTTTTCTACAGGAAAATCAGGCCAATAAATGATAAAAAAATGTCAAGAAAAAATATAGAATAAAAAAACATAAAAAAACGGACGCAAAACGGGACAAAAAGGGGGAAAAACCCTACGACCCTGGCCCATGGTCGCCGGCGACCATGGGGCCCGGGATCGCCGGGTGGGCCCCGAAAACCCCATTTTTCGTCGTTTTTTCGCAATTCGAAGCGTCCGACATTTTTCAAAATTCATACTTTTGAGACACCAAATCCTTTGACATCCGTCAAAATCACGGGTCAATCATCAAGAGTATCAAAATCAACATTGATCGCCAACCGGTCAAACCAAAAAAATGTACTTTCTACCCGACCGATCGAGAAATCGACAGGACAGATGGCACCGACCCACTGTTGGCAACCAATACCTGAAGTTACATGGTCATCCGATGCCGATCTACATGAAGATCCATTGATGATCATCGCCAGAAGAATCCCAAAAGACGCGGCACGGCCCGCGACTCTTCAACTGCTCGGCGACCACTTAATGAGATTAATTGACTAGCTTTATTGCAGTCATTAATTCATATCTTTGGACGGCCCAATCAGAAGCAGGCATCCGGGAGTTACAAGTCAATTGATTCATGGCATTTAACCCATGAAACTCCTCCCATCATGGCGATTAAAGGCGATTAAATGCCCTTAATCTCCTCCGGCCAATAAGAAGCCAAGAAAAAGGAGTTACAACATAAGGAATTAAATCCTCTAACTCCTCCCATTATGCAGCTTAATGACAATAAAAGCCCATAAACTCTCCTAAATGGCTACCTAAAAGCCTATAAATTGGAGAGCATTCCAAAGAATTCCAGATCAGAAAAAATCAAACAACTCCCAGAGATAAGAATCAGATCAGCTTCCAAGCATAGAAAATCCAGAGAAAGAGAGAGAGAAAACTCTGCTGAAATTCTGCACCGACCACCGCTACAAGGTGACAAAAGTCCCTTGGGGGGTACCCCCCCCCCTAAGCTCCTTGCTTTCTCCTTCTGCCTCCAAGGGCTTAAACGTGGCTTTTCATGCCCGTCTACTTAGCTCTTTTTTGGACATAAGACCTCCTCTTGGTCTTTGTCCTCTAAAAATCTGAGGTTATAGTCAAGCCAAGCGAATCAAGAGCATCCTCTGTTCTCATCTGCATGGATGATGGCGAAGTCCACACATGGCTTGCGACCGTCAATCTGAACGAGTCCCCCATAATCTCCTGAGAAGTTAGATCCTCCTTTTCTTGCTTTTCATTGTAGTTTGTATTTTTCCAAAAGAGATAAAAATCACAACTCTTGTCTTTCATTATTGATAAGAATTGTAAATCGGCTATAAACGCCAAAATCGGCTATAAACGCAAAAAGTCGGCTATAAATGCAAAAATCGGCTATAAACGCCAAAATCGGCTATAAATGCAAAAAAAAAATCGCCTTTCACGGCAAATCAAGAAAAATGTCTCTTTTCTTAAATATGCAATGGAAAACTTGAAAGAAGTTGATTTCCTTTTTTACTTGTGAAGGTCGATCTCCGGATCACCACTTGTAATTCCAAGTAAAATAGAAAATCTGGCACACCCACACAAAAAAATGTTGATGCACGCCTTTGCCCCCCGGTTACGAAAGGGTCGGACCCAACGGACTCCCACGTCCACCGACCTCGGTACAACTGAGCAGAAGTGCTGTCAATCAAGGAGTAGTCAGAGGAATTTAGGCTTTTGTACTTTCAGCTCGTCGCCTTCTATGATTTTTTAAAGGAGAAGGAGGGCTCAAAAGTAAGATCCAGCAGTTGGAAGAGTTTTAGCTCTTTGTCTCCCAACTTCTTCGAAAGGTGGGGAGCCTTCTGATAGCATGACCCGGGAGGACGGGGCTAAGGATTTGGGTTCGAAGAAGATTTCGGCTATGCAAGAAGAGTTGAGAGATTTCTTTGCGAGTACAAAAGCCATATGTCCTGACATTGCACTGAGAAGAGATCTCACTGTTTACCTCACTTAATGGCTAGGTGAGGCCGTTTTTGCTGGAGGAGATGGAACGCACATCAGGCCGCATTGTATTTTTCCGGCTTGTCATATGGCGTTTGGAGAGCAGCTTGCTTTGGTGCCAGATCTTTACTCCTATCTGCGTACCGAATTGCAGGCTGTTGCTTTTTTGGTTCTGCTTGGGCTCCCTATGAATAGGGTATTTTCAACCCATATCTTTTATTTGTGGTTTGTATACCACTGTCCTCGCTTTCACCGGCTGGGTGCTGCACAGGATGACGATCCTCTGATGATTCGATTGGTTAAGGGCAAAGCCGTGTTCGAATCGCTTTTGTTTGCCCGCATGAGGATCCGACGGTTCAGGGACGTCGAGATGGGGCAGTCTTCAGTGAAGCTTTCTCCGGAGTTGCGGAAGAAGGCTTTTGATTTTGGTGCCTCCCGTGACTCTAATAGGGCGGGGTCGGGAAGGCATTACTCCTTGACAAATGCAGAGAATGAGTGGCTTTTCAGCATACGTGTCAGCACGATAGTGTACCGTAAACTTCTTTTCGTCGATACCCAGCCGTATGTGCCTTCTCGCTTTGCACTGCAGTTAGGCTTTTCTCAAGGCGTTGTTAGAGCACCTTCGAGTATGGTGAAGCGTTTTGGAGGTTTGCAGGATGGCAGAAATGCATGGGCCTTTTATAGTGCTGAAGACACTACTGCCATGATTTCTTATCCTGTGTTGTCGACTTTTCAAACTGCCGGCTTCACGAAGTGGTTCGCGGAGAGCTTTTCGGTATATCGAGGGCTTTCCAAGAAGGAGCTTGATGCAAAGCTGTCTTCTGGAAAAGGCATTGGAAAGTCGGATGGCATCCGGCGAGAGGTCGTTTGGGCCTTCCTTTCTGGAGAGAAGCACAAGATAGGCTATCTCAGTGACCAGGGCGTCATTGGTCCTGAAGCTGTCTAGGAGGTACCTGATGAGGCCTTAGAGCAGCTAGAACAGGAGGAAGTTGAGCTTGATGCTTGGATGCAAGCGACACAGAGGCGAGCTTCTGTGGAGTCTACTGGCAAGAGTAGACCATCCAGTGAGGAGTCAAGTGGGAAACCAGACTCTGACAGTGGGGCAGGTTCTTCTAGGAGGGGAGCCCGCAAGGTAAGAGGAAGAGGAGTCATCGTAGCAGCGAGGGGCCACATGAGGACTCTCCTGACATAGAAGTCCCTCTTACTATCAATGAGGAGGTGCCAGGGAATGCTGACGAGCCTCCAGAAAAGAGGAGCCGAGAAGAAGAGACCGCCGGTGAAGGTATGATTCTTCCTCTTTCTTTTTTTGTTTCTTTCATGGAATTTTCCATGTCTTGATTTGCTTTCTCCCCCTGCTGCTCTTTTTTTTTTTTAGTAGAGGATGAAGACTTGGCGATGCCTGAGGTTCCTGCCGATGAGGCGGTGACGGATCCGGTTGTGGCACCAGAAGAAGAACCGAGGGACTCTGGAGTGATTCCAGAATCTCCAACTGGTATGACTTCTTTTGTTTTCTACTTTTTTTTTTGTCTGTGACTTGGTTTGCTAACATTTTTCTTGTCAGCTGACTTGCCATAGGATTCCAATGACTTTGAACCATCGATGGACGCAAATGTTGATGATGCTTCCGATGAGTTCATGGAGAAAGAGAGTGTTCCGCCAGTCGTCGAAGAAGGTATTTTATAGTAATAACCATGATAATGATTTTATTTTAAACAGGATCATATTCATACCTTTTTGTGTTTCTTTGGCAGGTTTCGAAGCGATAGAGGAGAGTCCATTGCTTCCTTTAGAACTAGAGCAAGGGATGCCAGAGGTTGATCCAGAGGTAGAGACTTATGTAACCAATTCTGACACGGTGGAGGGGGTACCTCGTGCTGAGATTCTCTACCCAGCAGCTCCGACTGAAAATAGTTCTTTTGTTCCTCTTCCAACTGGGCATGACATGAGCAGCCGACTGACGGAGCGGGGCGAATCTTCAGCTGGGCCATCTCTTCTTTTTGCGAAGAAGGTGGTGGTGCGGGTTCTGAGCTCTTGGATTGAGATTCTCCTTGCTGGACACTTGGATGTCGGATTTGGCATGATCCAGCATGTGCAGGAGATTCTCGGTGATGTCGAAGAGGCTGGTCTGGATGTCATAGGTGCCAGGGCGATCGTTGATATGATCATTGCACTGGGTGACAAGTGGTTTGAGACCATGGGTATTGCTGATGACCAGTTCTTCAACGAGATATTCCTGGACCCTGCTGATAAGGCTAAGTCTGACCTGAATGAGGCTACACAAGGCAGGAAGCAGCTAGTCCGAAAGAAGAACTTAGAAGAGCTAGTTATCATTGGGCTGACACATGACCTTAACATCCTTGATAGGGAGGTCGATGAGGCCAGAAAATGTCTTGAGCATTTAAAGGCACAAGTCGCTGCCAAGTGGGCTGCTATAACAGAGGCTCGCGAGAGGGAGAGTGCTCTGATTCGCCGGGTTACAGATGTTGATCGAGTTCTTGAATGAAAGTTTCAAGAGGACAAACAATGGCAAACTGCTCGGGATAAGCTTCCCATTGTGAAAGAAGGGTTACAGCCTACCCCAGCATCTCATGGCAAGTTCCTGAAGAAGCATACCCTGGAAACTCTGACGGCTGAGGCCAAAAGTTTGCTTAAGGAGCTTAAATTTTGGCTGGAGACCATTTTTGGTTGAGCTCCTGATTTTTTGTAGTAGAAACTATCCTTCTCCTTTTTTTTTTGGTACTACATGTATTTTTTTGGTACCTTTTTTTTTGTAGTGCTTTGTAAACACTTTTTTTTTGGTACCACATGTATTTTTTTTTTGTACTCTTTTTTTTTGTAGTGCTTTGTAAACACTTTTTTTTTGGTACCACATGTATTTTTTTGTACTTTTTTTTCCTAACGCTCACTTAAATCTTTTTGTGATGAAAGCAATTGCTAAATGGGATATATATATATATTTGTTTTCCCTACACTCACTTAAATCTTTTTGTGATGAAAGCAATTGTTAAATGGGATATTTTTTTTTGTTTTCCCTACGCTCACTTAAATCTTTTTGTGATGAAAGCAATTGCTAAATGGGATTTGATCAAAAGTTTTTCATTTTGTGAAAATCTTTTGTCAAATGATTGTTTTTGCATGGGAGCCAGATTTTGTTTGTGGCATGGAAGCCAATTTTGGCATGACAGCTATTTTTTGTGGCATTGATAGACGGTTGTGGTGGCATTTATAGCCGGGTTTTTTGAAAGCCAAGTTTTGGTTGGTGGCATTGATAGCCGATTTTGTTTTATGGTATTGATAGCCGGTTTTGGTTTTAAAAAAATACAAGTATCGACTAAAAGCCGCCTCCCTACTGAATGGTCTTGCAAGTATCGATGGAATGTCGCATCCTTGCTCATTCGGTTACGAGTATCGATGGAATGTCGCATCCTTGCGGATTTGGGTGCAAGTATCGATGAAATGTCGCTTCCTTGCTTTTCAAAAATTTTCATTTTGCGGGTACTGACTTGATGTCGTTTTCCCATGATTTTTGAAATTTACGGTTTTCTCGAACCTTTGGGTTGTGGATATCAACTGCAATGTTGCATCTCCACGATTTCTTGGTTTTCTTGAACCTTTGAAATTTGGGTTGTGGATATCAACTGAAATGTTGTGTCTCCACGGTTTTTAGGTTTTTTCGAATCTTTGAAATTTGGGTTGTGGATATCAACTGAAATGTTACGTCGCCATGGTTTTTTAGGTTTTTCCAAACCTTTGAAATTTGGGTTGTGGATATCAACTGAAATGTTGCGTCTCCACGATTTCTTGGTTTTTTCGAACCTTTGAAATTTGGGTTGTGGATATCAACTGAAATGTTGCGTCTCCACGGTTTTTAGGTTTTTTCGAACCTTTGAAATTTGGGTGGTGGATATCAACTGAAATGTTGCATCTTCACGGTTTTTTAGGTTTTTTCGAACCTTTGAAATTTGGGTTGTGGATATCAACTGAAATGTTGCGTCTCCACGATTTTTTTTAGGATTTTGCAAGTATCGACGAAATGTCGCTTCCCTGCGATTTTGGAAGTGTCGAACGTGGTCTGCATGCTTCCGATTTGTGCGAGTATCGACTATGCGTCGCTTCCCTGCAGTTTTTCGAAAAACCATTTTTTTTTGTTTAAAGACACGAGGGTCATAAGTTTTGACCTAAAACCATTTTGGCGGTAAAAGGCAGGGTGGACTAGGGTGGAAATCCCTGAATCCGGATTTTATTTTAAACCATGAATTTTGGGTTCAAGGGTTGAAAATTTTGGTCAAGTTAGGAAATGGTTCCTAAACTTTGAATTTTTGAACAATGAAACGGTAAAAGTAAGTATTGTTTGAATTTCTAGAAATTTCAACATTTGATATGAAAATTCTAAAAAGAGTGGGTTTGACGAGCGAGTACCTAGAAACCGGTTTTGGCCGTACAGGCATTGCTCTTACCCAGTTGGGTAAGTCTTCAAGGGTGGTACCGCTTTAAGAACTTGCCGTTGATGGGCAGCATACATCTGTCACCCTCCATGTTGAGGAGTGCGTATGCACCATTGGAGAAAACCTTGTCGATGACGTAGGGTCCCTCCCATTTTGGCTAAAATTTGCCTTTGGACTTGTGAGAGAAGACCATTGGTCTTTTTACCGCAAGAACCAAGTCACCCTTTTTGTAGGCGCGTTGCCTGACCTTTTTGTCGAAAGATCCTGCCATGTGTGCTTGGTAAAGTTCAATGCTTTGTCAAGCTTCGAGCCGTCTCTCATCGAGATTGTCCAGCTCATGGAGTCGCAATTTGACATTGCTTTCTTGAGTCATGTCATTTTGCAAGGATACCCTCAAGGAAGGAATTTGTACTTCCAAGGGTACAAGATGAATGGTTTTCCAGTGGTAGGAGCTGCTAACACTGGAAGTTTGGTCAGGTATGACTTGATATCTTGGAACGCAGCTTCACAGTCAGCATCCCAGACAAAGTTTACACCTTTTTTCATCAACCAGGAGAATGGACGGCATTTCCCCGAAAGATTGGAGATGAACCGTCTGATGTAGGCCAATCTCCCTTGAAGCCCTTTAAGTTCTCTCAAGGTTCTTAGAAAGGGTATTTCTAGAATGGCTTTGAATTTTATGGGGTCAAGCTCTATTCCAGCTTTCCGAACTAGGAATCCGAGGAACTTACCCGACGAGACGCCGAAGAAGCACTTCAAAGGATTCATCCATAGTTTGTTTTTGCAAAGTCGGAGGAAGACTTCTCGAAGGTCTCCGAGATGATCTTCTTTTCTTTTGCATTTGACGGCGAGGTCATCAACGTAACATTCGACCGTCTTGTGCTGTATATCTTGGAATATTCTCATCATAGCCCTCTGATATGTAGCACCAGCATTTTTCAGACCAAATGGCATGACAGTGTAGCAATACACGCCAAATGGGGTCCGAAATAATGTGTGTTTTTCATCTCCAGGATGCATCTTTATATGATTGTAGCCAGAGAAACCATCCATGAATGTCATTCGCTCGAATCCACAGGTATTGTCAATCATTACGTCTGGTATGGGGAGCGAAAATTCATCTTTAGGGCATGCGCCATTCAGGTCTCTATAGTCAATACAGACCTTGATCTGCCCGTTTTTCTTTGTCATGGGGACAATGTCGGCCAACCATTCAAGATGTTGTTCCTCACGGATGAAGCTGACGCTTTTGAGTTTTTTGAACTTCTTGTTCAATTTTATCCATCACATCTGGACGGAATCTTCTTTGGCCCTGCTTGACAGGCTTGATGTCTTCTTGAAGATTGAGTTTGTGGACTGCTATTTTGGGGTCTAAGCCAGGATTTCAGCGTAAGACCATGCAAAGCAATCAACGAACTCACGAAGAAAGGCGATATACTTGGGTGACTCATCATCCTTTATATTCTTGCTTATGAATACAGGACGTGGGTTATTTGGTGTTCCCAAGTCTATCTTTTGAACAGGATCTTCTGTTGGAAGGTTCGAAGGTGGTTCCTTCATAATATTTTTGGAGACTTCCAGCTCTACGAAACCTTCTGGGGTTTCAAGGGCATTTCCAGACCAAGGTTTTGTTCCTTTCCACAGGTCTTCTTGATCATCAATTTTCTCAAGGCTTGCTATGAGATGATCTCAATCGCCTGTTGAAAACGGGTCGAAGTAAGGTACTTCTTTTAGAGACGAAGGTTCTTCTGGGTCAGAAGACCATACGTCTGTGCCATCGGACAACTCCTCTTCATTGTCAGAGAAATCGTACCAATTGAATGAGCTTCCTAGATCTTTGTCAGGTGACTCATCGAAGAGATATCCAGGGAGATCGATGTCTTCATGGATACGAGATGTTGAGGCTTGGTCGGTAAGTCGAATTTTAAGCCTTTGTGTCAATTGTCTCAGAGGAGTGTCGGGATCATACCCTAGCTCGTGTGAAGACTTTTCTACATGGCCATAGAGTCTCCAATCTTCCAGTTGGCTTTTGGTCAAGACGGGCCCCAATGGCGTGAGAATACAGCGTCCTTCTCCCAAACCGACTGGGTTTTGAGCGTCATAGCCCATTTTCTTCATAATAGCTTGTCCCACAGGACTATATAAGGATAGTTGAGGCATACATTCATTTTGGAAAGGTTCAAGCATGGAGTCTAATGAAGAAGCATCCGATCTATGGAAGAAGATCGGCTTTTCCTTTGCTGAAGTTGCTGGAACAACGAAGGAAGCATATGTAGGATCTTCTACATCAGCAGTTGTCTCCATTGGAGTAAGAGCAGGCTGAGCTTGCTGAGTGTCAGCTTGGCTTGACGATGTGTCGTCTTCTGGCTCTGAATCCGAATCCGTGTCTTGCATGATAGACATGAAAGAGACCACAAATTTGCCCCCAGGCTATTGTTTTGCCTTCTTTACTTTAGTCGTGATGACCAAAGGCTTTGAAGGTTGGAGGGAGATGATGAAGGGAGTTTGAACGCTCTCTTCAGATTTACCGGATGGTTTGTTTTCTTTCGGTGATTGTTGAGGAGCCTTGCCTTTATCTTTCTAAAGATTTTCGGCAAAGGGTGCTGTGTGCTTCTCCTCTTCTTCTTTCTCACCTTCATACATCTGTGAGTCTGCAAAGTGGACTTCTTTACCTTTGAAGGGTTTTCTGTCTGCAAAGACTCGATGTATCATGCCGTCGTTGCTAACAAACTTGATGCATTGATGTAGAGTTGAAGGGACAATGCCATTCTCGTGGATCCAGGGGCGTTCGAGAAGGATGTTGTAGCATGAAGGGGTTTTTATTGCATACACAGTGACCTTAGAGATAAGATCACCGATTTACAACTTGAACCTGATTTTGCCGATAGGCCTTTGAGTACTCCCATCGTATCCAACGATAGATACATATGTGTGGCTCAACTTGCTGGGTGGGATGCCCAACTCTTCAAGAGCCGAAGTGGAGATGAGGTTGAGTGCAGAACCTGGGTCGATCTGAACTCAATGCATAGGCATTTCCTTGATGTACCCTGTGAAGTACAGGGGTGGGTTGTGCCTTGTTTCGCCGAGTATGAGGTCTTCCTTAGTGAAGGCGATGGTTGCACTGGCTGCATTTTGAACTGAGAGGCATTCGATGCATGATCCCTCAGTTTTCTTCTTTTCTCCCTTTGAGGAAGCTTCTCAGTTTTTGACCCGGTAGTCCATTTCAATTTGGAGGACTTGTGGGGCATGTTTGTTAACATCCTCATTCAGCTTTTGTAATACTGAAATGAGATTATCACGAGTGTGCAGAGACATTCGCAATAAATCTAGGATGTGCAGACGTGCAGGTATGTGCTTGAAGTGTTCAATCAAGTCATACTTGAAAGCCTCCTTGGGGCCTGTTTGTTCATCATGGTTGCCACTAGGGGAGCTTACAACATCTTTTCCCGAATGATTTACATATGTAAAAGAAGATTGGTTGTAATTTTTATGGTAGTCCCGGCCAGAGCGGGTGCCTCTACCAACTTCGAAAGTTTCTTGAGAAGGGTCTTCATTTGGAAGATTGTCTTCAGGATCAAGAGGCTGTCGTTTTTCATTTGCTGAGGATGTATCTGCAATAGAGTTGCCATCCTCAGTGATTATGTTGCATGGATCATTTTCCAGGAACAAGTCCTGAACAACATCCAGCAACCTTTCTTCTTTGTTAACCAATTCATTGTCCCAAACATCAATAGCTGGGGATTCTTAAGTCAGGAAGGGTGTGAGCTCTGAAGTCACAATCTCAGGAGAAGAAACCTGAGAGGGTGTCATCTCAGTGAAAGTCACGTGAGATGAGGTGGCTCCAGAGGATACATTGCTAGGCATCGTCGGAGTGTAAGTGATCTCATCAGACGATGCTTCGGAAGAGCTATAATCCCGAATTATCACATTACAAGAAGCTCTGACAAGAGACGTTGCCTGTTCGGAGTCAGACTCATCCTCAGACGTAAGAGGATCGTCTATCCAGCAATTTTCTCCTTTTTCAGGAGTTAAAGGAGGAGGTACCTGATGGTCTTCAGGGACTTCCGCATCTGGATTGCGAGGAAGCTCATTGACGCGGTCTTGCTCTTGTTCTAGAGTGAGATGCTGCGAGATCCTTGGATATTCTTCAAGATCAGGCATGGGAGCCAAATCTTCTTCTTCGTCTACTCTTTGTGGCTCAACATAGTTGATTTCTACTGGAGCAATGACGGGTGCTGGGTCAGCAACATTTTCTTGTATAGCCTCTTGGTCTTCTTCATCATCAGACTAGGATCCTTGTGGTTGTAGGGGGTTATACCAGATTACTGGCATAAGGTGAGTTTCGGGAACCCATTCTTCATCGGACAGATATTCTCATGTTTCAAGGGATTCCTCCCACTCGTCATTGTAGTTGGATTCGAATCCATCATCGGTGTCGCTAGACTCGTATCCATCAATGGAGTATCCAACTACCGAATTGCAAGAGTATGATGCCCCCTGCATGGCCTTTTCTTTGAATTGAGGTGGCATGAAATCACTGAGAGTGAATTTTCTTACCCCCTTTGACGTCTCTGGAAGGGACGTTTTTGTTGCCTCCAGCGAAGCGGTAGAGGAAGCCTCTGCCTTTTCTTGGACTTCTTGTTTTGGCTGGGTCTTCTCTTGCCATTTGAGCTTGAGGAGATGTTTCCTAGCCCGCCTTCACTGTTGAGCTGTAGGCTTTGTTTTTACGACCTCCCAATTTTCATCTTCCAGGAGATCGGGATGTACCCACATGGGTTGTCCGTCTGGTGTCGGGTAAGGAACCAGTGGCTTGGATTGTGTTTATCTCCTTGAAGGAAGTAGTGATCTTCATCTTTGATGATTTTGGTGTTTGTCCACATGACATCATGTTGACGGAGGCAGACCCATAGTTTTTGTCAAAGGAGATGACTCCGCTTTTCCACATCTCGTTTATTTTCTTTCTCACAACGAAGCATTGATTGAGAGGATGCGAGATCATCTGGTGGTATGGACAGTACCGAGGATCGTTGGTTTTACCAACATCACCCGGTCTTTTGGGTTTAGGCAAAGTGAGTTTGCCGTTTGCCACAAGGGCCCCGAAGATTTCATCAACATCTTCATTGAATGGGTATTTCTTTTCTACTCACTCTTTGAAGGCATCAGAGAGTTCGCGTCTCTTACTTGCAGCTTTGTTTTCAGCTTTCTTAGGTGACTGAGGAGCTGACTTGGTTTACACATTGAGGACCTCTTTTTTCTTTGGTTTTGAGGTTCCAATGGCGGTTGGCTCTTTTCTTGATGATTTATGACTGTTGAGGTCTTTAATCACCGTTTCAGCTTCCATGGAAGCTTCTAGGAGTTCTCCCAGGTTCTTTGATTTGTTGCCGATGATCATGGAGCGGATTCTAGCTCTCATGTTGTTTCGGCAGATGTCGACTAGCGTCGCTTGTGGCAATACATCAGAGCATTTGTACGCCATTGCTTTTCATTTGTGAATGAAGTCATATGTTGACTCATTCTCCCCCTGTTTTAGGCTGCACGGCTGAGCCATAGTAGCGGGATGATCATCACCTTTGAAGTGAGTCAGGAAGCGTGTCTCTAGCATGGCCCAATTTTGGATGGAGTCCTCCGGCAAAGTGAAGTACCAATCGAAGGCCGTACCTTTTAGGGTACTTGCAAAGAGGCGGATCTTGAGTGCATCTTGATTTAGTGATAGCTCCCGTCAAGATCTTGAAATGAATGACGTGCTGTCTGGCTGATCCTTTCCCCGTATATGTTTGGAGAGTAGGATACTTGAATTTTTGTGGGGAACGGGACCGAGTCCATCCATAAGGGGTATGGATGCTTGATCCCATGCTCATTGAGTATGTCCTCTTCTTTTGCTTTTGCGAGGATACTGTCTACGTCCTTTTTGGTAAGGGCGCTTGACTAATTTTCTTCTCCATTTACCTCATCATCTTGATGATTCGGAGGAGGTTCATTGTTCGCCTGATTTTGGAAGGCGAGGAGAAGGTTTTCCATCAAAAATTCAATCCTCTGTTGGCCTTGTTCCAACTACTGGATGCGTGTGAGCGCATCATCTTGAGGTGGATTGCGAGGTGGTGGCTCAGAGTTTGTAGCCAGGACGTTCATCCCTTGGGATTCGAACGAAGAAACTGTCCTAGTGGCTGAGCTGGGGCTCATTCTTTTTGATGAAGAGCTTGAGGAAGGATCACTCTGTCGTCCTTTGCTTGAAGGAGCAGGGGATTCTTCTGAATGTCTTCTTGTCTTGGAGACGCTGCAGGTACCGA